>CM042536.1:5576903-5579403 GCA_023630585.1 Cranoglanis bouderius
TTACTTAACACGAGTGAACTCATATACACCATGTAGGCCTCCCTTGTGTCACCAAAACAGCTCTGACTCATCGAGGCATGGACTCCACAAGACCTCTGAAGGTGTGCTGTGGTATCTGGCACCAAGACGTTAGCAGCAGATCCTTTAAATCCTGTAAGTTGCGAGGTGGGGCCTCCATGGATCGGAATTGTTTGTCCAGCACACATCACAGATGCTCGATCGGATTGAGATCTGGGGAATTTGGAGGCCGAGTCAACACCTTGAACTCTTTGTCATGTTCCTCAAATTTCTTCATTCCTGAACAATTTTTGCAGTGTGTCAGTGCGCATTATCCAGCTGAAAGGGAATACCGTTGCCATGAAGGGGTGCACTTGGTCTGCAACAATGGTAGGTTTAGGTAGGTGGTACGTGTCAAAATAACATCCACATGAATGCCAAGACCTGCCGTTTTGGAGATGCTCTGACCCAGTCGTCTAGCCATCACAATTTGGCCTGTGTCAAAGTCTCTCAGATCCTTACGCTTGCCCATTTTTCCTGCTTCCAACACATCAATTTCGAGAACTGACTTCACTTGCTGCCTAATATGTCCTACCCCTTGACAGGTGCCACTGTAACGAGATAATCCATGTTATTCTCTTCAGCTGTCAGTGGTTTTAATGTTATGGCAGACATCCATTCTGATCTCATATAAAGTCACTTGACACTCATTATTTCTTAACGAGTTTTATTTATTAATTATTTTTTTATGACTTGTTAATGCAACGTCCTCAGCAGCGTTATAAAGGCTAAGATCTAATGAAAATATTTCCTGAGCTGTAACATATAAATCATTCCAATATGTATAAATCCATGCCCTTCCTTTTAATCTAGTTTAAATAAATTTGTCTAAACCATAATTCATACATAGTGTTATGGATACTTTAGAACTTAATTACATAGTTACTTGGAGCATTAATAACATTTTTGGATTAAATTCAATTTGATTTTAGCACATTTAACAATATATATTGTCACAAAGCAGTATTACACAAATCCAAATATGGATATAGATTTATCCCTAACGAGCGAGTCAGAAAAACTCCCTGAGACGATATGAGGAAGAAACCTTGAGAGGAACCAAACTGAAAAGGGAATCTGTCCTCTTCTGGGTGACGCCGGATAGTGCGATTATACATCATTACTCATCCACAACAACGTCAAACAGTACTGAGTGTGCTAAAATAATCGTTAGTATGAGCATCAGAGTCGTTTTGATTTCATTAGAGAATCTAAATTAGAGAGGGAAACTGCCAGCCAATCAGACATCTCTCACACTAGTTATGTAAGGAATAACCACTTGGGGGCGTGCTGCCATAGGAAAATAATCAGCGATGCAAAGTTGAGTTACTGTTTCCACCACGAAGTTGATTGTTTTTTTCCCATTAACAGCATGTCCTGAAGCTTTATTCCTCTTACACCACAGCAATTTGCCAATGCTTACAACTCCTTTACGTATTAAATGTCGACACATTGTACTTTTCATCCATTTACAGTTACGTGTACGTTCTTCTCTTTCTTGAAGTTAATATGAGGGGGAAAAAAGAAAAAAATGATTCATTTATTATTAGTATTGGATTATGTGGATTGTCCACTATCCAAGTCCCTGTGTAAATTGTTACTGTAGAAAAGATAACACAGCAGAATGAGTGCATTAATATCACTCTATGATCTGAATTACTGCTGGAGCAACAGCCGAGGGCTGCTCTTATAGAAAATATAGCTTCTGACCAATCAGATTCAAGAATTCAATAGCGCCGTGCATTAACAGCTGCTATAAAATATAACCTAACTAGCCCAGATTACCAAACATAACCATGTGTTATAAGCTGTCACTGAATCAGTAATGGTGACAAAATACTCTATCACTGGATCTGCATTGGCATGGCAACAGCATGACTACATCTATGACACGTTTATGAAATGTCAGTGAGTTGAGAGGAGGCGTGCACTCACAGGCTCGACACACTCAAACTTCTTCCTCTCCTGGATTTCCTGCAGCTTGCAAACGTACTCCAAAGACTCCTCCTGAAAGTGCTGCCTCATCGTCTCCACCGCCACATCCGCCTGAGAGAGAGAGAGAGAGAGAGACAGAGAGAGATTATTTTTGCCACGGATGAGGATGATGATGATGCCATGTTTCTATATGGACACTCAGTGTTATAACCGATGTGTTTTTGAATAACAGTTCTTTTATTTTCTGTAATGCTTTGACGAGAGAGAGAGAGAGAGAGAGTATGTGTGTGTGTTTATATATCAAATGCTGTATATCTTCCTGTAATACATCTGTTAATTTCATTAATGTTTAATGTTTATTTTATTCATTATTGATTTACTGTTCCTTTATTTGTTGTTATTGATTGTCTATATAACTTCTATATCAATTTGCTTTGGCAACATTGTTAAAACAGTCATGCCACAGAATGAAAGGCAGAAAGAGAGTCAAAGTGAGACAGAGAGAGAA
>CM042536.1:5584403-5599403 GCA_023630585.1 Cranoglanis bouderius
AACACTCAACCAACCCTGTCCCCTCCTGCAGACACTCTTGACCAATCCTGTCCCTTCCTGCAGACACTCTTGACCAATCCTGTCCCCTCCTGCAGACACCCTTGACCAATCCTGTCCCCTCCTGCAGACACCCTTGACCAATCCTGTCCCCTCCTGCAGACACCCTTGATCAATCCTGTCCCCTCCTGCACACACTCTTGACCAATCCTGCATGCTCTTGCAGACGCACTTGACTAATCCCACTTGATCCGGCAGACACTTGATTAATCCCACTTGCTCTGGCAGACACTCTTGGTCAATCCTGTCCTGCAGATTCTCTTGATCAATCCTGTCCACTCTTGCAGACACACTTCATCACTCCTACCCAATCCTAAAGACACTCTTGACCAATTCCATTTGCGCCTGCAGACTCTCTTGACCAATCCTGTCCGCTCCTGCAGACATCATTAAACAATCCCACTTGGTCCCGCAGACTTTTGATCAATCTCGTGCTGCAGATTCTCTTGATCAATCCTGTCCGCCACCACATAAAGTTTGACTAATTCCGCTCACTCCTGCAATTATTATTGTTTTCACCAACCAACAATATTAACTTGTTTATACTTTGAAAAATGGAACTAAGTTTGCAATTTTAACCACCATTATGTGGATAAAGCAGTTGCGGACATTCCCATCCGGCCCATTTCAATAGGTTTCAAATCAACCTATACCAAAGTGTGAACCTCCTGGCAGAGGCAACCAGTTTTTTGGCTGAAATATCCTGGCACTTGGCACAATGGTACCAGAAATCACAAACTGATACTTTACTATTAAACTGGATGAACTCAATGCTAGAAAATGTGTTTGAAGCTATAAGCGGTTTCCACACAGCACATGACAAATCACTCTCAGCTCCACCTCAGCTTGCATCTCTCTTATCTGAGCAAGTTTCTCAAAAGCACAAGCTATGTGCCACATTTTTTCGGTGTGAACAGAACACATACAATGTGTAGACATGCCCATTTCTGTAATCTCTCAATCATTATACATAGTCCATATCCAGATAATAAATAGGACTACAGATATTGTAAAGATATACTGCATATTTAGTGCTTGCAAGACCAACATTAACCTGATTAGAAATCAGACAAGCATTAATGATCATTAAGACTTTAAGAACCAAACTTTGCCCAAATGTTGACCTAAATCATTTTACGGTAATGCCAACTATAACTTTTTAGTCATCCTTTCCACCCCTGATCCATTTTCTTTTTCGGTCTCTCTCCGTCTCAGCATGTCCGAGCCTGCACACCCTGCCTGAGCTCTGCTGCTCCATGACATGTACTCCATGTACTGCATGACATCACCCCTCTGCTGTGTTGTGATTGGGCGGAGGCCCGGATCTGTCTTTAAAACAAGCCAGCTGGTGTGAGTTTAGATTTGGGCAGGGCCAGCGCTGGGTTTACTGTGTTTACTGAACACCAAAATGACACACTCAGGCCATGAGCATACTGTAATGAAGTCGTCCAAATCCTAAATCTAACGCAAATCCAACACAGCCCTCGGCACTATAAATCCAGAACACACGCAGATATTTAATGAGGGTTATAAAGAAATATAGAGCCATAAAACTTGGCATTCCTGTATAAGCCAGAGCCATTACACAAGTGACTGTCAAAACTCGCCACATCAGTATAACTAAAACAAACTGATACTTGTTTCTACAATAAATAAACAGTATAAAACTAATGAAACAATTAGACAATTTGATTCCACATTCATGTGTTTTCATATAAACAATGATTAGTTTATTCATCAAGAAAATTAAATAATATATAGCTAGATTGCTTCACAATCGTTTTATTATGGTAAATAGTATGCACTTATATAGCGCCTATTAACCTTAGCGGTTTTACAAAGCGATTTACACTGTTTCCCATTCACCCATTCACACACACACACCATGCAAGGCGCTAACCTGCCATCGGGAGCAACTTCGGGTTCAGTGTCTTGCTCAAGGACACTTTGGCATGTAGAGGCATGTAGAGACATGTGGGCCAGGGACTGAACCACCAACCATGCGATTAGTGTAGAACCCACTCTACCACCTGAGCCACAGCTGCTCCAATAATGGTCAAAAGCTTTGATCTATGAACACCTGGTACTCTTGTATATAAGAAATACATTTACACAAAAAAAGTATGAAATTAAGAAATAAGAACAACAAGAACAAAAGAAAGCAAAAAAAAAAAAGAGGTCTGCCCCAAACAACATTTGTTTCATGAGAATTTGGTCCCTTGTCAGATCTAACTGACCCCTTATATACACACACACACACACACACACACACACACACACACACACACACACACACATATAGTAAACATTAAAATGGCCGTTTTTGCAAAGTGAAAAAGCTAAACAAACGTAAAGGTGCTTGCAGGGATCAGCACAGAGGAGATGTGATTTGTTGTGGTAACACTGACTCACACTTTTGTAAGCCTGAATTCAACAGAGAATCATCCCAGCAAGCAGTGAATAACCAACAGCAAAACAACCTACTTCCTGTGGAAACTCACAGTGTGCCCACTCACATGTGTGTTTATGTGTGTGTGTCAATGTCATAGAGTAACAAAGCAGCCAAGTAAGTGTTCATCTGAGGCATGAACCTGAGCTGCCCTTTTCACTGTAAATGTAGAAACACCTCCAACTTCATGCATCTTCAGTAAGTACTTTATCCTGATGAGAGTCCTGGTGGACCCGGAGCCTGTCCCAGGCTCCACACCCTTTCAATTTTTTTTTTTTTTTTTTTTTTTTTTACATTTTGTTCTGTCAGGTTCATAAACTTCATGGATTTAAAAATGGGACTTGTTTTCCCAGATCCAAACAAAATGTCATACCACATAAATGCAGCGAATTCAATCTGAAATTTCCTCATTTCCTAAGTATACATACCCTAGGGCCAATACTTTGTAGAGGCACCTTTGGCAGCAACTACAGCTACAGTTTTCTTGCATAGCTCTCCACAAGGTCAGATTTGGAGATCTTCCCCCATTCCACTTTGCAGAACTGTTCAAGCTGTGAGAGATTGGTTGGTTTTCGCTGCTGGACAACCTTCATGTCATTCCAAAGATTTTCAATCGGATTTAGGTCAAGGCTTTGACTACACCATTCCAGAACATCCACACTGTTCCTGGCAAGCAGGTTCTTCCCAAGAATCTCCCTAAACTTAGCTCCTTCCATGCACCCCTCAATCTTGTTAAGTTCCCCAGTCCCGAAGATGAGAAACATCACCACAACATAATGCTTCCACCACCATGCTTCACCGTTGGGATGGTGTTGTTTTGGTGATATACCGGGATTCATGCCAAAAAGTTCTACTTTGGTTTAATCTGAACACAAAACCTTCTGCCAGTTTGTTGAAGGAACCTTCAGGTGTCCTTGTGCAAACTTCATTAGGCACTCCAGATGGACCTTTTTGACGAATGGCTTTCTTCCAGCTGTGTGCAATATCTTTGATATTGTTGTGATGCACATGTTTTCCTTGGTTTCCTCCTGAATGTCTTTCAAAGTGGTGGCCTTTCAGAGCAAATGTCTTCTATCCCGGTTATCTAGCTTTGAAGGACGTCCAGATTTTGGTAGACTGTGCGTGGTACCATGCACTTTCCACTTCTCAATGAATGCTCTGGGATACCTTGAAAATCTTTTATATCCCTCACCTCATGTGTATCATAACCTTGTCTCAGTGCTGTTTTGGGAGGTCTTCGGACCCCATGCTGCTTCCCGTGTTTGGATCTGCACTTAAAAACCAAAAGGCCATCGTAAACATCTGTTTTTATTCAAGCTGTTAAATCGATTGCTGTGATTCCACACGGGTCTTGAAAAAATTAAGTGATGGTCTCTGTACCACACATGCTCTCTGTATCTGTACGAGTTTCCTCTGGGTAATCCAGTTTCCTCCATACGCTCAAAAACATGCAACACTGTGACTCCACGTATTCCAGCTTTGCGTCCAGTGTTCCAGGGATAGATTTATGACTGGATTAAAAAAAAAGTTTTAAAACTTATGTGTCTTATGTGTGAAGCGGTTAACGAAAGTAAACAAGTCTGTGGTTTGTTAGACTCTGTAGAAATAATTAGAAGTCTGGGTTTTGTTTTGTTTTTCACGTATTTAAGCAGAGCATCAGACTGAGTGACTGGGTGGACCTACCATCAGCTCCCTCTGGTCCTCCAGGTTTCTGAGGAAGGAGGAAAACTCCTGTAAAGACTCATCTGCAACACACACACACACACACACACACACACACACACACACACACACACACACACACACAAAACACCACAAACAGAAGACATCCTGAGAAATGGCTTTGAGGGATTTTCTCCCCTAAGCCTTGTTGTTGTTGTCAGTAAACCTACAGCTCCAGCTCTGCATGACTTCAGTCACTCAGCGACAGTTACCTGAACCGGCTCGTCTGTGGCACGTGTTAAACAACAACATAGCACAACAAATCGACATCGACAAATTATAGCACAGATACAGTTGCAATCAAAATTATTCAACCCCCAGTGCAAGTCAGGTTTATTGTCAAAATTTGCAGACTTTCAGCTGTGTGCAATGAACAAATCAAACAAAAGCAATTGAAATAGTTCAACACAGCAAATGCTTCAAGTGGTTTCCCCAAATTCAACTGAAAATGCAATTTATAATGACTTCTCCAGTCTCAAAATTATTCAACCCCCTGGATAGAATCCCTCACAACAGCACAAATATGCAAAACAGGTGCAAAATATGTAAAACTTGATGCAACTAATCAAGGGCTTCAGTAGTTGCACCAGGTGTGCTTCAGCTGGAACACATGAAATACCTGAACTGGCTAGGGGTTTGTTGAGTGTCACGTTTGACTGCATGTTAGAAAGAAGCACAAGAAAAGTCGACTCAAAATAATATAAATAAGCCACAGAAGTTTTGGGATTCTGTTCTGTGAAGCGATGAAACAAAACTGGAACTTTTCAGCATGATGGATCAGCGGTATGTCTGGAGAAAGAATAATGAAGCATACGCTGAAAAGACCACTCTGCCCACATTCAAGCATGGTGTTGGCTCGGTGATGCTCTGGCACTGGAAACCTGCAGCGTGTGGAAGACAAGATGGATTCATTGAAGTACCAGGAAATCCTAGGAGAAAACATCATGCCATCTGTGAGGAAACTGAAGCTTGGGCGTCATTGGACCTTCCAACAGGACAGTGATCCCAAGCATACCTCAAATTCCACCAAGGCTTGGACGCAGCAGAAGTCCTGGAAGATTCTACAGGGCCATCAGTCACCTGACTTGAATCCCATAGAAAATCTCTGGTGGGATTTGAAGAAGGCGGTTGCAGCACACAAACCCAAGAATATTACTGAACTGGAGGCCATTGCTCATGAGGAATGGGCTGAGATTCCTCAGGAACGCTGCCAGAAGCTGGTGTCTGGCTATGCATCTCATTTGCAGAAGGTTATAACAGCAAAAGGGTGCTCTACTAAGTACTAAAGATGCTTGCCATGAAGGGGTTGAATAATTTTGAGACTGGAGACGTCATTATAAGTTGCATTTTCAGCTGAATTTGGGGAAACCACTTGAAGCATTCGTTGTGTTGAACTATTTCAATTGCTTTTGTTTGATTTGTTCATTGCAAACAGCTGAAAGTCTGTACATTTGACAATAAACCTGATTTGAAGAAAGAAAGAAAGAAAGAAAGAAAGAAAGAAAGAAAGAAAGAAAGAAAGAAAAAGAAAAAAGACTGAAAGAAAAGAGACAAGAAAGAAAGAAAGAAAAATAAACACAAGAAAGCAAGCAAGAAAGAAAGACAGGAAGAGGAAAGAAAGAACAAAGAAAGAAAGAAGACGAAACATAAGGAATGTATAAAAAAAAAAAAAAAGAAAGAAAGCAACAAGAAAGTGTGAAAATGTGTTAAACATCTCTCACCGATACACTTTTCATCATCAGTCTTCGCGTCCCCGATGTACTCGAACTGGAACTCCCCCAGACACTGAGCAAACTTACGCTGGGCCTGAGACAGCTCTGAAATAATCAAGACGAGATTATGGAAAAGTATCTTTGAGACTTGCAGAATGTTAGATATTGTAGATATTTTAGGCAAACAAATTTTTATGTAAATAATTTAAAAAAAATCCATATTAACATATCCTTCAATTTTAGATGCAATTACAATATATAATTTAAAAAAAAAAAATTAGTTTAGTTTTTCAACCAAAAAAATAACCGTGCTTCCAATTTCCGTAATTTATACAGATTTTAAAAAGTGAAATAAATCTCCGCACTAAGAGTGCGAAATAAGAAAATATCATATCACGATTCTACGATACACGATATGCATCACGATATATAGGTTTTCTAGCAAACAGCCATCAAAACATTAGTGTTGTGTTTAAAAACAAAATTATTAAATGTCTCCAAAATTAATTAACTTCACGGGTTTTTTTTTTTTTTTTTGTAGCTTTTTTTTTTTTCATAGAAAAATAACACTTTATGAAAACTCTTACAAATATTTAGCACAGAAACCAAAAACAAATGATACATTCATTTAACAAGTTTAAAGATTAGGTAGAAATTTTAGAAAATACAGCGTCATCAGTTTGTAAGGAAAGAAATTGTAAAAAGATAGAAACATTTTTTAAATAAATGATGACATCAAGCGTGTGACCTACTCTCAAAAATATTTAAAAACAGTACATCGCCCACTGCAATCTACCCAAATCATCTATTAATATTAAAAATAATATTATTTTAAAATAACATTAAATATATTCATGTAACAGTTGACGGAGGCACACATATTCTGCAATTTTATCCTAACTTTTCCCAAATTCAGCCCAAACCTTTTAAATTCTTTAGATTTTGACCTTTGGACAGCATACCTTATGTGGAACTGTACATCATAACTGCTTATTGAAGGCTAGCACAGCTTAATGTTATATTTAAGCAAACACGAAGAATAAAAGAGCACAGGACAACGATTCAAACTGGCATTGCTCAACCTCAGCAAATATCCTTCTGGCTTTCTGACTAAACAATCTCTATCTTGCAGAGGGAAAATACCTGGATAACCTGGATACCTGGATAAGGACGGACTGGAGGGAAACTCCAAATGTTAATAATACTGGAATGGCTGCTTTTATAATAAACGCTGACTCAGCGCTACTTTCAAAAATAAGATAGCTTAGTTTAAAAGGGTGAGCAGACAGTCAGTCCTGATGAAGGAGGCATGGCCTCTGTGTTAGTCAATCCCAGTGAAGGAGGCGGGGCCTCTGTGTTAGTCAATCCCAGTGAAGGAGGCGGGGCCTCTGTGTTAGTCAATCCCAGTGAAGGAGGCGGGGCCTCTGTGTTAATCAGTCCTGGTGAAGGAGGCGTGGCCTCTGTGTTAATTAGTCCCGGTGAAGGAGACGGGGCGTCTGTGTTAGTCAGTCACAGTGAAGGAGGCAGGGCCTCTGTGTTAATCAGTCCTGGTGAAGGAGGCGTGGCCTCTGTGTTAATCAGTCCCGGTGAAGGAGGCGGGGCCTCTGTGTTAGTCAGTCACAGTGAAGGAGGCGGGGCCTCTGTGTTAATCAGTCCCGGTGAAGGAGGCGGGGCCTCTGTGTTAGTCAATCCCAGTGAAAGAGGCGTGGCCTCTGTGTTAATCAGTCCCGGTGAAGGAGGCGTGGCCTCTGTTAATCAGTCCCAGTGAAGGAGGCGGGGCCTCTGTGTTAGTCAGTCACAGTGAAGGAGGCGGGGCCTCTGTGTTAGTCAGTCACAGTGAAGGAGGCGGGGCCTCTGTGTTAATCAGTCCTGGTGAAGGAAGCGTGGCCTCTGTGTTAATCAGTCCCAGTGAAGGAGGCAGGGCCTCTGTGTCAGTCTGTCTCACTTAAGGAGGCGTGGCCACTGTTTCAGTCTGTCTCAGTGAAGGAGGTGGGGCCTCTGTGTCAATCTGTCTTAGTTAAGGAGGCGTGGCCGCTGTGTCAGTCTGTCTCAGTGAAGGAGGCAGGGCCTCTGCGTCAATCTGTCTTAGTTAAGGAGGTGTGGCCTCTGTGTCAGTCTGTCTTATTTAAGGAGGCGTGGCCTCTGTGTCAGTATGTCTTAGTTAAGGAGGCATGGCCTCTGTGTCAGTCTGTCTCAGCTAAGGAGGCGTGGCCGCTGTGTCAGTCTGTCTTAGTTAAGGAGATGTGGCCTCTGTGTCAGTCTGTCTCAGCTAAGGAGGCGTGGCCGCTGTGTCAGTCTGTCTTAGTTAAGGAGGCGTGGCCGCTGTGTCAGTCTCTTTAAACAAGGTGTGCTCTCTGAACCTATCAGCCTGTCACTATGACTGTCAATCATAATAAAGAAGGTGTGGCCTCTGTGCCCATCACTATGAAGGAGATATGGCCTCTGTGTCAGTCCCAGTGAAGGAGGCGTGGCCTCTAAGATCATCAGTTCAGCAAAACTGAACCATTTGCACTGAATCATTTTTCTTTAACACTGTAGTGAACTGTTAAACGACATGGTTTCACAACTCTAAATTGGACTGTTTTAAATCGCTGGCTGCTTTAAACATGATGTGGAAATGCCAGATCGTTGATCCCTGTTAGCTTTCCAAGTATCTGCGAAGTGCAGCATATTGCTGAGCTGGTGGAAATCCCAGCTGGAGGTAAATATTCTGTTAAATGTTTTTTTGGTATGAATTTAAACCCCTTTTCCTCTGTGAAAAGTGTGCATAGGATCTGCTAGTGCTATGTTAACACTGTGGAAACACGATCCATTCTTGTAGTCCTGAGGGGCGATCCTTTTATTGCCGACATCCCGTGAGGGGGTGCATGAGAGAAACAAATGGGGTATTTTAAGATGAGAGTTATGAGTGGTATCCAACTGTGCAGTATTTTCAGCTTTGACCTCTGGAAAACAAACTCATCTAAACAGCACCAACAATCGATTACATCTACTTCTTATTTTCATTTTTGACAGAATCCAAGCAATGGGGGATTGAGGTATAAATATTGGACTATGACCACTTCAGAGAAGCAGAATTATGGTTACGTTTAGTGCTGATGATCAGACTGATTAAGCCACTTAATCAGGGTTAAATATGACCTGGAACAAGTGGATTACTGGTGCAGAAAATTGGCACTCAGTAACATGAGTGCTGAAGAGGGGGTTGTTTCGGGGGTTTCCTTCGGGTACTTCGGGTACTCCGGTCCCCCCCCCCCCAGTCCAAAGACATGTCGTATGCTGATGCCATTTCCAAATTCTCCGTAGTGCGCAAATGTGTGTGAGAACGTGTGTGCGATTGTGCCCTGCGATGGGTTGGCTTATTTTGCTTATTAAATATCACTTGGAGAAACAGATGCATTTACACTTGGCTAAAATCCGTCTCAGACCTCCTGACGTGATTTGAGCAAACGGATTTCAGTCCGTTTTAGGTTTTAGGACCATTTTCATGTGAATAAGTTCAAACCTGATACTCGAGACGCATAAGACAATTTGGTATCAGTGCACAGTTGCATCAGGAAAGCAGGAAGTGATGCTGGTGATGATATATACTACACGGCCAAAAGTTTATACTATTGCGTGCTTCCAACTTTGGGGAAGAAGCACATATTGGGTGTGATAGTCAGGTGTCCGCATACTTTTGGCCATATAGTGCATTTCTGCTTTGAAATATATTAAACTGTAAAGAGAGACTATCCTTACTACTTTATAAAACTGCATTCGAGCAACAGATGAGGTACGACGCGAGTACAAGAAGATTGTATTTAGGGTTTGTATTTAAGGAAGAGATTTTGATTTAGATCGAATTTCTTTACCGACCAAAACTAAACAAGCGAACCGAACATGTCTTAGCTGATGAATTCAATTTTTCACTGGTCTATTCCTTTAAACGCTCCCACTGTAACGGCATGCCGAGCTATCCTGTTCAGCGTTCCTTCTCTGAAGCCTTCTTTTTCAAGGAAAAAGTGGGGGGAGGGGGGATTTTGTTCTTTGCACTTCTTTGTGAAAAAAGACCCATAATTCCAGAGCAGTGACCTTCTAAGAGAAAAGCGCTAAACGAGACTCGAGCCAGATCAACCTGTGTGTATCTGGCAGCCCGGGGCAGATTCTGGGCAGCGTGTAACCTTACGAACACAGCTGATGCATTGTTTACAGAGCTCCGGCCCTCTCTACCGGGTCTCAAAATAGAAGTCGCAGGAAGCTTGTTTTTTTTTTTTTTTTTTTTTCCCCCGTGTGATGCGTGAGGTAACGTCTCCATTTATATACACCAAGTTAGATTAGATCACAGCTGCAGACACTGACACATGCTGCAACATGCAACCAGGCATTGGATTGTGTGTGTGCCCGGTTGTTCTTGCTGGGTTTCACGACCTATGGCTCGGGTCAGGCTCTGTAAACTGACGAGAGGGATTTTGGCGTGTCCAAAATAAGACGAACTCGAAAATTAACATTCATCCAAAATTTAATACAGAGACATTTAAGAGTGGACGGTTTCGAATTCCATATTGGCGCGCAGCTTTAACGAGAAACCTAAACGATGACACACCGCGGGGCAATTTAACCAGCAGGTTGCCATTACACAATTTTAAAGCGATGGCGCTGAGCCGCACATAATGCAGAGCCATAAACAGTTCGGTCCGTGGCCTGTAATCGATTTACGCTGTTGAGTCAGGAGTCACGCTTTCTTGCTCAGCCAGAACGCTTCACAGAGGGAGGTGTGGTTGAAAAGCCCACATGACTCACCATGGGAATTAAGATATACAGTATTTGTGGTATTTACTACGGTGATGTTAAGAATGTAGTGCACATGCAGAAAAGGAGCAATTACTATCTGAGACAATTGCCTTTGTCAGCACATTAAAATACCAGTTTGTTGCACATTTAAATTAAAAGTGTTTGGGTTTGTATCATAAGAGTAAAGTAAAATATTAATTTTTATTACTAGGGACTCTTAGTAACTCTTAGCATTTAGAATGACAGTGATTACTAATTTCAGCATTAAGTATCAGTAATTACTATTATTAGTATCATTAGTACTTATACCATACTACAGAAATAGCTAAAATATAGTACCATAACTACAGAAATAGTTAACATATAGTACCAGTCTACTGTAGTACGGTAGTTAATATAGTTACTATACTAAGATAAGACCAGACAAAACAAAATGATAAGCAGAAGCATGATCAGAAAAAGTACTGGTGCAGTGTATCAGAGGATTGTACATGTCAAAATAAACTATAAACGTAACTATAAAAATAAAACCTGGTACTACTAAAGTTACTATATAACATTAGAAACCTATTATTCTACATATTACTTAAGTACACTTTGCACTATTCTAATATTAGTTGCCATGTAGCTACAAAAGTACTACATTTAGAATTATTTAATAGTCTTACAATACCTTACTATTGTTATTATACTAACCACAAAGACTAACAGATAGAATTATTCTATTATAGTAAATTACGTAAAGTACTTTATTGTAGTTGCTATAGAAGAGACTATGAAAAATTACTGTATAATTAAGTAGAGCCATGATATCATACTATATCATACTATAGTTACTATACTACATGTATATGGTATACTATATCCTACGGAAATGAGTAGAAAATTGAAATAATCTGCAATTATTATTATATAATTATATAAGCAATATGGTCTCACTCCGAAATATTTTCCATATAGTACCACCCTACTGTATTACTGTAGCTAATACAGTTACTAAGGCAAGACTAGATAAACATAAAAAAACAACAACAACGATATAAATATAAATACGACAACAGCAGTGTCTTAATATGGTAAATATATGCACACTGAAAGGCAGAAGTACGATATGTACCTACATGATACGATATACATGTAAAATACACAAGGAAAGTAGCAGCATGACCAGAAAAGTACTGGAGCAGTACTGGTGCCTCAGAATGCAAAATGCAAGTAAGTGACAGGAGCATGACATATACCGAAAGTCTGCTATACATCAGCAAGCGTGCAAAACAAAAGAGCTAATGCAATATGCCATGTTATTACCCATATGTACAAAGTACAAAGGTAAAGTACTGCTCAGAGCTACAGTGCAATATACCAGTCACTATACAGTACTAATTTTAAATGTATTAATGCGTCTACCCAATAGGTACCAGCACATATACTATATATACACAGTATACTTTAGCACTTTAGTGTATATAGTACTACACTACTACAGTTACTCATGTACTGTACATGGTGGAGGTAGTGTCATGGCTTGGGCTTGCATGGCTGCTTCTGGAACAGGCTCACTAATCTTTATTGGTGATGTAACTCATGATGGTGGCAGAACAATGAATTCAGAAGTTTACAGGAACATTTTCTGCCAATTTACAGAGAGACGCATCCAAATGAATCGGGAGGAACTTCATCATAGAGCAAGACGATGATCCAAAACACACTGCCAACTCAACAAAAGGACTTTATCAGGGGGGAAAAGTGGAAGGTTTCAGACTGGCCAAGTCAATCACCAGACCTTAACCCAGTTGAGCAGCATTTCACCTCCTGAAGAGGAGACAGAAAGGAGAAAACCACCGAAACAAACAACAACTGAAAGAGGCTACGGTAAAAGCCTGGAAAAGCATACTTTTGCTCGCCTAAAATTTGGGTGGTCTGATGCAAAAAGGGTTCTATTTTTTATGTTGTGTAAATACCAGGAAATAAAATCTGAAATCCTAAACTCTCGTTTCATATCCATCTTTTGATTTCAAACCCAAACGTCTTTGTCGTACAGCACAAACAAATGAATTGGCCTTGCCGTTCCAATAGTCTCGGAGGGGACTGCATACAATTACTGTATATTTATACTATATAAATAATTAGTTGCAATATAATGCTATACAACTATAGTAACCAAATAGTTACTACACTATATGTTACACTAAATAAAAATAAAATAAATATATTTAAAATAATAATAACAGCCATGCATTTACAAGATAGCACTAGTTAGTTACCTTACTACATACAAAAATAACAGATTTTTATGAGTTTATAAAAAAAATTTTTTAAACTTGTACAAAAAATTGGTCAACTTTGTATTCGACTAGCAATGATGATTTTTTTTTTTTCCCTGTGATAGCTTACATGCAATATGTTCTCGCTATTAATATGCAAAACTCTAAATAAAGAATACAGCTGTCCTATATACGGTTTTTGGCCTTTTTAACAACACAATTTAGAGATGCACCAAAATCTCAACCAGCAAAAGTTCTCAGGTAAAAAAACACAAGATTGCCGAATAGCACTTCAATTGTTTTAATAATTAAATGTAACAGTGTGCGATAATGCGTCACTTTAATCATTACAGTCCTTATGAGAATTTGAACTAGTGGTTATAGTGAAACGTCTGCGCTCTCAACTTGTATAGCAATGTGTTGCTTGTTGTCATAGGCAAAGTGGGTGTGTGTGTGTGTGTGTGTGTGTGTGTGTGGGGTAAATTGGTATCTAATAATAAATACATTTTTGCATTCTGTTTATTAATGTAATATCTTTACTCTGAGAAAAATAATGCAGAAAAACAAGCTGATCTATAAAGATTGAAGCTGTAAGCTAGAATGTACAGTATTTCCAGAAACATCTGCATAATGTAGAAGTGCTAAATAAAGGGTTGATGCAGTATTGTCAAAACAGGAGCCCTGGCACATGATGGCAGGTTTTTATTTTCGTTTAAACATGGAGGGCTGTGTTTAAAACAGTGGTGTGTTCTCTTAGATAGCTGGTATGGCGGACAGGTTTGGCCAGAAACAAAACAAAAAAAACCCAAACAAACAAACAAAAAAAACAAAAAAACAGTCAAGTGGACAAACCGTGACTGAAAATTTCACAAGTCAAATTTACAAACCATTGTTGAAACATTGTTTATTCTTTAAAACATGGACATCAGTCCGCCATTATGGTGTTAGTTAGACTGAAGAACGAAAGTCAAACATAAAATTCGATTATCCAGCAAAGTGTATAACAAGATAGAAATATAATCCAACATTCCTTAAACAAGCAGCTGAATTCACAGATCAGACTTATCTGAGAACTGTGGTAATGGGCGTGGCCCCACCACATAATCATATTTGACCTCATTAGAAAGCAATAATGGATTCAATGAAAGAAACGGATTCCTTGAGGCTTTAAAATTCTGCAGCCCTTTGCACCAGAACCTAAGTTTTCTCGTAACGTAGTATATGAACTACTAAACAAATACATTATATATATATATATATATATATATATATATATATATATATATATATATATATATATATATATATAAGTGACGCTTTCAACATAGCTTTCAGTTGTAACTTAAAACTTACACCTACCCCCAACATTTGCTGTAAATAAAACTACTCTGGAAGTTCTTCGTGTAGATAGATACATGATATATAATTACTGGACATGGAGAAATTTCGCAGACAACGAAACACATAAAAAGAGCAACTGTAAGGCAACAAATGTGCTGTTTTTACGTCAGCCAACAAAGTGAGCTCTTGGGTGCTTCCAATAACCTAAAGCTAATAATAAAAATTTTTTTAAAAATTTAATTGTGTTGTTATGTAACAAAGAAAAACGGATAGTCAGTGAAATGAAGCTTTCTGTTAGGAGACGTTTATATAACATTTATGGAAGGAGTCTCCAGTTTAAACACCTTGTAACAGTGAGTTTTCCACCACGGTAAAGTCTTCAGGTCTGAGGAGCCTGTCCTGTGCGGTTTTTTATTATTACTATTTTTGTCTTATTAAATTTAAAAAGAGATGCTGGTGCGGCAGTGTGTTTATACAGTGGATATAAAACATCTACACACCCCTGTTAAAATGGCAGGTTTTTGTGATGTAAAAAATGATTTAAATGAAGCTGGTTGCATAAGTGTGCACACCCCTAAACTAATACTTAGTTGAAGCACCTTCAAGATTTTAATCACAGGGTAAGAGTCAATCAGTTCGCCACATCTTGACTTAGCAGTATTTTGCCATTCGTCCTTGTAAA
>CM042536.1:5601903-5611903 GCA_023630585.1 Cranoglanis bouderius
CTTACTGCACATGGCATGTGGTAATATGTGAGCCTCTCTCTGTGAACCTCAGACTGAATCTGTAGACATGTCAGAACACTACGTTCTGTTACGGACTTGTGTTTATTGTCACTGCTCACCGATACTGTCCAACTAAATTGTATTTTACTGCAGGTAACTTTAGCACAAAGCTAGCTGGCAGCAAACTAGATCCCATCTCTCTCAGCGAGTGGAACTTCAGTATAGTATCGACTTCGCCTGCAGTTTCAAATTCTCGTTTATTCAACAGCGGCTAAGGGAAGCCTGTCAAAATATAAAGTTACCAGAGCAACTACAATTTTGTTTATTGTTAATATTAGCCAGACGAGCTGGGTGGAAAGTTAGCATGTAGCATGTTCTGTAGATAAAACCAATGGCTACCACTTTACGCTCTAGTAATATACTGGATGTTGCTCGCTATATCGTGACCTCACACACTGAGTGTATACATGTAGCTCTCTGATATAAATGGAAAATGTAAGTTTGGAGCCATGATAATTAATTTACCCCAAACACCAGTTCATCATTTTAAAATAAAAAAAAATAAATAAATGTTCCAGAGAACAGAACTAAAAGCAGGCATCTAATTTCATCACACTGTTACTCTAGTCTTTCGTAAAACACACCAAAAATGCCTTTTTATGATTCATTGGCAACTGGTTTTCTGTACCAAGTCCTTCTTGGGTCATGTTCAGAGAAAGATACAGAGAGCGTGTGGAATAAAGCCAGTGAGGTCATTTACGATGACGTCCTCTGATTGCAGCCATATGGAGGGTTCTCCTAAGAGGCTAGAGCTGTATCTGATGGGCCTCAGCACTGCTGGATCACATATTACAAATTCTGCTGCTTAACGAGGGCTGGAATGCATAGGAAGAAGGGATGAGTGTTTTGAGTGAAAAGGTGTTTTGAGTTAATTAGCTGATTAGAGTCTTCTCAGGTCTACATTGCTGTATTATAAATTCTTTATCCTAATATTTTTGACATACTGGATTTTTCCAGTATCTCATTTCCATGAGCTGTAATCTTTAAAAAAAAAAAGGCTTGAAATTTCACTTTATGTGAAATGAATTTAGAAAATATGATGCATCTGTTTAACATTCAAAATGAAATCACGTTTATAAGCCACACCCCCCACCACAGGAGCAACATGCTGAGGTGGAGAAAATGACCACTCGCGTGGCAAACCTCATTGGGTATGTGCGGTAAGAACCTCAAGCAACACGTGCTTAATTATTTATAACTGAATTCAATGAACTGAAGTACACTTATTTTTAAATTACTGATTATTATTTAGTTGAAAAAAAAAAAAAAACAAACAAAAGAAAAACATTTACGTTAAAAATTTTATCATCAATTTTATCATGAACTGTTTAATAAAAGGTCACATTAAATTTTTTTCAGTGTAGGTGTGACTAAATGCAAATCAGCCGTAGTGTGCACACGCTTTGTACTTTACGGGTGATTGGCATTCACCCAATTAAATGAATGAATAAATAAATAAATAAATAAATGAGTGTTGCCAAAATATTCGTAAATCTGGCGGAATTTTTTTTGTTTGGTTTGGCGTACGCAAACATTTACATACAACTTTACCCAACGTGTTCCTAACGGACACAAATACAGATAGGAGGCACATTATTCTTTTTTTGTTCCCCCCCCCCCCTCTAAGAGTATCTGGTTCAGACTAGAGGTGTGCATCAGGACCGGGATCAGAAACAAAACAAAACAAAAGTCATGCAAGCAAGAGGTTTACATTTTTTTGGTGCACTTCCCTCCCATGATTTTTTCCCCCCCTCAAAACATTTGAGTATCTGTGCTGGAGTAAAGCAAGATCCACACCCACTAAATAAATAAATAAATAAATAAATGTGCAGACTAATCAATCACAGCATTTTCCATCTCTCTCTCTCTGCCTCATTCCTCCCTTCCCAGAAACACATGCAACGAAGTCGATTCTGTATTTACGAAAAAATAAATTGTGTTTACATTTTTTTCGGTCAAGCTTTAGTCGTCGTGTTTCATGTTTTATTTGACATTCTGGCTAATCAGGTCGGTCCAGCTTACGTACAAATGCGAGACGAAACTCTAAACAGATTTTTTTAATCTTTTCCGCACGTTAAAACAAACCCGTCCACTGCACCTGAGAACCAAAACAGATGAAGTCTTGCATATGACTTCAAAGATTAATGCTGCTGGGTCTGATTAAATATCCGTGCAAGCTCGGGACTCGCTCAAGACATTTTCCAGCACTAAGCCTCCGGTCCTTTTAAAGGCATCCAAGGAAGAAACAAGAGAAAGTGTTGAGATTTCCCTGCAGGATGCCAAAAGCCCTTCCCACTGTGAGTCATAACTCTACAGCATCCCATCTATCAGGGGAATTTAGTGCTCTCTGGCTGAGAGCCACATGGAAAACACCGGGGATTTAGGGGGGCAGCGTTACGCGATTTAAAGTAAAAGTGAAAATGAAAAGGTGGCCATCTATGAATGCTAGGACGAAGTGAAAAATGTGCATATTCTCAATGAGATTGATACAGGTGGCGTAATGAAATAGAGAAATAATCAGAGGTGCACAATATAATACGCACCAAAATCAAAAAACGGGTCGACAATCTTACCCTGCCGCAATGTCCAGTGATGTTCACTCCAATTATATTATGACATTTACTCACGTAGTAGCTCTGCAATTTAACATCACTCCATGCTGGTATGATTAAGTCACTCAAAAATGCCCCCAAAAAGAATTTCTTTCTCCCACGATAAACACGGCAGATGAGCCAATCGACATATGAATCTGGAGTGCTTTGCATTCTATATTCATATGTTATGGAGTCCGGAAGCCCCGCCCCATCTCACACGCCCTGAGCTGGACTTGAGGGGCGGTGTTGCTTTCTGTCAAGGTAATGTATGGCTTAGCTAACATTTGACAAGTATATAGTTAACATCAGTTTACTATATTTTTTTAAAAATTGGGGTGAAAATGGTTAAAAATGGCAGTTTCAGAGAAAACAAGACCAAAATATTGTGTATAAACTCTTTCAGCAGCATCAACAATCAAAATGTCAGTCATGTGGACTTGGATTTGTGAAATGATTATCGAAAATATATTGTTTGTCTTTTCTTTTACCGCAAATTACTGCAGAATCCTCTTAAAAATCCACCATCCAAGCTGAGGATTCGTTATTGCCGCTGCCAGCAAGCAGTTCCCGACTTCAAAGCTGATAATATTATTACCAGTCCCTCCGGGAGTCCACGATTTTGCGATCGCAGAAAACGCAACATGAAGCGGACTCCACAATATTCTGAGGAGCTTGCAAGTTTTCAAAATTACTGCCGAGTTTCCGCCGATTCGGCCCGAAACGTGCCATCTGACGTCATCAAAACGCGCATTCGGCCAAGGCGCTCTTCCATTCACGTGCGTCGAACACGTGTACAGCTAAAAGGTCTCATTTACCAACAAACATGACTGCGAAAGATCGTGAAAACAATTTCGTGCGATTGTGATGTCACCAATTCAAGCAGGTTTCTGCAAAAAAAAAAAAAAAAAAAAAAAAAAAAGTAAAAACAAAGTTTTTAGAAAAAAATGCGCAGCAAAAGCAAGCATTTTTGGCCACAACAAAAACTCAGTGAAATCCTGTACGGACTGTATTACGCCCTCCTGTATGCTCTCTTTAAGCATCAAATGGTGGAAATGTTTGGTTTCCTCATTTTTTTTTTTTTTTGGTCCTGCATGATTAAACTGCTCTTTAAAAAAAATAAAATAAAATCATGAGCACATCGAGCAATAACCGTGCGTCATCGTACCATGTCAATACTTCCTGTTCCAGGAAGAATGAGGTTTACCAGGAAGAGTTTGGGTGGTCAGTCTGTTGGTCAGACTCTGAGGTTTGTCTTTTCTGCTTAACGTCCAATCAGAACGGAAGACGACTGTAGCTAAATCTGCCTGGCCTGCAAAACCACTAAACCTCAATCACACAAAAATACTCCTGACATTATTAAACATCTCAGTCATAGACTGAGGTCAGAGTTAACCTCTTAACGTCAGAGACGGATTAGAGCACAGTTTTCTATTATGTTATACTGAGATTATGACTCGCTTTACTGAGTGAACTAAATATTTAATATAACTTAAGTGCAATAAGCACTGCTTTATTTTATTATTTTCTAGGGACATTAAGCTTCATTTTTCTCTCCATGCTCCACAAGGTGCGAGTATTATTATTATTATTATTATTATTATTATTAAGGGGGTCACACATACACATACATGATACTGACTCTGGTGTGCGCTTGATTCGTAGTCTTTTTTTTTTTTTTATCCAGCAACAGGCTTTTATTATTATTATTATTATTATTATTATAAAAGCATGATCATTACCACTAATATATTAACGACAGCTCAGTGGTCTCAAAACATAAATAATTGCAGAAAGAGTGAAGCTAACGCTGGTTTTATGAGCTAAAGCGACCTGAACTATCGGCAGACCAATAAACACACTTTCCCGTATTAACCATCCGTCCTGTTTACCAATGTGACCGCTGATCCTGAGCTAGCAATAAAGAAGAAATGCTTCTGTCGGAGAGGAATTTTGAAATTAAAGGCAAAATATTATGCTTTGAAAATGACTACATATATAAATGTATATACCTAGGAAGGAACTAGCAGCAGTTTTATTTATTTGGTTTGTCTGTTGGTAGGATGGCTACGGTTACATCACTGAAATTCACTTAAATAATAATACTGGTCTTTATTATGTGCGATAGATTTGTAAGGGCGTTTTCAGACCTGTAGATCTGTGCTTTTTTTCCCCAAAAAGTTGTTACAATGTTACAACACTACAATGTTAGCTCGGTTCGCTTTCACCAAAATGTGTTTATGCACATGGGAGTAAACGGTCTTCTCATCGGTCAGAGTTCACACTTGTTTATGTTTCGGGGCTCATAGCGGTCATCCATCGAGATGGATCGAGATGGATCAGCAGCTCCACAAGCTTATTGTGGCTTTCTTTTTAGCTGTAGTTATTATAATTTATCTACTTTATATGTTCCACCGAGCCATTAAAGCCCATCTCTATGAAGCCCTCGCTAAACACCTTGCAAACCTCTGTGTTTTGATGCGTTTTTTGAAAGCTGTTCAGAAATATGCTCGTCGGACCAAATTTCAATGAGGCATTTTACCTTTGGTCCAAGTTAAACCGCGATTCACGTTGCGAGTAATTAGTAAAACAAACACACTTTTTAACGCAACTCAGTGCCCATCATGCATTGCTATATGGGTTGGTGCGCAGGTCCATTTTGTCGGATTGTCGGATGAATGAGGGGCTGTTAATTACACTACATTACACTATTAGGACATGACGGGACATGACAGAGTAGGGAGAGGACATGATGGGAGACAGAATATGACGTAACATTACAGGACATGATGGGACGGGACACGATTAGATGGGACATGACATGAGATGATTGGATGGGAGGGGACACGAGACGAGACGGGATGAGACATGACATGATGGGACGGGGCACGATTAGATGGGACATGACATGAGATGATTGGATGGGAGGGGACACGAGACGAGATGGGATGAGACATGACACGATGGGACGGGACACGATTAGATGGGACATGACATGAGATGACTGGATGGGAGGGGACACGAGACGAGACGGGATGAGTCATGACATGATGGGACAGGACACGATTAGATGGGACATGACATGAGATGATTGGATGGGAGGGGACATGAGACGAGACGGGATGAGACATGACATGATGGGACGGGGCACGATTAGATGGGACATGACATGAGATGATTGGATGGGAGGGGACATGAGACGAGACGGGATGAGACATGACATGATGGGACGGGGCACGATTAGATGGGACATGACATGAGATAGTGGGACAAAACATGAAATGACAAGACAAGACGTGATGGGACATGATGAGATGAGACATAACATGACGGGATGAGACATGACATGATGGGACAAAACAGGAAAAGACATGAAATAATGGGACGGGACGTGGCGTGACATGATGGGGCATGACAGGATGGGACAAGTCCTGAGACATGAGATGTCAAGACAAGACCAGGCAAAATGGGACAAGTCATGATGGCACTGGACACAAAAGAAGAGAAATTGCTGTTATAATTTATTTAGTTTATTTATTTAGTATTTGGGGCGGGAATAAAGCAGTCAGGTAAAAGATTTGGACACGTGATTGGGTTAAACATGCCTATGAGTAAGGGGCTGAAAGTGGCCTCAGGCTTCGTGCTCTTTTTTTTTTTTTAAATACTTATCTCTTTTGACACGGTCATGTTTACCTTCAGGATAGTTTCACCCTCTAAATGTCAGCGACAGCCTACGGGACATTTTTCTATGATGTTACGCTGAAATTATGACACTTTTTTTAATCTCTGGTAATAAAGGCTTCTTTGACTCGACTTCCTTTTTGTTTGTGTTCTTTTGTTTTCTCTGAAAACTCATTTAGCAATTTTTTTTATCACCCTGCTCCACACTGTGTACTCTGGCATGAGTGAGAGTATGCTTATTATTATTATTATTATTTTAGCTATTATTATTGTAGCGCTCTAATCAGACGGCGCCTCCGAGGTCTCGGTTTAACACGTCGAGGGTCGAACAGGGGCACGAGTGTGTTTCCATGTCCATCCTTTTCTTTCTCCACAAATCCTTCCTGTTTGAGTGACGTTTCTTTTCCAGTCATTCCAGCTGTAGCTCACTATTTTTTATTTTTTTTCCCCCCTCCTGAGGCCTCTTTCATCTTTTCCGCCTCCCGTTTTCACACTACGGCAAAATCAAAGCGCCGTGATGATCTTTCAGAGCTGTGTTTTATATTACCAGACCTTGGCTCAATTATAGATACATTTTTTAAGTATTTGCCCCCTCGCGAAACTGAATACAAGACAAAGACAAACACAAAATTTAAATAATCGTTTCATTTGCCGAAGGAAGAAGGTTATGCAACACCTAAATCACATTACAATTTTTTTAAAAAAAGTAATTGCCCCCCTAAACTTAACTGTTTGTGTCCCCTTCAGAAGCAACAACGTCAACCGAATGCTTCCAATAACTGGAGCTCAGTCTCTCACCTTCAGTCACACTAGAGGGGCAAATACTTTTTCACAGCACTGTACAAATGTGGAAATATTGGAATGGAAAACGAATCATGCCAATGTTTCTAAACGGAGAAATTACCACAAGCTCACCTACAGTAGTAGCAGCTGATTTCCGGATCACGCCGATTGGTGACGTAAGCAGAACGTACTCGTTTCCTGTTATAAAATTCAACCGAGCTTTTATCGGGATCATGTCGTACGGTGCGACAAGTAATAATCGTAAAGGCTCGCTGAAATCGCAGTCTAATAGCAAGTTTAGTCAGGCTGTGATTGAGTGATGTCAAGCACCTTTTATCTCCTGACCAATCGGTACGCAGCTTGGTGACCAGCAGGGGGGAAAAAAAACAAAATGGAAAACAAAGTGGAAGTAGAAAAATCTGAGATATTTCAATGTCAACATTTTAGCGTTGCTCCGCAACGAGAGATGACAAATTTGTTCGTTTTGGGACGTTTACGGGTATCCAAATTCACTGCCCACTCCAACTAGCCAGCAAGTGGCAGTGGTAGCTCAGTGGATAAGAAGTTGGGCTACTGATCGGAAGGTCGTGAGTTCAAATTCCAGCACCGCCAAGCTGCCACTCTTGGGCCTTTGAGCAAGGCCCTCAACGGCTCAGATGTATAAATGAAATAAAATGTAAGCTGCTCTGGATAAGGGCATCTGCCAAATGCAAGTCGGTTCTAAATGCTGTCTAGTTGCGCAAATGCTAATCTCTTAAAGCTCAACTCTTAAAGCTGCCTTCTCCTCACCATAGTTAAACTAAATTATCTAAATAAATCAAATCTTTATTATTATTATTATTATTATTATTATTATTAACACTAGCTAGTCCGCTTTTTTTTTTATACCAACAAAGAAGACACCCTGGCTAGTCCTTAGCCTGCCTAAGGCATGACAGGATTCTTAAGTAATGAGAAAGGAAGTGTTTTAGGAAGTAAACAAGACTTTAGGGAAAATCCTACAGGAATCGGAGTGGCTGCTTTTTTTGCTGCAGGATCGAAACAAGAACCTAGATCTATTTAAGCTAAAAGACCAGCACCATTATTGATATGCTGCCGGATTATAAAATCAGATACACAAAAGCCGTTGTTATTTTGTAGTTAATCGAACATTAACTCTTGTGCAAAACTCACCAGCTGACTGAGATCAACATACAAAACTTTCAAAAGCCCTGAACTGACATGCGTTATGTCATTATTTTTACTTAATATCTCATTGTAAATATAATAATATTGTTTCTAGATGTTATGATGTTATTTAAAGTAAATATCTCATTATTTCAGATTACTCATTACTTGAGCTTTAACCCCACACAATCTATCAATAAGACTCATTTATTGAATGATGTAAACTTTTGAGCATCATTCAATAAATGAGTCAATAAATGAGTCCCCCCCCAATTTAGTACCGCCCTTCAGAAGCTACATAAGATATTTACATGCTTCCCAGAAGACAAAATAACAATTTACACCGATCATCCTGTTCAAAAGTTAATGCACCGTGTTGCCTTCTTGAGCATCGGTGAATGTTTGCACCTTTTGTAATAGTTGTGTACGAGTCCCTCAGTCGTCCTCGGTGTGAAAAGATGGATCTGAACATCATATAGTCCTCTGTTGGAAAGGGGTCAAATATGCAGAAGATGCTGGAAAAGCAAATAATGTGCAGGACTTGGAGGATTTTTCTGAAGAACAGTGGGGCAGTTTAACTGCTCAGGACAAACAATGGACTCGTGAACAGCTATCATAAAACAAACACAGTCGTTGATCATCCAGGTAACATCACACGGTGTTAAGAATCAAGCGTATGTAAACTTTTGAACCGGTTCAAAAACTGGTTGAACTGGGTAAATTCAGTTATTATTGTGTCTTGTGTCTTGTAAACACCTGTTATATGAAATAGCTTATTCAGGGCAGAACTAAATAAAAAACAAACGCAATTTTTATTATTCCTCTTATTATTATTATTATTTTTTTAAATTATTAACATTTTGCAGATTCTGAAAGGCGCATGTACAGTCTTCTGAAAAAATAAGTACACCCGACGGAAACGGTTGCCTTTTTGACGTATTTGGACAAGCAAACATTTGATCCTCTTTGAAACAGGGCCTATTAATAATGTTGATATATTTGAACAAAACCACAAGGAAAATGATCTTTTTCAATCATTTATTCATCAGAAACATCAATAGATGTGATATTCTTCTGTGGAAAAAATAAGTACACCCTTGGCCTCAGAAGCTAGTATTGCATAATTGTCCACCAGGCTTGCTGGAATTTTTGACCACTCTTCATTGCAATATTCTTTCAGTTGCAACATGTTTGAGGGTTTTCTTGCATGTGCTGCCCGTTTCAAATCCCCCCACAACATTTCAATGGGATTCAAATCCGGGCTTTGACTAGGCCAATCCATAACCCTCCTCCATTTCTTGGTGGATTTGCTAATGTGCTTAGGATTATTATCCTGTTGAAAGGTCCACTTTCGGTTCAACTTCACAAATGGCCTCACATTATCTTCAAGCACTCTTTGATATGATGCAGAATTCATAGTTGAATCCATGACTGCAAGCTGTCCGGTCCCTGAGGCAGCAAAGCAACCCCAAACCATAACATTTCCACCACCGTGCTTCACAGTTGGTATGAGGTGCTTCTCCTGAAAAGCTGTCTTTGGTCTGCGCCAAACATGTCTGCTGTTACTGTGGCCAAACAACCCTATCTTTGATTCGTCTGTCCAGAGCACATTATTCCAAAAGGCCTGGTCTTTGCAAGACTACAGTTTGCCAATGAGCATATAGGCAAAGTCATTTTCCTGGCTCGCCTCCTATGCAGGTCAAATTTGTGCAACCTCT
>CM042536.1:5614403-5996903 GCA_023630585.1 Cranoglanis bouderius
ATCAGCATCAAGACCTTCCATCCATGAAGGTCCATTCAATCCTGCTTTGGCCCCATTTGTGCCAAACTTTGTTTTTTGACATCCGGGAGAACTAATTATGCAGATTAGATAACAAACTATGCAATGAACACAGATACGGTAAGAAAGGAAAACATCAACAATGACCAGGCATTATATTATAGTTTTGCACTCTATGCTGTATTTCAAATTCAATTTCAGATATAACTGTCACACACACACACACACACACACACACACACACAACCATACACAGTACCACGTGTGGTGAAATGCTTTTAAGGAATGTCTGTGACATAATAAAGTATTTGCATAGACCAGAATTTACTTGTATAGTTAGGAAAAGTATCAAAATATTTTGAATTATCAGGCTAGATGGTTTAAGAGATCTTCGGGGAAAGCCCGTATATTCATCTGGTGGTACTTCCCCAAGCTGCTGAAGGAAGTTCGTTCTGAGATTACAGTCGCGCAACCTTCCCCCCAATTCACAACCACACAGCAGCTACGGACCGTGGAGGGTGAAGACTATCACGCACTACCTCCAGCAAACCACACGGGCTGCTGCGCCACGGGCCGACGTAACACACTCTGCCCTCTTCCGCATACATAAGCTCACAGACGTCCATGATTGGATAGTGTTGTTGTGATTAATAGGGGAGATAGAGAGAGTACACCATCCCCTCCCACCCCCAGAGCATGGTCAATTTTGCTGTCTTGGACTCCTGGATGGTTGGGGCATCATCAGGATTCGAATTCACAATCTCTTGACTGCAGTGTGAACACTTTTCCGCCACACCACTCAGGAGCTGGTTTTGAGCATGGATATTAGTATCAGCAATGCACGAGCGCTGTTACTGGATCAGGCAGTCAGAGCGAGACCAAAAAGGCTGACCTTGAAAATAAAAGACAAGCTCTTGAACAGGTTTTGCTCTTTCTTTTGGTACTCAGTCATGTTGATGTGCGCAATAAAGTTATTTTAGTCTCTTCTGTAATACTGAGCAGGCAGGAGTCAATAAAATTATCCCAAACTGCATTATACTACACCACTGGTGTCATTACTATTTAGGTATACTACATGGTGTGCATAATGTGGTTTGGGAGACAACCTTGAATTCTACACTTTATGGCCAAACTTTTTGGACACCTGACCGTCACCCGAACATGTGCCCATTCCAAAATTATAGCCATTAATATGGAGATATTCCCCCTTTTCTGTTATAATAACCTCCACTCTTCTGGGAAGGCTTTCCACTAGATTTTGGAGCGTGGCTGTGGGGATGTGTGTTCATTCAGCTACAAGAGCATTAGTGAGGTCAGGTACTGATGTTGGGTGAGGAGGTCTGGGGTTCAGTCGGTGATCCAGTTCATCCCAAAGGTGTTCAGTGGGGTTGAGGTCAGGGCTCTGTGCAGGACACTCGAGTTCTTCTACTCTACTCGTTCACTCAAGCCATGTCTTCATGGTGCTCGCTTTGTGCACAGGGACATTGTCGTGCTGGAACAGGTTTAGGCCTCTTAGTTCCAGTGAAGGGAAATTATAAAACTACAGCACACAAAGACATTCTATACAATTGTGTGCTTCCAACTTTGTGACAACAGTTTGGGGAAGAACAACGTATCAGTGTGGTCTTATTGTTTTATTGTGGTATTAGTGTTTGGCCATATAGTGTACCTTGCAGCAGCATTTTAAAGATCATACATTCTGGAGCGGTAACCATAATCTAATATTTCTTATTGGATCACACGAATATAACTGTTCATCACAGACCAGAAAACAGATCTGGAACTTCTCAGATGGTCGCAGCGGACTAATAAAACTTTAAACAAAATGACATTGCATTTCGTTACAGGTTTTTGCAGCTTCCTGGGTTATCAGTACTGCACCGGCTAATCCTGCAATAATGATTAACTAACGTCCAGTTCTCTCCATGATGTCACCTTGCAAGCTGCCCTCACACCACCGCTCACTTTTCGGCACTGGTGATTAGCTGATGGATGAGTGTGGCGTCTCTGTGGATTTGCTTAGAATAAATTAAGAGTCGAACACAAGTCTAAACATGTCTGGTCACATTTTATTTGCCTAAAGCTGAGCTTCGTTTCCGTATTTCTGGAAAAGGATTTTCATTACTTAGTTAGTAGAGGTGCTATGGTATGAGATTTTTATGGTATGATGATAAGGTTCAGGTCTGCAATGTCATGTTCTTCAGCCTTCGTGTTATAGTAATGCTGTGTTTGACTTACCTCGGAAGTAGGAAGTCGGAATTACGTCATTATCAACCTCTGTGCGTTCAATGGGATCTAGGCAGCTAACACTCATGATATGAGTGATGTATATTTCCCAACTGTAGAGTCAATGTTACAGATTTAACAAGCAAACAATACACTAAAGTTAAACAAGCGCTATTTTTTTTTATAACTGTTGACGCTGTGAGCAGCCATGTTGATTTGACGTCACTTGCTGAACTCAGGGTTGAGGAGACCTTCCCTACTTTCTGAGTAGGTGTTTTCTTTGTTGTTGTCCCCCCCCCCCCCCCCCCCTGCAGGTGGAGGTTAGTAATTCCTTTAGTTGAACAGAGCATATGATTTAAAGCGAGTCCTGAGGGAGGAAGTTGCGAAATCCAACCTACATATTTGGGGAGTCGCAGCAGGGATGAGAGCCACTGGAGTAAAGAACTTGATCAGGTTTAAAAAAAAAAAAAAGAAAAGGTAATCAATTTTTTGAGAACGTTAACAGTGAGGTAATGGTCCAATTATACACCGTAAAACTGTGACAACTGAACAAAAGCTAAAGTTTGGTTATGGAATTAAATTTGTTCTAAAAGTATTGAACGTAACATTTCAAGAAACGGGGAAAAAAACAAAACAAAATGAAAAACAGTGAAATCAGTAGCAAAAATGTAACATGGTCTTCAAATAAACAGCATTCTTTAACAGTTTTCTAAGCTTCCTTATTAATGCGCTGCCAGAGTTTTCATTTACGCTTTCAAAGTTTTCGTTTGCGCTCCGCAAGTTTGCGTTCGTCATTCTGGCACAAACCTCTCGTGTGGGCGGGGCTTAACGGCGATTTACTCTCTTTGGCCAGTGAGATTTGGATCAACCAAACGTTTGTACTTTGTAGTGGAAATTACTTACGGCACGTGGCGTCATCTGAATCATCGTCATCATCAACCTCCTCGGCTGGACACTCGAGCTGTCCATCCAAACCTCATTAGCCAACGAGAGTAAATCGCCGTTAAGCCCCGCCCACACGAGAGGTTTGTGCCAGGATGCCGGACATAAATTTGCGGAGCGTAAACGAAATGACAACTCAGCAAAGGCAGCGCATTAATAAATCACGATTAGCGAAAAGGAAGTTTAGGAAAATGATAACAAAGAATGCTGTTTATTGGAAGAGTGTTTTTCTTCTCTCTCGTTGTATATTTTTGTTCGCTTCTTGAACGGTTAGGTTCGATACTTTTGGCACAAATTTAATTCCATATTTTGTTAGCTGCAAATCTATTCCCTGTGTACATTTGATCTTTTTCAGCGGTTTTGTAAAGTCTTTAATCACTTTAATTACACTTATGAATAACACAGTGTCCACCGAAACTTCTCCTTGAACTTCTTGAACTGAATTCTGCTGCAGTTATAATTCACGGAGTTGTAGAGCTCAGCAGTCCTTATCTGTCCTCTTTATCAAAACTCAGCACATTTTTAGCAAACATACGGCCAACAGCATCCAGCGTGAGAGAAGGTAAGCAGTACAGGGCTGGTTGAACTTTAAACGCCTCCAACTTCTTTCCAACCAAGCTGCACAGTCAGCAGATGAAAGATGGCGGTTGGGAATTGGGGAAACTAGCGAATACATCGGTCTCATCGTGACAGAATTGAGAGAACCTCGGGAGAACACGCCCTGTCATTTGAGCCATCCTGCTGCTGGTCTCGTTACAAAATATTCCACCTAGTCACAAGATCATGCACTACTGCACAAAATCCGTACCACTACAACTACTACGTTTGCATAGTATGAGCTTACAGTCTTGCGGTCTCATTCGTGCATATACACAAGCTGAGTCCTATTCCTCATTTAGGGCTTGAAAAGCATGCTCACATTTGAGATGTACAGTACCTGACTAAATGTGGATGAAGCAATAGCCTCAGCGCTCAAGAAGAGGAGGTTAAAAAAAAAAAAAAGTCCTACTCACTATTGACTGAGAAATGTTTTCCAGGAAAAAAAAAAAAATTGCACACTACCTCAACCTCATTTTGAAATCCTCCATCTGCTGCACCATGCAGTTCGGATTTTACTAGTCGGAATAATTAGCCTGCATGAGGGACAACTGTTTCAGAATCAAGCAAAACCCGCAAGTCTGTGGAAACACAGATGACCGAGTGCAGCACAAAGGCGACAAAATGACAGATGAACCGATCGCGATCACTCCAAACAGGTTGATCCAGTTCTTTGGACGCTCTTGAGGACTAGATTAGTAAAATCCCGTGAGTGTTCTGTGTGGTTCCGAGTACGACAAGTTCTGCTTTCACATCATTTTGTTTTGAGTTCACTTCATGTGGCTTTCCAGTCCTGTCGTTGATGCGTTACCCTACTGTGTTCACCTGTTCTGTGTTTCGTTCTTAATTAGTTTGTCTATTTGTACCCTGTTCTGTCACAGTACCTTCGTGAAGACTTATCATGCATTTACTGATCCTGGCCTAAGCCATGTTTCTGAGTTTTGTCTGATGTCGGTCTTTCCTGGTTTTGGATTATCCTTGTTTAATGCTGCCATGGACTATGATTCATGTAGCCTACTGCCCAAAATAAAGCACGTGTTGCATTTACACACTTGCCCTGCCTTCACTAACCACATGGTTTTGTTTTGGGGGGATTTTTCATTCCCCAACACCCCCCAGGATTTCATTTCACTAGGTGTAGTTCAGGATCCCTTTTGGATACAATCCCATATGAAAGAGAAACATTCAAAATACAGCGACTACAGGTACATAGAGTCCTCTTACTATAATGCTGTGGGTGACAAGGGCAATATCTCTCAAACCCTCAACTTTAATTAAACAGGACTATCCATAGAGAGTTGAAAATCTATAGCAGGGACTTAGAAACTCTATCTCTGCTGAAAGCTGCTTGTTTATCCATCATATCATAGACATTTTTTTCTTTAAAGGAGAGAACAATTTAAACTAAATCTGGATAATTTTTACTAATATGAGGACTCATATGATAGTATTTATATTGTGAGAAATTATGTCAATACACTTTACTGCGAGATCACAATATAACATTAATTTCTCTGAAACCAAGTACACCCCTTCATGGCAACGGTATTCCCTAATGGCAGTGGCCTCTTTCAGCAGGATAATGCGCCCTGCTACACCGCAAAAATTGTTCAGGAATGGTTTGAGGAACACGACAAAGAGTTCAAGGTGTTGACTCGGCCTCCAAATTCCCCAGATCTCAATCCGATCGAGCATCTGTTGGATGTGCTGGACAACCAAGTCCGATCCATGGAGGCCCCACCTCGCTACTTACAGGACTTAAAGGATCCGCTGCTAACGTCTTGGTGCCAGATACCACAGCACACCTTCAGAGGTCTTGTGGAGTCCATGCCTCGACGGGTCAGAGCTGTTTCGGCAGCACAAGGATACAAGACATTTTATATATACACACACTTGTGTTTATATCATAGACATGGTTTTATGTATCGTCATGTGATTAACCCCTATTCAATATATAAAAAGAACTTCTAAACATACAAACTAATCTCTAAACATACAAACTAATCATGGACGACAACCAATCCAATGAACAATCCAATAATTGAATAAACGTGATGTTCACCATCTCAATCCATGTGTTATTTTAAGTTTACAAGCTACTCTATTGAGCACCAACATTTAAGATAAATCCTAAGCCAATGCTGAATTCTCACCCAGTTACACCAGGTGAGTTGGGAACAAGGAAAACACTGAAACATGCACAACAGAGGTACAGCATGATGAAGGATCAGGGAAACATCGTCCTAAACAACACTCAACAAGCCCGAGTCAGTTCCAAATGTATCCGGCGCAAGTGGAAAGTCGGACGTGATTCTGAATCGATAGCGAGTAACTGCCCGAGCAGTTTGTTTAATAAAGTCTCATGCCAACGTTAATGATGTCTAGACGACATCACAGTCCATTATAAACACAGCAAAACCAAACATGTCACCGGGGCCAAAAGGTCACGCTGGATAAAACACAGCAGAGTGTGTCAGAGATGCGAATAAAACACCATCCTTCCTTTCCTGCCACACGGTCTTAACATCCTGAGGTGATGTATTTACCAAGAGCATAAAAAGAAAGCAAGTTAATTTAATTAGCTGGTTTTTCACTTCTTTACTGTGTACATTTGCCTCGTAACTCAGGAAGCTTTGTGGTTAAACACACACACGCACACACACCATTGCTGTAAGAATCAGGAAGTGTGAGAATGTGCAACAAGTCATCGATGGTCATCGGTCTTTCAGTTAAGACACTCTCTGGGTAAAAGAGAAAACAATATGATCAAGAAAACATGCATAACTTCATATACAGTCAGCTCCAGAGTTAGTGGCACCCTCAGCAAAGATGGGTAAAAAAAAAAAAAAAAAAAAAGTTAAAGAGAAAACGAGTGTATTTCTTTTTAATCCTGAAGAGCCAACTTCGTGAAAGATTATGCCTACATATTGCTAAAACTTTAGAAATTATTTGGGGTAGAGAATATAAATTGCATCTTGTCAGAGAGATCATGATTGCAAATCCATTATTTACTGCTTCACAGTTTATCGGTTTAAAAAAAAAAAAAAAAAAAAAAAAAAAAACCTCTCGAGATCCTTCAGAATTATTTGTCCTCATTTGAGAACCCTCCACAGGTTCTCAGCAGGACTTTAGTTCATGTTTGGGTATTTATGTACACATTGGATCATTCGTAACCTCCTGGCAGCTCCTGTAATCTCCTTGTTGAGTCCATGATGTCATGTATCCTAGCAGAATTTCCAGAATCTCTAGAAGAAAAAACAGACCTACCACTATACTAGTGTTTTTTTTTTTTTTTGTATCATACGACAACAGGATACTTCCACTTGGAAGAAAGTCCAGTGAAACAGAAAGTCAGGGACGACCTTTTAGGAGTTTCCTAATGACTGAAATGTGCTGAACTAAATGCCAATTCCATTTTTCCATGTGATACCGATATCATATCAAAGCTGTGGCTCAGGTGGTAGAGTGGGTTATCCACTAATCGTAGGGTTGGCAGTTCGATTCCCGGCCCACGTGACTCCACGTGCCGAAGTGTCCTTGGGCAAGACGCTGAACCCCAAGTTGCTCCTGATGGCAGTGTCTTGCATGGTAGCTCTGCTGCCATTGGTGTGTGTGTGAATGGGTGAACGAGACACAGTGTTAAGCGCTCTGTAGAACTGCGAAGGTTAAAAAGGCGCTATATAAGTGCAGACCATTTACCATTAAGATCTATAGATATCTATGTTCCTAATCAGTGTCAAGTTCATACTGTATATTTATAGTATCAGTTATCGAACCGTTGGTCTTGAATAAAACTATTAAACAACAAAGGTAACTAGGGTGCCAATATTTCTGTAAGACACTGTACTGATGTACAGGCCTTTGTATCTCTTCTTAACTATATCTCATGATATAATAATTGCAGTCCTAGAAAACTGGAGATAGACCTCGCTGCAGAACCAAAGCTCCCGGGGGGGGGGGGGGGGGCCTGGACCTGATCCAACTTCTCCCATTACCCCTAACCCCTAACCCATGAGATGCTGCACAGCACAGAACAACACATTTATCCAGCCTGAAACACACAGAGTTCTCCAACGTTTGGCTCGACTCAGCCCTGGTAGGAGACGCTGGACCAGGTCCGCCCCCTGGACTTTTGGTTCGGTGGTGAGGGAAAAATGAAAAAATGTTGACCCCTCAAAAGGTTCTACAGTTGTCCCTCTGAGGAAACCCTTAAAGATTCTTTGTAGAACCTTACAACAGAGCAAAAAAGGTCCTAAACAGATACATTTTTTTGTAAGCTAAGAACCTTTATCCAATGAATTATCCCTTGAAGAACCCTTTGGTGATGAAACCAAACCGTACTTTAAACATATCCGTTTACCGAGACCAGACCGTCTACTCTTCTTCGTTAAAATGTGTATTTTATTTCACAGAAAATCCTTATGTATTAGACTTAAATACACTAGAGAAACCTTCAGGTGGTGAAGGTCTAAACCACGAAAAACACATTTTCAGCTTCACAGACACACACATTCCTCCAAACACTCCACAACGTTCCAACACGACCCAAAAAAGGCCTGAAAACCCAAAGCCATGAAAGTCATGTAGATGTATATTTTTAGCCAAGCTGCTGTTTTCCAGGGGGAAAAAAAAATATTTTGTATTCCTGAATTACACCAGAAGTGTTTATAAAGGAGAAGGTCATTCCAGTGACGGTCACGAGCACACGGTCAGGACCTTCACCTGTTTCAGAGCTTACACTTTGAACCATTAACATTCGTAACACGACACCTTCGAGTCAACGCCTTGTGTGGACTAATATCTTACCATGTGCGTGTGTTGACAAGAAAACCTGGACTGAAGCCACCGTGTTGAGCAAAAACAGCTAAACTTTTGAGTGCAGTCATCTTATGTAGTGCACTTACTGTATACTGTACATCAAGGGGAACTTGGGAAGTCAGACTGCTTGAAAATGGTCCGAATTGTGTTCAGTTACAGTAGAGTCCGTACAGGATTTCTGAGTTTTTTTGTGATTGTTGCAACCAAACTTTCAGGAAAGTGTACTCTCTCAATATCATCACACGATACCTTTCTACAATACACTGTCTGTATGTGTGTATATATATATATATATCACAATATACTGTATAGGATGGCTAACAAACCACCATTGAAACATTACATGTTGTGTGTTTTCAACTGTTTGATTTTTTTTATTATTATTATTATTATCACAAGCTTTAACACTAACCAGTTTTAACACTAACAATTTTAAAATCTGACATAACATCATAATATTGACATTATACCATCATATCGCCCAGTCCTACTGACAAGAGCAGTGATATCTCAAAATAGCGCATCTTTTAGGGCATAATTTAACACCGGATCGATCTTACATACACTACAGGGCAAATAATCCCAAAAGGAACAAGGATCGCGCAAATAAATACGCTTGAGGCTGAACCCAGACTCAATAAGAGTGGGCTGTGTAGGGAATGACTTTTATACCGTGTGGATTTGGGATTTGGGATTTAGGATTCTTCTGGTGATTCAGGACCAGAAATGGTCCATTGTCATCTAAACTGCAGTTCTAATGGTTAAAAATTGGGAACGTGATCAAACACACATGATCAAACCTGAAACATTCCCCATAATAGTGCAACACAGTACATTAGGAATGGCTTGTACACTACCTATAATCCCTGGAGGTTACTGAGGAATATATCGGTTTGTTTATGGTTTCGTGAACTTGTATAGTATTGCAATTGTAATTTATCCAACAAAAGTCTGAAAATTGCCTGGCTTTTCTTAAACGTCTGCTGAACATCTTCCTCCGCTCCCTCGGCTTTTTGATGGGCGTGTCTGTCTACGACGCAGGACGTGACTGAACCCATGTGGATTTCAAATAGATCGCCTTGGTACTCGCATACTTTCGTAAACTTGGTCCCAAAAAGGCGTTCCCAGTTTAATATTTATGTGAAGTTTAAATATTCCTTATTTTTGTCTATTTAGAATTCAATGACATGCTTTCCTGCTGAAATGTGCTAAAAACAAACAAACAAACAAACAAACAAAAAAAAAAAAAAAACAGAACTCACTGTAATCTATGAATACAGAGACAAAATGCTTAAGAATAGCTGCAACATAATCGAAAACAAAAGAGGACCGTGGCAGTTATTCATACTATTTTTTTTTTTGGTCACACTGTGAATGAAGTTCTTGCTGCTCGATATCCCATAATCCCTTGCACTTTTTTTTTGTTTGTTTGTTTTTTTGGCCAATTCTTGTTAGAAATGACTTGGTGTGAAATTTCAGGTGACAGAATTGCATGTATTCACTGTATTGTTGTTGTATTGATGTTTACGTTTAGCTGAAATCCCAAATATTCCCTATAGTCATAACATTGGGACTACATTAGGTTTGGTTGTACTCTACCTAGTGCAACAGGAAGGCGTTTAGGGATTTATTCTTTGGTGGACCATGACTAAAAGCTTTATACTGCACGTATGATCTATTAGCAGTTAATAAGGAATATAAACAGTATGCCGTGTTGATAAAATTAACTTGAGCTTAACATTTACGGTGCTTGTATACGAATACATAAGATCCCTAATAAGCAAGCCAGAGGCGATAGGGGCAAGGGAAAACTCCCCGAGACATCATGAGGCTCAAAAGGAACTCCATTATGTTCTGGGTGACACTGGGTATAGTGAGATTATACATCACGAGCAGTTTGAGAATAAGAGATTCTACAATTATAGGTTATGGAAAACAAATGGAGAGTGTTAGTGCAGACAGAGTGTAGATGATGTACAGAACCGTTTCTGTCGTAAGGTACGCTGTAAAGGTTGGATGATGGAAAAGAGGGATTATGGAGTGAATTACAGGCGTTGACAAAAAGACTTTTGCGCATCACGACGAACTTGTTTCCTATGTAAATTTCACCTCCCTTTTCCAATGCTCCATGCTGTAACCATGGAGACGTCCCAGTCCCTCAGACTGACCGGTGATGGATTTGACTACCGGTTCAGGATCACTGTAGTGCCCATGAAGGTATAAGCCAGTCCCTCCAGGATTCGGAGTCACCAAGGCGTGTCATGTGACCGTCATCACAACTTGTGTTCAGCCAAAGCCCTCTTCGATTCGCAAAGCTAAAGAGGTCTCGTTTACTAACAAACATCGCTGTGAAAGACGGTGCGAAACAATTTCGTGCAACTGCAATTCCGTCGATTTGAGTAGCTTTCTTTTTTAAAAAGCACTTGCATCGCGAGTTTTGAAAAATGCCGCAGAAAAATCGAGCATTTTTGGCCGCAACAATCACAAATAAAACTCCTGTATAGACGGTACAGCTGCAGATCGGGAAATGACCTAGCGCTTACAAGCAAACAGCTACATATCTAGATTGAGCTCCAAGGGGGAATTTGGGGAAAGTAAAGCCGAAGTCCACGAGGTCACCGGAGCTCAGGATTGTATCCAGGACCTTGGAGGTGTAAGGTGGCAAAGCTAGCACCACGCCAGCTAATATTCCCTTACATCGATCCCTGAGGAAACGAATAACGGAGACGCTCATCCATAACGTACAGCATGTATGTCTAATGTATGTCTAATGTATGTCTAATCACGCATTTTGAATAACAAGTTCTCAAGAAAACGACTTCTTGAGATCGCAAGAAAAGTAAAGAAAAAAAAAACAAAAAAAAACAATGGCCTTTCTGGACTTCTGCAGTTCTTGAGATGTTATAGGGTTGTACATTTTTCTGAGACATGCCAACCCTATCCAGGTGAGATTATCCACAAGAGGAAAAATGTTTATGTTTATATATATATATATATATATATATATATATATATATATATATATATATATATATTAGTTTTTGAATGAAATGTTTACATAAACATTGACAGTGAAGACATTTTAGTCATGAGAAAGCAGCTCTACTGTTTCACGGCTTTTATTATGTATAGTTAGTAAATAAATAAATAAATAAAAAATAAATAAATAAAGCATGGTGAAGTAAAAAAAAAAAAAGAGTTCAAACTTACGTTTTGTGGCGTTGATGAGATTTTTCCCGTCTTTATAAAGCTCTTTAATAAACCTGTTGGTTTTGTCCAGCTCTGCTTCATGAGCTTTAATTTTATCCCTGAAACCCGGGCTGTCCATGTAACACTCAATGAACTCCAACGGGTGCAAACCCATTTTTCCTTTTTTTTCCCCCCCCTTTTTTAAATAAATGTGTCTGGTGTTAGTCACTTGTATGACTGGCTTCAGAAATAACCAAAAAAAAAAAAAACAAACCGAATGTTTAACGCTACATTAGCTTTATTTTTAGTCCAGTTCAGTTCAGTTTTCCCAAATGTCCAACGGCTATTTCTGGATGAACTCAGTCGAGAATTTTCCTGAAATAATAAGCGATAAAAAGTCTTTCTCTGAAAAAATAACAAAAAAATTTAAAAAAATAACCCGCGTTTTGGATTGTAGATAAATTATTCAGTTTATAAACTAAAACAAAAAACAATAATAAAGTTAGTGTGTCAAGTTGAAGCTCCACGTCGCCCACACGTTTGCAATGACTGACTGAGCAGTCCAAGTCCCTCCCTCCCGCTGCACGCGCGTATTTTATTGTTTTTTATTTTTTTTAGGGGGGAGGAGCGTTCATAGTCGGAATGACGTCACGCCAACCGCCGCCGCTGAGAAGGGAGGAGGGAGGAGTTAAAAATGAAGCCATGGCAACAAGTTCCTTCGTCCGCCATTTTGGAAAGGAATGAAACCGATAAAGCTGTATAGCTTGTTATATTGAATGTAAAAACCACGACGTGTGTGTGTGTGTGTGTGTTCGAATGGTATTGGTCAGGAAAAAAAAGGACAACATGACAGCAATTCTTTTCTTTTTATTTTATTTTTTTTAAATATATATATATATATATATATATATATATATATATATATTTTTTTTTTTATATATCAACAATGATAAGTTTACTTTGAAATGCAAAATGACAAATCTTACCGTCTTTACCTTTTTTTTTTTCACAAGTTCCAGAGTTGTAAAAATGACATCTGAAAAAAAAAAATCAGCTGAAAAAAAAACAGACAAACAAAAACAATAGAGACCCTCAAAGAAGTTTGTAATGGGTTTTAATATGAATTGTATTGGTTTTAATGGAAACTGTAATGGTCCCTGTTTCTGCGATCGCAGAAATTAATGCGAGAACTCCACGATATTCGGAGGGGCGTGCAATTCTTCAAAATTACGGCAGATTTTCCGCAGATTTGGGCCGAGACGTGTCACGCGACGTCGTCACACCGAGCATTCGGCCGAAGTCCTCTCAGATTCACGTGCGTCGAACCCGAGTACAGCTGAAAGGTCTCATTTACCGACAAGCGTCGTCGTGAAAGAGCGTGCAAAACTATTTCGTGCGATTGCGATTTTGCCGATTCAAATAGTTTTCTGCTACAAAAAAGCACAAAAATCAAGCATTGTGGCTGTGAGAATCACAAAATAAAACTACTAATTAAAAAACACAAAATGATAATGGTTTTAATGATTAACAGGTGATGATTTGACGTGGAAACCATTCGAATTTCGAACTGCAAATCCAAACGCAAGCTGATCTCACCGTCTCACCAAACTCCACACGTACATCAATACAAAAACAACATTAGCTAAGAACTGAGGTCATTTTAAATGAGTAACAAACAGTGACCTAAACTCAACTCATTTAGCCGCTTGCTTTGATCCCTGTTTTAATCCCTCATAAAATAATAATAATAATAAATAAATACACACATATTATACTACATGTTGAGATTCATGCGTGACGGTGATTTGTTGTTCTCATCTTTTTGAGGATTTTGGAAATTCTTACATCCACCGATACAAATACTTTTACTGAAACTCTCGTTCGACGCTTTAAATCCAATCCGCTGGTCGTGGAACGTTGACCTTTTCAAGATGGCGACATTGTAAACGTGTATGGCTAAACCTAGCGTTTCAAGACGCTCGAGCAGAACCAATGATTCTGGCGGAGTTTGTTTCCCGCCGTGAATATTTACGCGACGGACAGTCGGTCCTACACAACAGATGCATGGGAAATGTTAAAATGTAGTGTGTTTTTTTTGTTTGTTTGTTTTTTTTTCCCGTTGATTTGATTATGGTAAAAAAATAAAATAAAATAAAAATAAAAAAAGAAGTTAGTGAACATGATCTTTAGTGTATAGGTTATGTATGTGGGTTCTTAGTATTTAAGGGGAAATTTCTGACAGCGTTCGGAGGGTTAATTTCTTACTGCTTTTATTAACATGCAGGTTAATGAACTAATAATGGCAAGAGGAAGCTTTTTTTGTTTTTTTCTTCTTTGTTTTTCTTAACGTGCGTTTTTCCGTGACTTGGTGATGCGAGTTTAGTAATTTTTCCGGTTTAATTCGTGAATCGTGACCCATCTCTATTACCCCGAGATGCCCAACAGCAGCGGCAGCGGCAGTGCGGCAGTGAAGGCGAAGAGGACCAGGCGCCGCAGCAGAGCTCCGAGAGAAGATCCGGCTAGAAACGAGCTCGTCTCCAGCTCTCTCCAAAGCGCACAGCAATGCCTCCTCCAGCAGGATTTCGGCACCGCGTTCGTCCACTTCCTCCTGGCCCTAAACCTCGCCCCGGCTCTCAAAGACCTGGCAAGAGTAAGATGATAGATTGAAGAAGATTGTTTCACTTCTGCTGGGGAAAAAAAAAACCCAGCATGATCTGACCAGTTACCAGAAGTCAAACTCAAACTGCTAGACCTTCTTTACCAGCTGGTTAGATGGAAACAGTTTCTGATTCATCTGAAATGTTTAGAAAATCATTTAATAAGAGCTCATATCTCAAGATGGTCTCTCAGATTCAGGATTTTTCACACAGCATCACTCACTTTCACTCAGCGCTTTATCCCGCTTTATCCGGGCCTGTGGGGCGGCTGTGGCTCGGGTGGTAGAGCGGGTTGTCCGTTAATCCCTGGCCCACATGCCTCCACATGCTGAAGTGTCCTTGAGCAAGACACTGAACCCCAAGTTGCTCCCGATGGCAGGCTAGCACCTTGGATGAGTGTGTGTGTGTGTGTGTGTGTGTGTGTGTGTGTGTGTGTGTGTGTGTGTGTGTGAACGGGTGAATGAGAATCGGTGTAAAGCGCTCTGTAGAACCGCATAAAAGGCTCCATATGAGTTCAGACTATTTACCATTTGCCACTCACACACATCGTCATAGCCATTTCATCTACTCGCATGTTTGCTTGGGAGGAAACCGGACACCGCAGAGGAAGCCCACAGAAACTCCACGCAGACAGAAACCCGAACCTTTTTTTTTTTTTATCTTATCATTTTATCAAACCGGGTTTATAGGTCGCTTCGTAGGTATACAGTTCTTGACTGTACACATCTTCTGTCCATTAAGGCAGGGGATCTTAAAGATCTTAAAGTTCTTTATAGGCAGGGCCTTCCTTAAACTGTAAAATAAATTCCATGGACAGTTTTACATCATGACCGTTATTATTATTGGTTTCTTTTCTTTACGTGTACAGTAATGTTTTGTGTATTTATTAGAGCCATAGAGCATTCCTGAACTTTCAATTAACAGGACAGATTACGTACAGGACGATTTTTACTGAGGTTTGGATTAAACTCGTTCAATTAACAGTGTGCAAACAGGTTATTTACTATAAGCAACTCATTAATATAAATATTTTCATTTTGATTTCCGGTGGTAGGTTGTGATTTTCCAAATAATAATAATAATCACAGACACCATTTTGAGAACCATTGCTTTAAGGCAAAAGAACCACAGTACAGCTTTGGTACATGTGTGTTACCGCAAGTGTACACTGTTCGTTTATGTTTGTCTCCATCATCTTTCTGAACCAACAGGACTCCTTCAGGTTCACGCTTTTGAAGTGGGCTGACGAGCTGGATGGAGTCGGTCGCATCCAGGAGCTGTTCGACTGCTATGAGCAAGCGCTGGAGTTGTTCCCTAAAGACGAGGTGATCGTCAACAGCATGGGCGAGCATCTTTTCAGGTACTGTTTCCACCGATAGTGGATTGTACCGATACCGATAACTAAGTTGGGCGGTACCTGCCGATAACCGATCAATCAACCGATAGGTTTAAAAGCTGATGCTGAATGAAAACGCAACACACAAAGTAAAATATCGAACTTTATTGAAAAAAATAAACAGTACTGACTGTAATCATCATACCCTGTCAAAATCCTTACCTTTTATCACATTACACCCTGGAAATTAAAATAAATTAAATCTAACTTTTGCCAGCTAACTGTATTTACACGTTATAACCCTCGACATCTAAGTGGAAATAACATTTTAAAAAATCCTGAACAATTATTAAAATTTAATTAGTGAAATACCTGGTTTGGATAAATGATCAGCCCCTTAGGGTAAGCATTATAATATTGCTCTGGTAGAACCAGTCACTTCCCAGATCACACACCATGCTAACTGCCCCCCCCCCCCACCTGACATCAATTGCAGTGGTTTTGATTACTTCATAAGAAAACCGGCTGTTCCGTGATGAATCCATTACTAGTAGTGCATGGCAACTCAAAGAATACACCATGGTTGGAAAGGTGCTTCCAAAAGGGCTCCGGGACAAAGTTGTGTAAAGACACAAGCTAGGAGAAGGATACAAAAAGATTTTAAAGGCTTTAACTATCCCTCTGAGTACCGTTCAGAGCATTATTAAGAAGTGGAAAGCATATGGCACCACCAACACCTTGCTTAGATCGGGCCGTCCCTCCAAACTGGATGACCGAGCCAGGAGGATATTGATCAGGGAAGCTACCAAGAGGCCAATGGCAACTTTGAAGGACTTACGACTCCTTATGGCAGAGATTGGTTGGTCTGTGCATGTGACAACAATCTCACAAGCTTTACACAAAGCTGGACTGTATGGCAGGGTGGCAAGAAAGAAGCTTCTTCTGGAAAGGCTTTGCAAAAAACCACTTGGAAGATTCTAATACCATGTGGCAAAAGGTTTTATGGTCAGATGAGACCAAGATTGAACTGCAAGCGTTATGTCTGGCGAAAGCCAATCACAGCACACCACCCAAAATACACCATACCTACTGTGAAGCATGGTGGTGGCAACATTATGTTGTGGGGGTGTTTCTCTTCAGCGGGGACTGGGCAGTTGGTCAGGATTGAAGGGAAAATGGATGCTGCCAAGTACACCCAAATTCTTGAGGAATACCTGCGGCCCTCTGCTAGACAGCTGAAGATGGGCAGGTGGTTCATCTTCCAGCACGACATCGACCCTAAACACACCGCCAAAAAAACTATACAGTGGCTTAAGGATCGGAAGGTGAATGTCCGTGAGTGGCCAAGTCAGAGCCCTGACCTAAATCCAATTGAAAATCTGTTGATGGACTTGAAGACAGCAGTCAATCGCCGCTCACCACGAAATGTGACTGAACTCGAACTATTCTGCAAGGAAGAATGGGCAAATATTCCCCACTCTAGGTGCGCAAAGCTAATAGAGACATATCCAAACAGACTGATGGCTGTAATTAAAGCAAAAGGTGGCTCTACGAAGTATTAAATCATGGGACTGATCACTTTTCCGACTCTTTTATTCTATTTTTCTTTTTTCTTTTTTTTTTTACGTTTCCTAACTGTTGCCTTTTTACGTTACTTGAATGTTGTAAGGCAGAATGTGTAAATACAGCTGGAACAAAAAAAATATATTCTTAATGGGTTTTGATTTCAGGCTATAAGACAAAAAAAGTGACTATTTCAAAGGGGTATGATGATTTTCTATAGGCACTATACCATGAAAATGTACTGTACTTTTTTTAACTGAAATAAATATGAATATATATTAACAATAAATATTAAAGTCAATAAAAGATATACATCCAAACTGAACTAAAAAGTAACACTCTAGATAACAAATAAAAATAGAGACATCCAAAATGAATCAAAAACACTTCAAATAACACAACAAAATTTGTCAGTGATAGTTTTTATTTCGCCTCTAGAGGCCGCTCTCATACTGTATAACGACACCGGACCCTTCTCAGCCGCTCCTGCAACGGACGCAACCGGGGAAAACTATCGTTGTGGATTTTTGCCGATAACCGATAGTTCCAGCAATGGGTTATCAGTGCCGATTAATCGGCAAAACCGATCAACCGGTCGATCTCTAATGAGGATAGAGCACGTCTGTAGATTAGGAGTAGCTCCTTTCTGCAGCGAGAGAATGAGACGTTCTGGTTTGTGTATCTCAGGATGGGTTTCAGGGACGAGGCCGCGGCGCATTTCTACAAAGCCCTGAAACTGAAGCCGGATTTCCCCGAAGCCAAGGAGAACTTCTACAGGGTGGCAAACTGGCTGGTGGAGCGCTGGCATTTCCTAATGCTTAATGATCACGGGCGAAATCGAAAGTACCAGCTCGCTATCCAGAGGGCGGTGCAGACCGGCTGTCGAACCGTTCTGGATATCGGAACAGGCACGGGCATCCTCGGGTAAGATCTTCACTCGGCCGGGTTCACAGCACGGCATGTCATCATGTCATACGTCACACGTAGCAGTACTGTGCCTTGACTTCCTGCTGTTATAGACTTCAAGGCATAGGAAACACTTGAACTACCTGAGCCTTGCATCATTAGACTGACATAAACATGTCCTGGCATACATCATACATAATGTATACATTAATAAGCATATATTTTATTACAAGTTTTACGATTATGACTACTACGTTTACCGTTGAACAACTGTCCCTATGCTTTCATCTCAGCAGTACTTATGCCAGATCATGCAAAATTAAATAAAATAATAATTTTAATAAATCATTGTTCATGCATCCTCACCGCCAAATATACATTTGTCTCGTTCCCAAAGTAACTAGTAATCATTGCGTAGTCAAATTTTCAATAACACATGCTCATCTGTCATGGAAACCACGGGGGGGAAAAAGATGGCCACGTTGCGTGTACTTTGTGTCTGTCAGGATGTGCGCGAAGAAAGCGGGTGCGAGCGAGGTGTACGCCTGCGAGCTGTCCAAGACCATGTACGAGCTGGCGTGCGAGGTGGTCTCCTCCAACGGCATGGCAGATAGCATCAAGATCCTACACAAGAAATCGTTGGAGATGGAAATCCCGAGAGACATTCCCAACAGGTGATCTATACACAAGTCACACATGTCAGATTTACTGAAAGAGAAACGTGGTTTCAGATTTCAGCTGTTGTGTAATTTGGTGCCATGTTTTTCGGCAGGGTGTCCTTGGTTGTCACGGAAACGGTGGACGCTGGACTGCTAGGGGAGGGAATCGTCGAGAGTTTGATTCACGCCTGGAGGCATCTGCTCTTACCACCACCTAGAAGTTGCCAGGTTTGATTCACGTTTAGTACGACGGATTAGTAACGCTTTCTACGAGACCCGTATTTATAATGAGCCATGAATACATTTCAATGCATTCATTATAAGACTGATAGTACGCATATAATAATCTATGACTACACGCATTAATAATTAACACAATACAGCCGTGGCCAAAAGTTTTGAGAATGACACAAATATTAATTTTCACAAAGTCTACTGCTTCAGTGTTTTTAGATCTTTTTGTCAGATGTTACTAACTGTTACTGAAGTATAATCACAAGCATTTCATAAGTGTCAATGGCTTTTATTGACAATTACATGAAGTTTATGCAAAGAGTCAATATTTGCAGTGTTGACCCTTCTTTTTCAAGACCTCTGCAATTCGCCCTGGCATGCTGTCAATCAACTTCTGGGCCACATCCTGACTGATGGCAGCCCATTCTTGCATAATCAATGCTTGGAGTTTGTCAGAGTTTGTGGGTTTTTGTTTGTCCACCCGCCTCTTGAGGATTGACCACAAATTCTCAATGGGATTAAGGTCTGGGGAGTTTCCTGGCCATGGACCCAAAATGTCGATGTTTTGTTCCCCGAGCCACTTCGTTATCACTTTTGCCTTGTGTCAAGGTGCCCCATCATGCTGGAAAAGGCATTGTTCGTCATCAAACTGTTCTTGGATGGTTGGGAGAAGTTGCTCTCTGAGGATGTTTTTGTACCATTCTTTATTCATGACTGTGTTCTTAGGCAAAATTGTGAGTGAGCCCACTCCCTTGGCTGAGAAGCAACCCCACACATGAGTGGTCTCAGGATGCTTTACTGTTGGCATGACACAGGACTGATGGTAGCGCTCACCTTTTCTTCTCCGGACAAGCTTTTTTCCAGATGCCCCAAACAATCGGAAAGGGGATTCATCAGAGAAAATGACATTACCCCAGTCCTTAGCAGTCCAATCCCTGTACTTTTTACAGAATAGCAGTCTGTTCCTGATGTTTTTCCTGGAGAGAAGAGGCTTCTTTGCTGCCCTTCTTGACACCAGGCCATCTCCAAAAGTCTTCGCCTTACTGTGCGTACAGACGCACTCACACCTGCCTGCTGCCATTCCTGAGCAAGCTCTGCACTGGTGGTGCCCCGATCCCACAGCTGAATCAACTTTAGGAGATGGTCCTGGCGCTTGCTGGACTTTCTTGGACGCCCTGAAGCCTTCTTCACAACAGTTGAACCTCTCTCCTTGAAGGTCTTGATGATCCGATAAATGGTTGATTTAGGTGCAATCTTACTAGCAGCAATATCCTTGCCTGTGAATCCCTTTTTGTGCAAAGCATTGATGGCTTCACGTGTTTCCTTGCAGGTAACCATAGTTAACAGAGGAAGAACAATAATTTCAAGCACCACCCTCCTTTTAAAGCTTCCAGTCTGTTATTCTAACTCAGTCAGCATGACAGAGTGATCTCCAGCCTTGTCCTCGTTAACACTCTCACCTGTGTTAACAAGAGAATCACTGACATGATGTCAGCTGGTCCTTTTGTGGAAGGGCTGAAATGCAGTGGACATGTTTTTTTGGGATTAAGTTCATTTTCATGGCAAAGAGGAACTTTGAAATTAATTGCAATTCATCTGATCACCATCATAAAAACTGAGGCAGCAGACTTTGTAAAAATTAATATTTGGGTCATTCTCAAAACTTTTGGCCACGGCTGTACATGATATAGTCCCCTTCGAAAGTATTGGAACGACAAGGCCAATTCATTTATTTTTGCTATAGAAGACATTTGGGTTTGAGATCAAAAGATGAATATGAGACAATAGATCAGAATTTCAGCTTTCATTTCTTGATATTTAAATCTACGACATGTGGTTTCTTTCTTTTTTCAGTACAGTCCAAATTGTTGTACTGGCTATGCCCAATATTCAATGTGCAATGCTTCTGATAGACTTCCCCTCTTTTCTCAGCTTCAAAATGGCTTGCTTTTCTCCCATGGACAGCTCTCTGGTATTGGTGTTGGTTTATCCTTTTTAACACCAAAATGCAGTCCTCACAGGCAAAACCCAGAGCCCAAATTGAGAGTAGACATAATTAAAGAGCTTTTAATTCTTTAAACAATCAATCTATCAGGACACACCTGGGCAACAAGATACAGTCACAGGTTCCAATATTTTTTTATCACTTGAAAAATGGGTGAAAGGTGAATGAAATCAAGTTGAAAGGTGCCATGTTCTAAGTTCAAATAAAAGGTGCCATGTTTTAAGTTGTTTAACACCTCCAGATGCAAATATCAGGAAATAAAAGCTCAAATTCTGATCTATGGCCTCCAGTTCAGTAATATTCTTGGGTTTGTGTGCTGCAACCGCCTTCTTCGAATCCCACCAGAGATTTTCTATGGGGTTCAAGTCAGGTGACTGATGGCCCTGTAGAATCTTCCAGAACTTCTTCTGCAACCAAGCCTTGGTGGAATTTGAGGTATGCATGGGATCATTGTCCTGTTGGAAGGTCCAATGACGCCCAAGCTTCAGCTTCCTCACAGACGGCATGACGTTTTCTCCTAGGATTTCCTGATACTTCAATGAATCCATCTTGCCTTCCACACGCTGCAGGTTTCCAGTGCCAGAGCATCACCGAGCCACCACCATGCTTGAATGTGGGCAGAGTGTTCTTTCTTCAGTCTTCTTTCTCCAGACATACCGCTGATGAATCATGCCGAAAAGTTCCAGTTTTGTTTCATCGCTTCACAGAACAGAATCCCAAAACTTCTGAGGTTTATTTATATGATTTTGAGCCGACATTTCTTGTGCTTTTGGGTCAGTAACGGTGTACGTGTTGGAGTTCTGGCATGGAAACCTTCTGCGTTTAGTACGCGCCATACTGTGCTCACTGAAACCTCAGTGCCTGTTGCCACCAAGTCTTGCTGCAGGTCTTTTGCAGTCACTCGAGGGTTTTTCACAACCTGCCTTCTCAGAAATCTGGTTGCAGCCGTTGATAGCTTCCTTTTTCTGCCCCGTCCAGGTATTTCATGTATTTTCTGCCCCTAGCCAGTTCAGGTATTTCATGTGTTCCAGCTCAAGCACACCTGGTGCAACTAATGACGTCCTTGATTAGTTGCATCAAGTGTGCTTGAGACAACACCTGTTTTGCATATTTGTGCTGTTGTGAGGGATTCTATTCAGGGGGTTGAATAATTCTGATACTGGAGAAGTCATTATAAGTTGCATTTTCAGTTGAACTTGGGGAAACCACTTGAAGCATTCGTTGTGTTGAACTATTTCAATTGCTTTTGTCTGATTTGTTCACTGCACACAGATGAAAGTCTGCGAATTTTGACAATAAACCCGATTTGCACTGGGGGCTGAATAATTTTGATTGCAACTGTATATATCGTGATATGCATCGTGTATCGTAGAAATGTCCTCAAGTATCGTGATGTGATATTTTTGTCATATCGCCCAGCCCTAATGTTGCACAGCATTAAATGAAGATGCAGTGGAAAACAGAACCGACTCGCACACTGCCTCGGCCTGTCCTCCTCTTATGTATCTTAATTGATGGATTTGTGTTGGCTCGCTTTATTTATTTATTTTTGTACATCTCATATTTAATATGTTTAGTTAACGCCTTTGATGTGAAATGACTGGGTTTCACAAAAAGTTAATAAAATTTGCGTGTGTAATGGAAATACTTGAACTTGACAGCGTAACCTGTGCATAAAGGTGCAGTAACTCATCGTGATTCATGTGATATGAAGTCAATTAAGTGAGGTTTATGTTAGTCAGTGTTCTTATACGTGATTTTGCACACACTCAGAAGCACGAGTAGGATACGAATGTTTTTTTTTTTTTGTTTTTTTGTTTTTTATGAAATTACAGGTTTTTAAGAAAGTTTCCGAATAGATCCATTCATATCCAGATTGATTAGCTTTTTTGTCTTGGTTCCATCCTTAAAAGCATAATTATATATGCTGTCCTGCCTCAGGATCCTCTTGGCTTGATGATTCAGAGATTATAATATCATGATATATGAATATGTCTATACTATAGAGGTGGATCTTAAAGGGGTTGGAAATAATTGTTGCAATGTGTAACTTCCTGAAAGAATGCTGAAGATGTTCCACTGTCCAGTCCTTCCCAAACGGGTCGAGTCATACCCGCCGGCGCCACCGTGTTCGCAATGGCCGTGGAGTGCAACGAGATCCGCAGACACCACAGGTGAGAGGTCAAGGGTCGTGCATATATATATATATATATATATACATACAGGATTCAGATCTCGTTAGTAATAAGCTCTAAAGTGTTAAGTTAGGAATGAGATGAATAGCACTGATATTTTTTAATTGTTTGTTTAATTGTGTGTGTGTGTGTGTGTTGGTGCAGGCTGTGTGTGAGTGCAGTGGGGGGACTGGATCTGGCCGCAGCAGGACACATCCGCAGTCCTGTGAGGTGCTCCGGAGACGCAGATGAGTCGTCAGAGCCGTACACCACTGAGAGACTGAGCCGTCTGCCCGGAGGCTTCACTGCCCTCACAGAGCCCTGCAGGGTGATGAATATCGACTTCAACAACCCACAGGTACCCAGATACACTGCCGGATCCCAGCTAGCAGGAAGAAATCGCCGAGTGTAAATGTCAGTCAACTCAGTTACCTGCTAGAATATTCAGCTATTCACGATTTAGTTTCAAGCTGGATGAAGTTCAGTATTAATCTCTGGTATCATTGGCATGTCCAAGTGAACTTTATCCTACATTATGGTGACTGGCACAACACATGGACAAAAATAGCATATTGCAATTATATTGGTCAACATCTCTCTCTCCCTCCCTCTCCCACCCCCTCTCCCACCACTCCACATCTTCAGCAGAACAATAAAGGCTTTGTTAGCAAAATATAAAGTTTCACTTTTATGCACTATTAAATACACTCCTCACAGCTGAAGAGAAAAAAGAGAAGGAAGGAAAAGGAAGAGAAGGAAAAACAAAAAAAGCAAAATAAAGAAAACGGTTCATTTATATTATATATCTATTATTAGTTATATCTTTATTTGTTTGTTTATTTGCTTTATTTTCTTACATATGTACTTACTTATTTACATATTAAATGCATACTTACTCACATACACGTACATACTCTTTTACACACTTACATACATACTTTCTAACTCACATACTTATTAAAGTATAAAGTATTTCTACTTGCATACTTATTCATGTACTCACTTAAGTAATTACTTACTCGTACATACTCATTTATCTACTTACTTAACTAATTACTTACATACTTGCTTAAGAAATTACTTGCTCATATACTTACATACTTGCTTAGTTATTTACATACTCACTCACATACTTATGTACTTATTTAAGTACATACTTAAGTAATTGCTTACTTAATTACTTGTACTTATTCACATAATTATGATTTACTTACGTATGTACTTACTCACATTCTCACATACGTACTTATGTACTTACTTGCTTACATACTTGCTCACATACTCACTTATGTACTCGCATACTTGCTTATGTGCGTACTTACTTATGAACGTACTTCGGTACATACTTACCTACTTGCATACTTATGTGCTTACTCACGTACATACCTTCTTACTTACATACTTACTTACTTACTGCAGTGTTTCTCAGTCCTGATCCTGGGGTTCAGTCTTCCTTACACAATTTAATGTCTCTTCTAGTATGTTTCTTCTTGTTTGTTCTTCTAACATACAAAGTGTACAAAGAAAAACAGTAAAATGTGCAGGGAAGGACTGAACTGCGTACACTACATTAAAATAATAATGTCACAATTTATTAAAAACACCCACAGAAAACGATCTGGAAGCTCTGAGAATGATTCCTTCATCTTTTCGGTAACCACTTTACATGAATTAGGAATCATGTGTGCTGATTGCATGTGCTGCAGGAGCTGGAAGGCCTGTGTGTGAGGGAGGCGGCTCGGCTGCGTGTGCCGGTGATCCAGGGCGGAGACGTTGACGCTCTGGTCGTGTGGTTTCAGCTTCACCTGGACCAGGAGAACAGCATCTCTACCGGCCCGGACGAAGACACGTGCTGGGAGCAGGCCATCTACCCAGTCCCATCTCGTAAGACTACTTTGAAAGAAGCGTGTAAAGGGTGAAATGATGTAGCGGTATGAATTTAGGGAAGAAATAAGTCGTGCGTGCTAACAATGCAAAATCGACTTTTGAATTACAAATAAACAACACACGGTGGTGCTTGAAAGTTTGTGAATTTTCTACATATCTGCATTTATATGACCTAAAACATCAGATCTTTCACACAAGTCCTAAAAGTAGACAAAGAGGACCCGATTCAACAAATGAGACAAAAAATATTATACTCGGTCGTTTATTTATTGAGGAAAATGATCCAATATTACATATCCGTGAGCGGCAAAAGTATTTGAACCTCTAGGATTAGCAGTTAATTTGAGAGTCAGGTGTTTTCCATCAGTGGGATGACGATCAGGTGTGAGTGAGCGACCCGTTTCATTTAAAGAACAGGGATCTCTCAGAGTCTGACCTTCACAACACATGTTTGTGGAAGTGTATCATGGCACGAAGGTAGGAGATTTCTGAGGACCTCAGAAAAAGAGTTGTTGATGCTCATCAGGCTGGAAAAGGTTACAAAACCAGTCTCTAAAGAGTTAGGACTCCACCAATCCACTATAGTAGACCAGATATTGAAAGTAGAGGTTCACATACTTTTGCCACTCACAGATATGTAATATTGGATCATGTTCCTCGATAAATAAGTGACCAGGTATAATATTTTGTCACTTGTGTGGAAAATCTGGTGTTGTTTTGGGTCATATTTATGCAGAAATCTAGAAAATTCTAACTTTCAAGCACCACTGTATAATCTTAGTTTTGATTAGAAATCTAATATAGTACAAATGCTTTTTTTATAGCTTAAAATTTCATTTTATTTTTAAATATGAACCATCTACTACACTTGGATCCAGATGTCCGAGTATCCTACCAAGTAACTTTCTCACTAAATCAGTTTTTTACATCCAGCACAGTTCTTCATTAATATAAGTCCAAACAGTTGTTAAAAAGCAGTAGGAATAATGACACACAAAATAAGTAAGAAATACAACACATGGGTGTGCTGTTATACAAAAATAATTAACGATGACTCACTGTTACCACCCTGAAATTGATTATTTGAGCTGTTGCTATAGAAACGATAAGGCATTAAACGGCTGCACTAACATAGACCCGTGGTTTGCCCTGCAGCCGGCACAACTGTCCGAGCTGCTGTTGCAGAAAATTGATCAACACCTTCTGACCAATCAGATTGGAGACCTGAACAGCGCTGTGGTATAATATAACACTCTTATGTTCTGATCTTGCCTCCAGACTACAGTGTGAAGTGCAGTGATGAACTGCTGGTGGAAGTTTCCTGCAGAGACGCTTACCTGAGAGTGTCCTGTGCTGGGGTAATGAGCAGCAGCCAAAAGCTCCACATGAGCAGCACGGATGAAGCTGCCTCTGCTGAAGTTCCTTCGAATCCTGAACTGGAGCTCTGCAGCGCTCTGGCAGGCCTCCAGACACACCACGACCTCCCGGCTCAATCATTTACGCTGGAGTGTTCTGAAATCGCACTTCTCAACAACACCAATTATCACGAGTGCTTCCGGGAAGCGATGGCCAAACTTCTGTCCTTCTTCGAGTCACGTGGGTCAGAGGTCAAAGAGGAAACTTTCTCCTCCTCCTCCTCCTCCGGGCCGCTGTACGTGCTGGACGTCTCGGAGGGTTTCTCCATGCTCTCTCTGATGGCAGCGCAATTAGGACCGGTCCGAGCATACAGCTCGGTGGAGAAGCAACAGCACCAGGCTCTCCTGCAGCTCCTGGCCCGGGAAAATGGAGTGCACGAGGACGCGCTGGAGTTCTGGCTCAGCCATGTGGAGGACGACTCGGCCGTGCTACAGAGGCCCGACTCGGAAAAGCTATGGAGTGCCATCGTGCTGGACTGCGTGGAGATCTGTGGCCTGCTCAGACAAAACCTCATGGAGAAGGCCACCTTAGCCAGGTAAAAGCCTCATCACTGATGCCTTGGATACAAACAACAGAAAAATGATGGCTTGGGCAACTCAAGCCTGATACTCTTTGTTGTGGCAAGGTTATGTAAGGAATACAGTATGACGAAAATAATCAACAACAAAGTTATTTTCTTGTAACAGCACGTCCCGAAGCGTTTTATTCCTCTTATACTATAGCAATCTGACAACACTGACCATTTTTGTGGAAACTACATGAAGTTATTTCCTTGTTTCATTAAAGAAATAAGTGCACCCTATAGATTTTTATTTTTATTTTTTTTACATTTTTGGACAAGCAAACATTTGATCCCCTTTTTTTTCTGAAGACCTTACAGAACTCTTTAGGTCTTGGCACGATGACACCACACACCTCAATAGCAAAGGGAGCACCAGAGACTAGATATGAGAGGGGTATAAATAAGACAGGTTCCACCTGCACTCCCTAAGCAGGTTCTAATCACTGGCACCCGATCTTCAACACCTGGATTTGAAGGTGTGATAAATGTAGGGGTGGACTTACTTTTTCCATGTGACTGATCTGTTTTTTTGTTCATTTAAATTATCAAATGACACATAGAATTGTCATTTTGTAGTAATTTTCAGAGAGTGTATCACCTTTATTAATTGGCACTGTTTCAAAGAGGATCAAATGCTTGCTTGTCCAGATATGTCAGAAAAAGCCAACAATTTCCATGGGGTGTACTTATTTTTTTCACATGACTGTATGTATCTTATTTTCTTTTCTCTATTGCAGTTAATAAGACAAAACAAAATACAGCTCGTCACATCACAGAGAAACCCAGAAAAGCCATTTCTTGGCTGAGTAAAACTCGGAAAGCCATGTCTTGGTGGGGTAAAACCCAGAAAAGCCATTTCTTGGCTGAGTAAAACTCAGAAAGCCATGTCTTCGTGGGGTAAAACCCAGAAAGCCCATGTGCTCGCTAGGTAAAATTCAGAAATCTCAGGTGTTAGCTGGGGAAAACCCAGAAAACTCGTATCTTGGCTGGGAAAAAACTCAGAAAAGCCACGTCTTGGCCAAGTTGTTTTTTTTTGTGTTTGTTTGTTTTTTGTTTTTGTCTTAACCAGGTAAAATCCACTAAACTAAACTCATGCCATAGCTGAGTAAAATCTAATAAATTCATGTCTTGCCCAAGTAAAATTCTTCTAACTCGTGTCTTGGGTAGGTAAAAACCAGAAAACTCAGATCTTGGTGAGGTAACTCTTACAATCAATGTCTGCTTCAGTAAAAACCCCAGCACAGTGATACCCTGGCCGGGTAACACCCAGAAAAGTCATTATTTGGATCAGTAACTGATGTGTAAAAACCCAGATAGCTAACACCTTGGCTTGAAGATATTCGATTCTCAGGCTAGGTCACTTTCAATAACTGGTGTCTTGCCTAGGTAAAGCACAATAACGTACAGTATATGGACATATAATACTAGACAAAAGCATAGTAACCAAGCAAATAAATTCGGTTGTTAAGAATAGTTTTTATCAATTACAGATTATTTCTAAACTAAAAACATTTCTGACTTTTCAAGATTTGGAGAAGGTTATTCATGCTTTTATCACATCGCGTTTAGATTATTGTAACTCATTGCATTCGGGTCTTCCTCAGTCATCTCTTGCTCGCCTCCAGATGGTTCAAAATGCAGCTGCAAGGATGTTGACCAGAGCAAAGAAATTTGACCATGTCACCCCAATTTTAGCAGCACTCCATTGGCTCCCAGTCCATTCAAGGATCCAGTATAAAATTCTGTTGTTTGTTTTTAAAGCTCTTAACGATCAAGCTCCCTCTTATCTTAAAGATCTTCTTATTCCACATTCATCCAGCAGGTCCTTAAGATCTTCTGATAAATATCTCCTGTATGTCCCTCGATCTCATTTAAAAACCAAGGGAGATAGAGCTTTTTTTCAGTTGCCATTGGCTATCCGCCTTGCACCTTCTATTATCATTTTTAAGAAGAGGCTGAAAACGTATCTTTTCTCCCTGGCGTTTTAATTTAAATCTAGTATTGTTTTTTGTGTGTCTTCTATGTTGTTTATTCTGATTTTATTTATATTTTCTCGACTCTGTTCAGCACTTTGGTCAGCTGTGCTGTGTTTAAATGTGCTATATAAAAAAAAATTTACTTACTTACTTACTTACTTGATGGATCTGAATGATGATCTTGTCTAGGAAAAACTGAAAAGGAATCAGATTCCTGCTCTGGCTTGGGTGATGGCATGAAACCGATTGGTGACGTCACCATCTGATTTTAGTCCTCTGAAACCGGATTCCGTGTTGGACGGTGGATTAAAAAAAAAAAAAAAACATCCGGGTTTATGTGACGGACTCGGTTTACGTCTGTTTTTATTTTTTATTATTTTTTAAAGGTGTCTCCTGGAGGAAGGAGGCCGCATTTTCCCCGAGCGCATCGTGATCCACGGCATGCTGGTGGAATCGGACACGCTGCTGCAGGAGAGCGCCGTGCAGGGAACGGAACCCACGCTGGGCTTCAACATCGCTCCCTTCATCAACCAATTCACAGTACGCTTCAATTCACACCTTCGCACACGGGACCTGATTAACATTAGCATTAATTTAACATTAGTTCCGGTTTTTCCCCAGGTGCCCGTTCACGTGTTTTTGGACCTGTCCACGCTGGAGTGCACACACCTCAGCGATCCAGCCGAGATGTTCATCCTCGACCTCATGGACAGCAACAACAACTACACCAGCAGAGACGTCCGGGTAAAGCTTCGCACGAGTGTCGTCTTAAAGGTGTTACGTTTTGCTATCGCTGACAAAGAGGAACGCGATTTCTCCTCAACGTGGGCCAGCGTTTACAAATGTTAGACATTCTCGAATGATTAAAAGTACACAAGCTGCCCCTCTCTGTTAACATCCACAGTGGTCTGTGTAGTTTCAAATCCTGTTTGCTGGATTAGACCGTGCTGCACTGCGACTGTTTTTAGGCTCACTGCCTATTTTCCGCTCCGATTTAAAATATCATATATATATATATACCGCATATTGATTAGCGTGAACGGCAGCTTCCGATTAAGAATTGAAACGTTTGAGGCCCTCGTTGTCTTCTTTCCCACAAATTTCTTCCCTAAAATCCTTTTTATGTTGTAAATCACATGACCCCTTTTCTGAGCAAGGGTTAGGAGTAGTATTTGTACCCTCTGCATTTGTATTTATATATATATATCTTCATTTTTATTTGAAGAAACCCATCCCCACCCTTAAATAGTTGGCAATATATAAAATTACAATTCTGTGGACTATTAAAGACACTTCTAAGAAAGATAGAGAAAACAAAGAGAAGGGAAGGAAAAGAAAAAATAAGAAAAAAGAGGGGGGGGGGGGGATATTATGCGCTTGTGCATATGAACGAATCGGCAACAGATCTCAGTTTGACAGCAGAACAGGAACAAATACATGGAAGGACAAACAATGAGGGGGGGAAAAAAATACCATGTGGAGGAAAATTCTACAAAGTGAAAAATCCTGAGTAATCCCATGACAAGGGAGTGTGTATCCGTTATGTAGTTATGTACCCCCGTTTCTTTGCTAAATAAAGTTCCTGTTGTAGATTCGAGTGAACGCCTCTGGCAGGGTGACCGCCATCCCCCTCTGGTACCACATCTACCTGGACCCCGATGTGTGTGTGAGCACGTTCAGGCCGGATTCACACTGGAAGCAGGTGGCCGTGATCCTGCAGCGCCCCCTGGTGGTGAACGCGGGTGACTGGGTCAGGCTGTGCGTCCAGTTCCACAAGAGCAGCATCTCCATATCGGCCATCAGAGAGGAGGACGACGGGGAGTCTGCAGCTCGTTAAGGAAAAGATTGTGGAGCTGATCGAGTAATGCGTCACACAGGAAAGAGAGGGGCTTTATGTCATGGTGGATCACATTTCCCTTTGCCCTGATCCAGACACACCGTCTCTAATGAAACTGCCTCATGGGTTTGATTTTAGTAGGAAAGGGGCAGAGCTAAATTCGGGTTCAGGAAAACCTGAAAAGAAGAAAAAAAATTGAAAAGAAGAAGCATGCCACACTCACTGCATGCCAAGAACTTTACAATTATATAACTATTACAGATTTTATAACACTTTAAAAAAATAAATAAATGCATACTGCACCTTTAAAGCGAGTACCCCCCCCACCCCTCCTTTTTTTTTTTTGTATTTTTGGATGGTATTCATCATCATGTGCTCTGATTTTAATCTTATCTGTATGTTAAAAGTGGTTTATCTCTAACCTACGGTGGCCTGTAAGTGCAAATCACATGAAACACGAACAACAATCAGATACCAGCATTAACTCAAAATGCAAAGGGGAGGTCCTTATTACACATCGAATGCTTGTTGCTGATTGGTTACCGCACATGTCTGTGTGAGAGATGTTTTGTCTAGTACAAAAAGGAAATATGAGCCTAAATCTACTGATCTGCTGATGCTTTTACTCGTGTTCAATCATGTTTATTTTTATCGAGGGCATTCGTGCAATGTTATTGTAGACACGCTGGTCACTCCAATCAGCAACGAGCATGCGATACACTTTAAGGACCGCCCCTTTCCGTTTCGTGTTCATGTTGATCATGGTGTTTCTGGTTTGCTCATGTGTTTTTGCACTTACATACCACTGTACTAATGTACAGTGTAACCCTCAATACCAGTGGGATCATTAAACAACCAAGCACACTGATCAATCCTTACATAGTCCTGTTACGTTTAATGGTATATAAATGATATATCATGGTATAATGTTATACGCTGTGACAGACATCCGTGCTACCCAGATAACAGTAGCCAATAACAGAGATGTACAGCTGTAAGACGATTATTCAGTGAGTAATAAGGTGTTGGACTTGGTTACTGTTCTGCATCAAACATCGGCAAAACAACATACAGGAAGACAGGGACATCTGTCAGGCAGGTCCAAGGACCTCGGTCCGATCTTCATTTCCCCCCCCCCCAAGATCTCACACGAATATAATTTGGATGCAGATTCAGTTCTTTTTAATGTGTGTGTGTATACATATATAGATTATATAATTGTATATAATCTCCCATTATTTTTGTTACCAAGTAAACAAAACCAAAAAAAAAAAAAAAAAATCAGTCCACTTCATTTAATCTTTCTGTATTAAAGCTTATGTACTCGTTTAATTCCTCCAGTTTTACCCCAAAACTCATCTATTAGCCAAGACACGTTTCCTGTCCAGAATTTGCATATTTAATTTGTACCAGTACTACAAAGCTAATGTCGCTAACAAGTAAAGGAAGTTCACAGCCTCCAGCTCATCACAATCTCGCCTCAGAAAGCCATTGTAGCCTCAGTAATAAAATTTGTACAAGAACTGTTTCGTTAAATAGCAGAACAGTTCTGTATTTGCTTAGACATGTAAGGTTTATTAACATCCAAATCACGTCTGACACTTAACTCCGCCTTTAAGATGTAGGCCACGCCTCAGACCTGAGGCTGGTGCTCACTTTCATACCAAACCATGTCCTGAGACAGAAAGTGATTCAACTTGGTTTGATTCAAGTGTTAATCTGGAGGCCAAATGCTTTCCTCACTTGCAGAGGTGCCTTCATTACTAAGAAGAAAAAAATCTAGCAAGCAGAGGAAAAAAACTGAATTTCACCACAACAACCCTAGGGTTCAGATGTGGGACAAACAACATTAAGAAATCAGCAATGCTAAATTCAAGTCCAGGGTAGCGTTACTTAAATATACCAATCTCCTCCATTTTGTATTGAACCAGAAAGTCCACAGTCCCACCTTCTTGTTTTCTATTGGCTCACATGAGTGAGGTTGGTGAAAGTCAGCGTGGAGTGAAATTAACCGGTACCAGAAGCTAATGTGCATCTTTCACATCCATACGTCCTTTCCACTTCAGTGAATTGTTGTTATTGCTGTGGTACAGGGACACGATTTGTAAATGCTACAGCTACACTGTAAATGTTGGTACCTCTGCTTAGTTGTTAGCTACATTAGCCTAGTAGCAAAGACAAGTCTTGGCTAGTCAGCTAACAAGAACATTCAGTATCTTTTCACTTTATAGCTGTAAATTGCTTCATTTAAAATAAAATAAAATAAATCAACCATTAAAATGGACAGAATATAGATAGAATATCCCTCTAAGGTATTAGTATTTAAAAAAGTAGCATAACAGGAAATGATGCGACACATCTGCTCAGAGGTTGAGTGAAATAAAGCTTCATGCATTTTGAGTATATTGTGCACGTCTTCATAAACGTCATTTGCACATTGTTCAGCTTTTTCCTCAGGCTTAAAAAAAAAAACAGAGGACTTTGGCACACTGTGTGTGTGTGTGTGTGTGTGTGTGTAACCAGCAAACACTGATTATGTCCAGACTTTTTCAGTTAACAGATTAACTGCGACCTTAACAGTAACGCCACAAGGACACAGGGTGACTGTTAAAAATATTCAACATGCATTTCTGCAGAGGAAGGAACGGCTAAATAGTGTCAATAAATTTTCACAATTTACAAAAAAAAAAAAAAAAAAAAAATTTTAGCTATCTTAAAATAACGAGCGTTTTTTTGACAAGATGTGCTTAGTCAGTAGAAATGAAAAAAATATTATGTTTTCTTAAAATGAATAAAAACTGAAACAGGCTGACTAAAATCCCCCGTGTGCCTTTTTAACAGTGAGTTAGTTATTGGGAATAACGTGAATAGCGTTTGTATGTGTTAAGTGATTTTGGCGTAGTGTGTGTGCGCCTGGTTTCTGGAGTCCCCGGACAGCACGGTGGGAGTGATGTCGTCCACGTCGTCCACGTCTCCCACCCAGGGTGTTGAGCAGAGTTCGGCGGGGGCCGAGCGGGAGTGAGGGGGTCGGGTGTGCCCCAGACCCTGATAGTGGCCTGATGGAGACGGAGGAGTAGAGGAAGCCTCGGCGACGGCGGCGTCCTGAGAGCCGGAGGACAGCAGGCCTCTGTGTTCCTCGTGCTCCACGTCACGGGCAAAGTAGCTCTTTCTGGGGCGGCCCATAACCGTTCGGCCTGCGGGAGAACAACCAGATGCACGATGAGATTAAAGAAGGAAATATAATTTTCTATTAAATAAACTTCTTGTTTCATTCATTGTCTTGGTTGCTGTTGATTGTGGCTTTTATTGTACTACTGGATCCTTCTATCTTTCCTTCCTTCGTCCGTCTGTCCGTCCATCCATCCATCCATGCCTATCTATTTACACACTTATCCGTCCATTCAACCACCTACCTGTTTCATCTATCTGAATCTGTCTATCCAATTTCTATAAGTCTGTCTATCACGATCTGATATCTATCAACATCTACCCATTCACCACTTTATCCATCCGTCCACTTATTCACCATTTATCGATCAATCTACTTGTATATCTACCTATTCACTATTTTTTCCATTCATCCATTTATTAATCAATCTGTCTGTCTGTCACTTATACATCTACTTCCTTGCCAAATCTATCCATCCATCTATCTATCCACTTATCCACATACAGTCACATTCAAAATAGGAGGTAAGGAATAAAATGCTTGGGCGTGTGCTGTGTTAGGAAAATAATCAGCAATGGGTGAACGAGCGCATTAATATAAACCTGTGATTTGTATTACAGCCAGACCTCCTGTCAGAGCTGCTGTTATAGAAAATTCTGACCAATCAGATTAGAGAATTCAACTGCGCTGTGGCACAAGACACTTTATGAAGCTCATGGGTGACTCACCGACATTGCGCACTTGCTCGGAGATGTCGGCCCGAATGTCCGACACGTCCCACATGGCCAAAAAGGAGTCGAAGCAAGAGCCTTCCTCTGCTTCCTGAATGTACGGCTTGTAGGTGAAGCTGAAGTGGTGAGCAATGGCTGCCAAGAACATCTCCACGCAGATGATAAAGTCCTGTAACAGAATCGCAGCACGATCAGGTTTATTTAAGTAGATGGAATAGAGAGACAGATATGTGGAAGGAAAATCATGTACCTGCAGTCCAGTGGCCACGGCCTCCACGCTGTCCCAGTCCCAGGTGTGAGAGTCTGAAATCACTCCAACCTTCACGAGCAACGCAATGAGCACCGCCTGCCTGTGTGTGCGCGAGTTATCAGTGCGTTCAACACACAAAAAGTGACGATGTAATTTTGAGCTGCATTCATGCATAGAATACAGTCACACTCAGTCCACACTAGAGATGCATTATAGATTATTTGTTAATCTAGTATTGGTGATATTGCAGGGCTGCTTCCTCTAATTAATCCATAAACATATTCTTTCTTATTCCAGATTTTACATCATAACAAATGAGTATTCAAATTATTCAGGCCAGCCCTAGAACACTGTAGGTGATGCTAGATTCTTGCTAATGCCATCACGCTTATCCAAGGCTACATTAACGATGACACATTTATGATGTAATCGCTTTTCTTACCAGAAGGACACGAACACGACGAGTTTGACACACAGGAATTTGCCCACAGGTTTGATAGGGCCGAGTTCCTCTCTTAACGTTTTGTAGAACAGCACCAGGCAGTACATGGCAAACTGAGGAAAAACAGTGAACGCTGTAATGTACTGAGTCACTCAAGTGGCAGAAATGATTTTATTACCTATAGCTGGCTGTGAGCTTTAAATAACTATCAGGGATGCGGTGTAGACCTCAAGCCTTGTTTAACAGACTTTCAGAGTTTGAAAAGCTCTTTGGAGGGGTGGGGTAAGTTGAGGCATTTTGGGAAAAGTTACTTTCTGAAACGTGAACGTATGCTCACTTGCGCAGTATTAGGAGTTCGCTTCTGTAGTTTTGTACTGAAGGAGTGGAGCTTGTGCAAGCTGCCATAGACACCATTCATGTCTGTGCCACTTTGCATAACACATTTTTTATTTTGGTAGCATATGGAAATGAAAATATGAGAAGAAGAGGCAGGGTGGCAAAATTACCTTCCAAAACTTTCTCACCGCACACCCACTTCCACAGTGGCGACGTATGAAGTTGTGCCCTCATCCAGAGCGACTTACATTTTATTTGATTTATACATCTGAGCAGTTGAGGGTTAGGGGCCTTGCTCAAGGGCCCAACAGTGGTGGCTTGGCAGTGCTGGGGTTTGAACTCATGACCTTCCTATCAGTAGCCTTAACCACTGAGCTACCCCTGCCCACTGTTACTACCACACTGTTTGATTGACAGCTTGCTAATATCTGATCGAAATTTATTCTGGGCCATTCCAGGAAGCATTTCTGATAATGATCTGGTCGGTTTGTAGATCTGACACACTATGACAAATAATATCTTACAAAGAGAGAAAACATCAAGATGAACGTTTCTAACTTTTCCGATTACAAGTTTATGAACGGTTTTGGACATATTTACTCATTTAGATGTGCTAAGAAGAAAATATTACCACAAAACCCTACGTTATATGACCTAGAGTATGCGGACACCTGACCATCACACCCATATGCGGTTCTTCCCCAAACCGTTGCCGCAAAGTTTGAAAAAAACAGAACGTATAATCTTCAGGTGACCCCCATATCATCATGGCAAATGTTCAAAAACTGTAAAAGACACGGTTCGCTGGCAGTCTTCCTTCCAGCGTTAATTTCAATGGAATAAGATCACTTCAAACTTTAAATATCTGCGCAAGTGTCTCAAGAAACAGAAATGGCAAATTTGTCTCAAGATGTTTTCACTTGCCAAGATAGTTTTTTTTAACAGCGAAGAGGTGAAATTGATGATTTCTGCCAGGACAATTTTTATTTAGATGAATAAAGAGGTACATACGAGCTGGGAGAGATTGTTGATGATCACTAAATAGGTCCAGGCATTTTTGGAGCTGAAGTTGCCTTCGTCGTAAACCTCGCAAAGCTGACAGATCCTGAAGATAGAAAACAAAAATCAAAAATACTAGCATACTAACAGTTCATCATGAGGTTTCTATTAGTTGTCAACTACATTAGCCTTAAAATCTCCTGAGGAAGCGAAATGATGACTTGGCTAAAGAGCTATACTTTCACTACTAGGACATTTATATTTGTAATACTCAGGTATTACTGAAGGAAGAGTATCTGGTGGGTAAATGGGACACTCACAATGCGACGACTGTGGTGACGGGTCTCACTACAGTGTACTGCAGAACACCCAGCTTACATCTCAGCAGCATCACCCTGCACACACAATTATCACCGATCACACACATCAGCCTCTACATTACTACATACACTGTATATAATAAAACTCAAACGTAAGTGTTTTAATACGGACGAAAAACACTTCAGGATGTTCTGTTATAGGAAAATCATCAACAGCGGAATGGTGTGATGAAATGTGGTGAGATTCAACGTTACCACCCCAAAGTCAGTTATTTTCCATTAACAACACACAGTGTTTTACTCTCCATATTCTACAGTAATTTTACAAATTATTACAATTCAGTTTTTTTCAATTAAAGTACAACACATAATACTTTTCATCCATTTATAGTTCCTGATAAAAGTTAGTCCGTCATCACTTACGTTATAGCAGCTATAAACAGTCGTTCCCACACCAGTCTCACTTTTTCTCTTTTGATGTCAATACGACAAAAAAAAACAAAAAAAAACCACAACGTCACGTTTCTGAGAATCCACAGAGTCCTCCGTCGCGAAGACTTTCCCGTGTCTTAAAACAGGAAATTACACCTCTATAGAAACGAGTGTGATTTGCAGCTGCACATAAAACTGAACACCTTCTGACCAATCAGAGTCGAGAACGGTGCTGTTTCTTTTAATAATAAACACGTGCCAAACTGCACAGATGCATCATGGAGCTGTGGCACCAAACAGGTGGACATAATGTTCTTCGTGTCCATCCTGAGTGCCGGAGGAAGGGGTGAAGAAAAGGAAGAAAAGAAAAGAAGAAACACAGACGTGCAGCAGATCACCCAGAATCTCTCAAGACACTCAGTTCCACTCTGCTTTCTGTCAGACAAATGTTACGCATTCTCTGGTGTTCGTGTGACTGAAGCTCATTTCAACCTGGCTGCACTGAAGCGCAGCTAAACGCAGCCAGAAACCTTCCGAGCGGTGTTCAACATCAAATACGGGGAAATTTAGTCGGGCAAGAATGAGCACCTTTACCTTGAAAATGCATGGCCCGGTTTGAAATTAGGTAGCGCCACCTTGCTGTTGGGTGGAAAATTCGATTTGGAGTGAAAGTTAAACAGGAAGTAGCAGTGAGACTGTAATAAATACCTTGTATGTAAAAAATCATAGAAAAAGCTTTTCCTTGTCTGTAGTGCGATTTATGTCACAAACCTGTATACCCGGATTCCAATGAGTTTTCCAAAATTCCATGTATGTTTTAGCAGTTTTAATATATATATACATATATATATATATATATATATATATATGAGTCCAGTTCTGTCCAGTACTGTTATGCTAGAGTTTCCACCAAAGATATGCTCTGAATTGGTCTTGAAAGAAGTACGAAAGTGGAAATTTCTTGAATACAGTCAAATTTATGTAGCATTTCCTGTTACAAGATTACAACAAACCAAATATAAGCTTACTAAAACCTAGTTCTAGACACTTTTCCTAATTTCAAGCTTGAAATAGTCTTGTTCTATTGGCATTCTATCTAATGTTGCTAATTTTAAGCATCTATTTCGAGAATGCAGCTTGAACTGACTAAAAACGTCTAGAAATAGGTTTAATAATCTTATATTTGGTTAATTGTATTCTTATAATAGGAAGCACTAGATAAATCTAGATTGCAGTGTGCAGAAATTAAGAGCCGTTGTTTCAAAATGCCCCAAATTTTCATGTACACAAACACACATGGTTCCACTTTATAACCCTTCTGCTGAGAAACATGTTCCGCATTCACGGTGTTGGCCTGAATGAAGCTTTATTTCAAGCTGGCTGCGGTTCAGCTCGGCTAAAGACGTCCAAACAGCACTGCTCTCACACGAGCATCACCAAAGAAAGGACCCTCGGGATTCTGTTCCTGCACTTCGCGTAGTCTTACCTGAGACACTAAAAAAAAAAAAGACATGAGAGTACTGTTCGGAGAGGATAATGCTGCCGAAGAACATCTGTGGTACTTATGATCAATGGGCGTGTCTGGCTGCCACACTACCGCTTCCACTACATACGAATTGGACCGTTTGACTTTTACCTTTATTATGAACGGCTTGTTGTATGGGCGTGGCCAAGCAGGTTGCGCGTGATCGCATGACCAGGACAAGTATGTAGGTTTTACCTGAGCAGGAACTCGATAAAACTTAGCGAAAAACACTCACTCTCCCATGGGCCAGGGCGGGCAGCAGCAGAACGGTGGCAGGAGTTTCTGCTGTTCCTGCACCTCCAGCATCTGCAGCAGGCTGGGATACTGCTTCTCCAGGTAGTTCAGCAGGAAGATCATGAAGTTGTAAATGACGTAGGCTTCATAGCACTCTCTGCACGTGTCCACGTAGATAGCGATGTTCGGGTACTTCAGTGCAATCCACTACAGCCAGGAAGAGAAATTTGGTCGAGTTAACACCATGAAGTGAGGAATACCACACTTGGAGGGGTGCGCTGTTATAGGAAACTAATCAGTGATGTGATGGGATGCTGCCTGGTGCGAAGCAGAGTTACCGTTACCACAATAAAGTTGATTGTTTTCCTCTAACTGCACGTCCTTGTGTGTTTCATTCCTCTTAACGATCACTTTTTTTTTTTTATTGCTTACAGTTAAAGTATTAGAATGAGCACATTAACATAAACCTTCTGACCAAACAGAACTGAGAATTCAGCAGCGCTATGGTATAACTTGTTTATCAGGACAAACAAAGAAGACTGTTTAGCTCCAACAAATCAGCATTCGCTTCCCGAACAATGAGAAGCAAGTGACTTTAGTCACACTGAGATAGATAGATAGATAGATAGATAGATAGATAGATAGATAGATATATATATGTGATTCAGGAAGTTGGACTGCGTACAATCCTAATTGAAATCATGTGCTTCCCAGACGTTAAGCCCTCAATCAAACATCTGCCATGGAGACAATGGAAGAGATGATGGAACAGACATGCGAGCAAAGCTAAAACAGCTCAAATGCACCAGTTATAACTTTGGCAAGCGAACATTTTAGACAAGGATTGCAAAACAATACTTACGCTATCCAAGCTATATATCGGAACCATCCATAATATCCTAAAAATAAACAGAAAGAAGAGACATGAAGGAGTAACAGATCAGACACTGCACCATAAAGACGTTTTGAGACTCTGGTTGCAGTGAGGAAAGGCTTAATGTGGGTCCTGGTGGTCAATGTGTTTAAATAGGCTGACACTGTGACTAATTTGATGATCTGACTCGATGACTGATCGAGTACATTCACTAATCAGGACTGAGTAAGTTATGTTCAAGACAATGGCATTCAGAACAGACATCTGGGGTATGCGACGTTATGAGTCGAAGCTGCTTGAGGCAACCCGGTGAGAAAATATTTAATTCGCAACAAACTGTGTTTAAAGGTCAATACCATGTTAAACATCCAGGAGTTTTATTCAGTAACGAATCAACATGTCCAAAAACAGAACGGCAAAATGGTACAATCCAGTTTGTATTTGGTTTTACGATGCATATCAATCAAAGACATTTATTTACTCATGTATTTATGTATAAAGTTTGTTTGCCACAGTATCAGGTGGAAGATATGGAAAATACAGCGTCATATCTGAAGATATACGTCACAATAATTAGGTTCACCAACAAAACAATTGCTCTTACCTGATTATGGGTTTCTGCAGCTCGGGCTGGGTGTAGTGCACTAGATGTTGAAGTATTCCCCAGAGTGATATGGGGATTGTCATGAAGACAAAAATGCCTGCGATGAACCAGGCTTTGTTGTGAGTGCCAACCTGCGAGTTGGAAAAAAAATAATCAAGATCAGATCAGACCTTCACAGAACATCAAGAAGAACCAAGACACTCAATACATGATACAATCAAAACGTGATCTTCAGCGGTCATTCTTTGTTATGAAATTTCGAGTCGGCTTTGTTGGTCTATTTTCGCTTTGGTTAACGGTTTCCTACATTACCCACAATGCTGTTCTACCTGCTCATACTGGTGCAGTGGGATTTAGCCCTCGTGTCATCTACGAGGGCAATGCGACGGCGCTTTAGACCTTTAGTCTGTCCATCTCTCTCACCTCTTCCTCTGTACACTCTGCTCAAACAGATCGGCTTCTGAAGCTTCGACTTTCATGCTAATACGTCATGGACACCATCACGCTCAGCATCTCGTAGAACGTTAACTAGCTGAGTCTCTGCCGTAACTCATCGTTGGATATATCTGCACTGCTTTACATTTGAACCAATGTGCCCACTCTTTCTACACTGGAGTTGTCATTAATATGATGTTGAGCATCACTGGAAAATGGTGAGTGAGAAAAGAAGCACCAATCACTGATCACCATTGTGTCCAGTGACCATTGATCATCATTTTACCCAATGACCAATCACTGAACATAACTGTTGCTGAAGACTAATCAATTAACATCTTTCCCAACATCCAATCACTGACCACCATCGTTCCCATAGACCAATCACTGACCACCATCGTTCCCATAGACCAATCACTGACCACCATCGTTCCCATAGACCAATCACTGACCACCATCGTTCCCATAGACCAATCACTGACCACCATCGTTCCCATAGACCAATCACTGACCACCATCGTTCCCATAGACCAATCACTGACCACCATCCTTCCCAAAGACAATCACTGACCACCATCCTTCCTAAAGACCAATCACTGACCACCATCGCTCCCAAAGACCAATCACTGACCACCATCCTTCCCAAAGACAATCACTGACCACCATCCTTCCTAAAGACCAATCACTGACCACCATCCTTCCCAAACACCAATCATTGACCTCCATCGTTCCCAAAGCCCAATCACTGATCACCATCGTTCCCGAAGACCAATCACTGATCACCATCGTTCCCGAAGACCAATCACTGACCACCATCATTCCCAAAGACAATCACTGACCACCATCCTTCCTAAAGACCAATCACTGACCACCATCCTTCCTAAAGCCCAATCACTGACCACCATCCTTCCTAAAGACCAATCACTGACCACCATCGTTCCCAAAGCCCAATCACTGATCACCATCGTTCCCATAGACCAATCACTGACCACCATCGTTCCCATAGACCAATCACTGACCACCATCGTTCCCATAGACCCATCACTGACCACCATCGTTCCCATAGACCAATCACTGACCACCATCCTTCCCAAAGACAATCACTGACCACCATCCTTCCTAAAGACCAATCACTGACCACCATCGTTCCCAAAGACCAATCACTGACCACCATCGTTCCCAAAGACAATCACTGACCACCATCCTTCCTAAAGACCAATCACTGACCACCATCCTTCCCAAACACCAATCATTGACCTCCATCGTTCCCAAAGCCCAATCACTGATCACCATTGTTCCCGAAGACCAATCACTGATCACCATCGTTCCCGAAGACCAATCACTGACCACCATCGTTCCCAAAGACAATCACTGACCACCATCCTTCCTAAAGACCAATCACTGACCACCATCCTTCCTAAAGACCAATCACTGACCACCATCCTTCCTAAAGACCAATCACTGACCACCATCGTTCCCAAAGCCCAATCACTGATCACCATCGTTCCCAAAGACCAATCACTGACCACCATTATTTATGTAATATGTAAAAAGTTGATTTGTAGTGTCGAGTAAAGATGACTTAATTCTTTAGGAAATATGTTAAAGTCTATTATTATTATTTTTTATTCTACGTGTCTTCCTTCTCCATGTAACATGTTGACATGCAAATGATCGTAGCAGTTCTAGAAATATCTACGAAAATTAGTCTGTGATGTCATCTGGGGACTTTCTGAGCATGCATTAGCTATTTTCCCCTAAAAAGAGTTGCACAAGGACAATGAAAATACAACAGCAACCATAAAAATTAACACCCTAATCACTGAACACGTTACAGATACTTCAGTCTAAACATATTTTGTTTGAGGGTGGAGTTTCCCTTTAATAATGGACCAGACCTCTGATTTCTGCAGCTCCCATATGCACAGAGGAAGAACCACCAGCAAGAGCAGGATGTAGAGGAACACCACCAGAGGTCTGATCCACCTCCTCCAGTTCCCACAGGTGCACGGCATCTTCTCCTGCTCAATTCTCCTTCTTCTTCCTCCTCTTCTTCCTCACATTCAGCTAGAGATCTGTATCAAATCTCTTAAAGGACGAGCAGCTCGTGCTGAAATATCACACGGGCTTCTGAGGAACTCTAATCCTAATCAGCTGATTCATTGTAAACAAACGCGGCTCAAGTCGGGTTAGCGCTCATGCTAGCTCTCAAATACACACAATTTCAACCTCAATATCTACTCAGGCGGACTGTCTTTAAATTCATACACGTGCCGCAAACAAATATTAACACCATAACGGCGTGGTTTCAGCTTTATAGCACGGAAGGAGAGCAAACACCCCTCCCATAAGCTAAGACACAACTTTAGTCAAACAATACAGTCATGAACTTCCTGTTAGTGTCGACAAGAAGGGTTGCCAGGTCTGTTTAAATCCCCACTCAAGCAGAAAGCAAGAAAGAAAGGCACAGTGACACGACTTTAACAAGATATTTACTAAAAAGATCAGGCTGATCAGATCATTAACAGAATATGAATAAAGTACATTAAAGAGATGCATAAAACGTATTTGAAGAACAGTAAAAAATAAAATAAAATAAAAAAGTAAGAAAGATAGATAGATACCCTGTTGAACAAACAATAGAAATCATCACAGAAATTCTAATGGTTTCCACCACAAACACCATTACAAACAATCAGCTAACCATTAAAACCATTACCATTATTGTCCCTCAATGGTATCCACTAGACATAACATGCCACCAATAGAAGGCAACCAATTACCAGCAGAGACCCACAGGGACCATTACAGTTTACATTAAAACCAATACAATTCCCATTATAACCACTAAAACCATTACAAATTTGATGAGGGTTTCTATTGTTTTTCAGCATGATAGATAGATAGATAGATAGACAGACAGACAGACAGATAGATAGATAGACAGATAGATAGACAGATATATAGACAGACAGACAGACAGACAGATAGATAGATATACAGACAGACAGACAGATAGATAGACAGACAGACAGACAGACAGATAGATAGATAGATAGATAGATAGATAGATAGATAGATAGATATCTCCTTAACTGTTAAACCCCATTCAGCCAAGATGAAATCATTTAAATATTATTCGATTATTCAACTTATTATTTAATTTGATGTGTTATAATATTTTGGATTTTCTTATTCATTACACATACACTTTATGGCAAAAATATGTGAACACCTGACCATCACACCCATATGTGGTTCTTACCCAGACTGTTACCACAAAGTTTGAAGCACACAATTGCATAGAATGACTTTGTGTGCTGTAGTATTACAAATCCCCTTCACTGGAACTAAGAGGCCCAAACCTGTTCCAGCATGACAAAGCAGCTGTGCACAAAGCGAGCTCCATGAAGACATGGTGTGTTAAGGTTGGAGTGGAAGAACTCGAGTGTCCTGCACAGAGCCCTGACCTCAACCCCACTGAACACCTTAGGGATGAACTGGAACACCGACTGAACCCCAGACCTCCTCACCAAACATCACTGCCTGATCTCACTAATGCTCATGTAGCTGAATGAACACAAATCCCCACAACCACGCCCCAAAATCTAGTGGAAAGCCTTCCCAGAAGAGTGGAGCTTGTTATAACGGCAAAGGGAGACTGAATCTGGACTGGGATGTTCAACAAGCACATATGAGTGTCATGGTCAGGTGTCCACAAGCTTTTGGCCGTATTGTGTATTTATTCATGTTATTTTTATTCCCGAACTTATCGTTCACAGAACAGATTTTTTTTAAAATTATCATTAACATTATTTTTAAATCCAGTGATGGCTGGATGTGATATTAAATGGGAATGAGACATGACTGGTCATGCTGTAACAGGAAAATATCCAACAATAGGATAGATTTACTGTTACTTCCCCAAATGTGATTATTTTCCTATAACAGCATGACCTGAAGTGTTTTATTCCTCTTATACCACAGCAAATAGCTGGCAAATCATGATTTAAAATTAAAATTAAATGTTTAATTTATTAATGAAGGACACCATGTTCTGTTTATAGTTACATTTAATGTTGTCATTAAGGTTTGTTCCAGTTTATAGCAGCTATAAAGTCATTTCATCACCAGACTCTTTTTCCCCCTCTTGAATTTAATACGTCAAAGAAAAAGAAAAAAAAGAAAAAAGTTCATGTTACAAACAAACTGCTCCGTTGTCCTGGAAAAACCTTCCTACATAAAATCCACGGATCTGGCAACATTGTCGTCGACGTTGCGTTGTTTTTGTCGTCCGTATTCAAACTAATCCCGCCTCCTAACCGCGGATTGGCAAGTGAAAACCTACTGGATATTCAAAACATTTTTGTACCATATAGATACAAATTAAATGCAGGATTCTGTGATAAATTAGAATAAAATGTTGTGTATAAACTTCGTGAAGTGCTTTAGATAAAATGACGCCTCGTGTTTTAGGTGTAAATAACGTGTCTATCCAATCAGGACCGAGTGTGTGAAATTACCAGCCAGTCGTAGAGAGAAGCCCATAATGTTGACCAATGACAGACAAGGAGGCGGGACTTAATTTTTCCTACAGAAGTCAACAATGTTTGCACATTATATCTCTATCAGACAGATAGATGGATAGAGTGGGTATTTATAATTGGGAATGTGGCAGTGTTCAGAATTAACATTCAAACTCATGTTAAATACTAATTAGTAAGCACCTGCCATCAGTTAAAGTGACTGATTAACCCCAAATAAAGTACAGCTGTTCCTATAGGATTTTCCTTTCATCTTCTTGGTAACATCCAACTAGAAAAGCCATGGGCCACAGAGAGCTTACAAAGCAGGTACGGGATCTCATTGTTGAAAAATATCAATCAGGCGAGGGTTACAAAAAAGTTTCCGAGGCATTGGATATACCATGGAACACTGTGAAGACAATAATCAGAGAAAGCGTATGACAGGGTGCCAAGAGAGGAGCTGTGGTATTGTATGAGGAGGTCTGGAGTGGCAGAGAAGTATATTAGAGTGGTGCAGGATATGTATGAGAGCAGTAGGACAATGGTAAGGTGTGCGGTAGGTGTGACTGAGGAGTTCACGGTGAAGGTGGGACTGCATCAAGGATCGGCTCTGAGCCCCTTCTTGTTTGCAGTGGTGATGGACAGGCTGACAGATGAGGTCAGACAGGAATCTCCATGGACTATGATGTTTGCGGATGACATTGTGATCTGTAGTGAGAGCAGGGAGCAGGTGGAGGAAACTCTAGAGAGGTGGAGGTTTGCACTGGTGAGAAGAGGAATGAAGGTTAGTTGCAGCAAGACAGAATACATGTGTGTGAATGAGAGGGATCCGAGTGGAACAGTGAGGTTACAGGGAGAAGAGGTAAAGAAGGTGCAGGATTTTTAAGTACTTAGGGTCAACAGTCCAGAGCAACGGGGAGTGTGGAAAAGAGGTGAAGAAGCGTGTGCAGGCAGGTTGGAATGGGTGGAGAAAAGTGTCAGGTCTGTTGTGTGATAAAAGAGTACCAGCAAGAATGAAAGGAAAGGTGTACAGGACAGTAGTGAGACCAGCGATGTTGTATGGTTTGGAGACAGTTGCACTGAGGAAAAGACAGGAGGAAGAGTTAGAGGTAGCAGAGCTGAAGATGTTGAGGTTCTCTTTGGGAGTGACGAGGATGGATAGGATCAGGAATGAGTACATCAGGGGGACAGCACATGTGAGATGTTTTGGAGACAAAGTTAGAGAGGCCAGGTTGAGATGGTTTGGACATGTTCAGAGGAGGGAGAGTGAATATATCGGTAAAAGGATGCTGAGGTTCGAGCTGCCAGGCAGGAGGCCGAGAGGAAGACCAAAGAGGAGGTTTATGGATGTAGTGAAGGAGGACATGAAGGTAGTCAGTCTGAGAGAAGAGGATGCAGGGCATAGGGCTAGATGGAGGCAGATGATTCGCTGTTGCGTCCCCTGAAGGGAACAGCCGAAAGGAAAAGAAGAAGACTGTGAAGACAATAATCAACAAGTGGAGAAAATATGGCACGACAGTGACTACTAAGAACAGGACATCCCTCTAAAGTTGATGAGAAGATCAGGAGAAAACTGGTCAGGGAGGCTGCCAAGAAGACTACGGCAACATTAAAAGAAATGCAGCAATTTCTAGCGAGTACTGGTTGCTCCCTACATGTGACAACAACCTCCAGAATTCTTCATATGTCCGGGCTCTGGGGTAGGATGGCAAGATGGAAGCCTTTTTTAACCAAAAAATAAATATAAAATATATCCAATCTCCCAAAACCATGTGGAACAATGTGCTATGGTCTGATGAGACCAAAGTTGAACTTTTTGGCCATAATACCAAAAGATATGCCTGGCACAAAAAACACAGCCCATCACCGAAAGAACATGTGTGAACATCACGGTGAAGCATGGTGGTGGCAGCATCGTACTTTGGGGCTGTTTTTCTTCAGCTGGAACTGGGGGCTTTAATTTTAGTGCAAAACCTTAAGGCTTCTGCTAAAACACTTAAGATGAAGAAGACTTTGACCTTTCAGCATGACAACGACCCGAAGCAAACCTCCATATCAACAAAGGAATGGCTTCACCAAACCAAGTTCAAGGTCCAAATCCAATTAAAAAGGATTTGTGGGGTGACCTGAAGAGGGCTGTGTACAGGAGATGCCCAGCCAATCTGACAGAGTTCAAAGGCTTTTGCAAGGATGAATATTGCTAAGTGAAGACGTGCCAAACTTGTTGACTCTTACCCAGAAAGATCGAATGCTGTGATAAAATCTAAAGGTGCTTCAACTAAGTATTAGTTTAGGGGTGTGCACACCCCATTTAATTAATTGGTTACAATTTCACAATAAAGGTATAAAAGGTTCTGACATGATTTATCTTGGTTTATTTTTTTTTTTACATCACAAAAACCTGCCATTTTAACAAGGGTGTGTAGACTTTTTATATCCACTGTAGATAGATAGACATGTATAATACTTGGGGAGTGCTGTTATAGGAAAACAATCAATGATGGAGTGATGTGATGAGGCCTGATGCAAAAACAATGTTACTGTTACCACTCTAAAGTGTTTTATTCCTCTTATACCACAATCTAATATTTTTTAAAGAATGACACATGGTACATTTTACCCCATTATAGCAGCCCATTATAGCAGTGGTAAACAGTCATTCCCTCACCGGCCCACCAGTTTTTTTTTTTTTTTTTTTCTCTCTCATTCAGTGTAGTAAAGAGGGAAAGATGTGAGAAAGCATGTCAGCAGATCTCCTGAAGATGGCAGTGCGGCCTCACAGTCAGGCTGCTGTGCCACTTCCACTGTGAAACTCAACACGTTTTTCGTTTCTCTAACTTCTTCCATTATCATCATCGCCATCTTGAAAAAAGCAAAAAACATACACAGTATAATAAAATGATCTTCCTTTTGATACAGGAATAGACTAATGTGCTGTTGAAAAATGACGGAAATAGACAAAAACAGTTTTCTTTAAAAAAATAAAATCACAGTCTTAATTAACTTATATTTCCACACGTCATTCCAAAAGCACAAATTCATCAGCAACTTCTTCCCTAGTTTCCATACTGAAGTGTGCAGTTTGATTAGATGACTAGGTGCATGTCCACTTCTGATTCCTATCACATTAGAACAGTGAAGTAGTATTTTTTCATTGTGATATTTACTGTCAGTTTAGAATTTAAATCACAGTTGTAGCACGAATGAAGTCTAAGTGATGAACCTCATGACAAAATGTGTTTGTACAGAAAAGTCACACAAACTTCACATGAATGTGATGCGAAATTTAAACACTTCACATGTTAGATTTTACACATTTTTCTATTTTTTTTAAAAATTTTTCCACATGTACCCCCCCCAGCCCCCCCCACATGATTCAATTACTTATTTCCACGTGATTTTTTTCATAATGAATTTATTTCCACGTGATTTTTTCACAATTAATTTATTTCTTCGTAATTTTTTCATAATTTATTTATTTCACAATTAATTTATTGTCACAGGATTTAAAAAAAAAAAAAATTATTTACTTTCAGGATTCATTTATTTCTATATGAGTTGTGTGATATGGGCAGTTCTCCCTTATTTCCCACTGAATCTAAGCAGGGTTGAGCCTGGCTGGTACTTGGATGGGAGACCTCCTGGGGGGGGAAAAATAAGGTTGTTGCTGGAAGTGGTATTAGGGAGGCCAGTAGGTGATGCTCTCCCTGTGGTCTGTGTGGGTCCTAATGCCCCAGTATAGTGATGGGGACACTGTAAAAAGAGCACTGTCTTTTGGATGAGACGTTAAACCGAGATCCTGACTCCCTATGGTCATTAAAAATCCCAGGCCACTTCTTGGAAAGCGTAGGGGTATCGTCCTGGTGAAATTGCCCCATTGGCCCTTGTCTATCATGGCCCCCTAATAATCTCCATCCCTGGATTGGCTATATCTCTCCTCTCCACCTGTAGCTGGTGTGTGATGGGCATTCTGGCGTCACATTATCCAGGTGGATGCTACACACTGGTGGTGGTTGAGGAGATTTCCCCCCCATACTATGTAAAGCACTTTGAGTGTCTAGAAAAGCGCTATATAAATGTAATGAATTATTATTATATCACATACAGTATTATTCACAACAAAGTTTCAGGCCACAGCATGTTGAAATCCACTTGTTTTAATGTTTAAATCACGTTTTACACATTAAAAGAAGATTTTTATTCTTTGGGGATTTTGGTGTCCCAAATCATAATTGTTTTCACATTATTCAGTGGCTGCACAATATCAATGTACTTAATCTCATCAATAATCCCATTATAATTCTAACTGAATTCTTTAACAGTTGAAGAGTTGCTTTTAGAAGCTGCATGAAGTCAGATTTATTATTAATTCGGGTTTTAGCTCCATCCTTAAGAGATACTCGTACAGTATGTGTGAACAGATAAGTTAACATCACGTTAGTCCTAGTATACAGAATTCCAGGTTTCACATGTTTTGGATGTTCTTGTTGTTTAAAATATTTCCTTAAATCAGTTTCTCAGTCCTGCATCTTGCACACCTAATCTCAGTTTAGCAGCATAACTAACTAACTCTCAGCTTAACTAACCATCCACGAGTTTAATATGCCAACATACAGCTTTACTACCTAATTCTGACCGTTTAATTCCCCTGTGCTGCATGTTTTTATTGCATTTCTCCTCTTAAATACACCCATTTTAGCCTCGTGAAGTATAAAATAGGCCCATTAGAGAGTATTGCTCACTGGAGTCACCATAATTTTAAACACATGAGGTGCTTGGAGATGAGCTGATAAGTTGAGTCAGGTGTGCTCAGGCAGGAAAAATAACAAATTGTGCATCTCATAGTGACTAAAACAGCAGGACAAAGCAAAATTGTCCTGTTATCTAATTATAGAAATTGTAGTGTTTGTGATTTCAGAACAAGCATACCAATAGCAGTGAAGGTGTAAGGAATAAAACTCTTAGGGGTATGCCGTTATAGGAAAATAATCAATGATGCGATGGTGTGAGATGGATGTTGATTATTTTCCTATAAAACAACAAATACTCTTGTTCTATTGGCAGATATTTTCGAACAACACAATTTCAAGCTTGAAATGAGTAAAATTGTCTATAAATAGGCTGAATGATCTGATAAGTAAAGAATGAAACACTTGGAAATGTGCTGTTATAGGAAAATAATTGACAGCGGAGGTAATGTTACCCATATTTTCCTACAAAAGCACAATCCCAAGTGTGTTATTCTTCTTACAGCACCGCAATTTACCTATGCAAACAAATTTGTATTCGTTAACGAATGACACATCATACTTTTTGTCCATTTGTAGTTACATTTCATGTTGTGAAACATCTGCAGAACAAGTTCCTATTCTCACTTGTGTTATAACAGCTGTAAATAGCCGTGCCCTCACCATGCTCTCTATTTATCCTCTCTATAAGACAAAAAAACTGAAGTAACCTAGTGCTCCATCATGAAGACTTTCCCGTGTCGGAAAACTTAAAGTTGTAGCTTTACATTTGACTGTTACAAAGCGCTGACACTGTGTACTCCATTTAACCAATCAGATTTGAGAATTCAACATCGCTGTTGTATAATTTATTAGCAAGCAAACATGCAGCTTCCCCAGAACCAGACCCCGTAATCTAACAGCTGATATTTGAAATTCTAATCACTTTAAACAAACTTATGTACTGTGCTCGGCCGACGTTTCTGTCACTAGGTCTGTCTTTTCTCCACAAGTCTGATTCGATGACCTCAGAGTGCTCATAACATGTCTGCTTTGCGCCATTCCAACCCGTCTCGATTACCCTCATTACCCTGTGAATGACAATCAAGAGTTTAATGGTGTTTCATGTGGAGAAGGATTGATTTTTTAGAAGCCGACGCAGGCCATAAAGCTAAATGCCCAGCATATTTTTCTCCTTCCCTCGCTCTTGTTATTTTTCCTGGGAGGCTGGGGAATCAGCTCCAGCTCATTTCTCTGCCAGCAATTTGTTCTGCCACTTCTTAACATATTGCAGATCGGATTTTATATCCAAACAGCAGAAAAGCTGCCAGGATAAAACGGGGGTTGACTCGACTATCTGAAAGATCATATTCTGATTGCATAGAGGCATGTTTAAACTTTTTCCCTTTGTGTCGTTGCTCGGTTATTACACTGCCCCCAAGTCTCAGAAACGACTGGCTCTGGTGGGACAGATTGTGCATGAATATTGAATCGATCCTTTTGGCTTTTATAAATTAGACATGACTCTTGCCACAGCCATTTCGAGCGTAGTGCTGAATGGCTGCGAGCGATTGCTGTGCAAAATGGCACAAGTGGCGCTGCCATGTTAGGGCAGGGATAGACAAACAGCTGCTCTGTCTGAGAAAAGAGGGGACATATTTAAAGATTAAGGTCTTTGAGGTCTGCAATAATTCCTCTTGAGGCATACAGGATTTAACTCCGGTCTATGTGACTGAAAAATAAATTAGATGGCTGTTAAAAACACATTTATGGCTGATAACAGATTTGTTCGTCATATTTCTACAACCCCAATTCCGAAAAAGTTGGGATAGTATGGAAAATGCTAATAAAAACAAAGAGGAATGATTTGTAAATGTACTTTGACTTGTATTTAAACAAAAGATGTATCAAGGCAAAGTATTTGATGTTTTTCCTAATCAACTGCAAGATAAACATTTATTTTGAAATTGATGAATGCAACACGTTCCAGAAAAGTTGGGACAGCGGCAATTTAGGACTAATAGCAATGTGACAAGTTGAAAAATTAGGCCTCCAAATACGCCTCCAAAAAAGGTCTAGTCCTTCAAGAGCAAGGATGGGTCGAGGCTCGCCAATCTGCCAACAGATGCATCAACGAATAATCCAACACCTTGAGAACAACATTCCCCAAAGACAAATAGGTAGGATTTTGGGCATTTCACCTTCTACAGTGCACAATATAATTAAAAGATTAAAGGAATCTGGTCAAATCTCGGTGCGTAAAGGACAAGGCCGAAAACCACTTCTGAATGCGCGTGATCTCCGATCCCTCAGACATCACTGTCTTAAAAACCATCACGAGTCTGTAATGGATATCCTGACATGGGCTCGGGAATACTTTGATAAACCTTTGTCAGTCAACACCATTCGCTGCTGCATCCACAGATGCAAGTTAAGGCTTTACTATGCAAAGCAGAAGCCATACATCAACACTGTCCAGAAGTACCTCCGACTTCTCTGGGCTTGGTCTCATCTGAGATGGACAGTGGAATCGTGTTTTTTGGACAAAACAGCCATCCTGTTCTCCGGCCAAAGAGGAAAAGGACCATCCAAGCTGTTATCAGTGTCAGGTCCAAAAGCCAGCGTCTGTCATGGTATGGGGGTGTGTCAGTGCCCATGGCATGGGTAACTTGCATATCTGTGAGGGCACCATTAATGCAGAAAGATATGTACACATTTTGGAGCAACATATGCTGCCATCCAGAGCAGGACAACGCCAAACCACATTCTGCCCGGATGGTTGCGTAAGCAGAGTGTGTGAGTGCTAGCATGGCCTGCCTGCAGTCCTGACCTGTCTCTGATTGAGAATGTGTGGCACATTACGAAGCAAAAAATAAGGCAACGAAGGCCCCATACAGTTGCGCAGCTGAAGAAATGCATAATGGATGAATGGGGGAAAATTCCGCTTGCTAAACTTAACCAACTGGTGTCTTCAGTCCCAAATGCTTAATAAGTGTTATTAAAAGAAAAAAGTGATGTTACACAGTGGTAAACAGTCGACTGTCCCAACTTTTTTGAAGTGTGTTGCAATCATCAGATTTAAAATGAGTGTACATTTTCAAAAATAAATTACATTTACAAAGTAAAACGTTGAATAATGTGCTAATAATGTGTTTTCAAATAGTACAGGGTGAATTGAATTTTCAAATTTATTTTTTTGCATTTTCCATACTGTCCCAACTTTTTCGGAATCGGGGTTGTACAAATACAGGCAACCTTGTTGAGAATAGACAAGCATGTGAGCTCTTATGCTTCCCAAAACACATCTTTAATGGAAAGGATTTTCAACAAACTACCATTTAAACATCTTCAAAGAAATTTGAAACGCTGTTTTACTTAACTTTTATGGGATTTAGCCTAATGGTATCCAATAAACATCTTACCATCTTTATGTAATGAAAACAATTTACAAGAGTCCATTTATTTTTAAATTGGTTACAGATCAAAGATATATTCACTCGCTTGCTGTAAGAGCTTTATCCTGGTCAGGTTTGTGGTGGAACCAGAACCTAACACTGTGTGTGAGGCAGGAATACACCCTGGATGGTGTTCCTGGAAGGCCTCATGCACACAGTCATTCACAACTAGAGGCAATTTAGAATTGCAAATCCACCTACCCATGATGTGTTTTTGGGAGGTGGGAGGAAACTGGAGAACCCTGAAGAAACCCATACAGTAACCTGAACTCAGGATCGAACCTAGGGTCCTGGAACTGTGAGGTGACAATGTCATGATGTCTCAAAAAACATCCATCCATCCATCCATCCATTCCGCTTATCCTACACAGGGTCAAGGGGAGCCTGGAGCCTATCCCTGGGAACTTGGGGCACAAGCCAGGGGACACTTTGGACGGGGTGCCAACCCATCACAGGGCACAATCACACACACAGTCACACACTACAGACAATTTGGAAATGGGAATCAGCCTACAACACATGCCTCTGGACTGGGGGAGGAAACCGGAGTACCTGGAGGAAACCCCCGAAGTACGGTGAGAACATGCAAACTCTGCGCACACAGGGCGGAGGCAGGATTTGAACCCCCAACCCTGGAGGTGCGAGGCAAACGTTCTTACATGCGTCACTTTGGTCAATTCCAACCCACTAACCAGCTCTCCTCTATAATCTGACAGCTACCAACTGGGGAGGGTGAAGCAAACAGGTGCTTCATCCAAGACCTTTTCAAACTACTGCTCACGCTGTGTCACAGGGCAGCATAACATAGTTGGAGGAAAAATGCTATCTACCCTCCTCCGCATACACAAGCTCATCCATGATTGACTAGTGTCACACTGTCAGGATTAAAACTAGTGATCTCCCAATGAGAAGTGGCTGTTGTGACACTCAAGGTCGCAAATTCTTGTATCTGGGATGTTGGCCAATGTTATGTGAATAACACTGAATGCCAAAGGTCTCTCAGTGATTTCTTGTTTTCATCACAGAGGTCCATTAGATTCTTCATGACAGTGGAAAACACAATATATCACATTATTCAGCATTGCATACCATTTTACCAGGAGAAATTATATCCAGTCTAAAGAAAGGTAGGTACGTATTCTGTGCTTGAGTCTTGATTAGGCAAATGTGACCAGAAAGGATACCACATGACACATACAGAATTTACAGTTACGTGAAAAAATAAGTACACCCATTGGAAATTGTTGGCTTTTTTTTAATATACATATTTGGACAAGCAAACATTTGATCCTCTTTGAAACAGTGCCTATTAATAAAGTGGATACGTTCTTAAAAATGACACATAAAATTGACATTTTGTAGTAATTTTCACAATTTTTTAAAATAACATAAAAAAAGATCAGTCACATGAAAAAAGTAAGTACACCCGTACATTTATCACACCTTCAAATCCATAAAATTAGAATCAGGTGTTCAGTATTGGGTGCCAGTGATTAGGGAGTGCGGGGTCTTATTTATGCTTAGGGTCTTATTTATACCCCTCTCATATCTAGTGTCTGGTGCTCCCTTTGCTATTGAGGTGTGTGGGGTCATCGTGCCAAGATCTAAAGAGTTCTGTAAAGCCTTCAGAAAAATGTTGTGGATGCCTATGAGTCTGACAAGGGATTTTAAAAGATCTCTAAATTACTTGAAATACATCACTCCCAGAGAGCCCAAGAGCAGACCGTCTGATGCAAAAAGAAATCTCCAAGAACCCCAAAATTTAATTGCAGGATCTGCTAGTAAGTCTTGCAACTGCTGGTGTCAAAGTGCATGGTTCTGCAATCAGAAAGAGATTGAACAAATTTGACCTGCATGGGTGGCGTGCCAGGAAAAAGCCTTTGCAAGACTACAGTTTGCCAATGAGCATATAGGCAAAGACTAGGCCTTTTGTAATAATCTGCTCTGGACAGACGAATCAAAGATAGAGTTGTTTGGCCACAGTAACAGCAGACATGTTTGGCACAGACCAAAGACAGCTTTTCAGGAGAAGGACCTCATACCAATTGTGAAGCACGGTGGTGGAAATGTTATGGTTTGGGGTTGCTTTGCTGCCTCAGGGATTGGGCAGCTTGCATTCATTGATTCAACTAGGAATTCTGCATCATATCAAAGAGTGCTTGAAGATAATGTGAGACCATCTGTCCAAAAGCTAAACCAAAAGTAGACATTTCAACAGGATGATGATCCTAAGCACACCAGCAAATCCACCAAGGCTCAAAAAGAAGAAATTATGGAGGGTTATGGAATGGCCTAGTCAAAGCCCGGATTTGAATCCCATTGAAATATTGCGGGGGGATTTGAAACGGGCAGCACATGCAAGAAAACCCTCAAACATCTTGTAACTGAACGAATATCGCATGGAAGAGTGGTCAACATTTCCAGCAAGCCTGGTGGACAGTTGTGCAAAACTCAATTATTTTTGCTAAAGTGTGCAATACTAGCTTTTGAGGCCAATGGTGTACCTACTTTTTCCACAGAAGAATATCACATCTATTGATATTTGTGTTGAATAAATGATTGAAAAAGCTAACTTTCCTCATGGTTTTGTTCAAGTATATCAACATTATTAATAGGCACTGTTTCAAAGAGGATCAAATCTTTGCTTGTCCAAATATGTCAAAAAAGCCAACAATTTCCATGGGGTATACTAAGTGTTGTTTCCAAGTGCTGAAAATGGAGGTCTTTATAGCTGCACATAGCAGAGCCTCCATCATAGCAGCATATGAAAACTAAACCGAAATCACATCAGCAAACTTTATTACACCAAGAGCTATACAGTATGTCTATACTGCCAAAAAAAAAAAAAACCCACCAGTCTGTGTTTTGCTTCTTTCAGCCCTCATCGTCATACCTGCTTTACGTATGAAATATTTATACATCAAATCAGAAATGAGTCATACATTACTGCTCTCTGCTTCTTGTCAGTCCTGTTACAGCTCAGTCTTAATGATATTTCTGGGTAAAAATGAGGTCAGGATATACGCACAAAGAGAGAGTGAATGAATTCTTGTAAAGCAAGAATTTCACATGGAATTTGAAATGAGCCATTTGTGCTTTCCGTGATTGAGACACCATATAAAAAGAAGAGGAATAGATTGAATATACTATACATACAGTCCATTCCAAAAGTATTGGAACAGCAAGGTCAATTCTATTGTTTTCTCTATGCATTGAAGACATTTGGGTTTGAGATCAAAAAATGTATATGAGACGACAGATCAGAATTTCAACTTTCATTTCCACATATTTACATCTAGATGTGTTAAACGATTTAGAAAATTGTTTGAACCCACTCATTTTTTTCAAGTGATCAAAAATATTACAACATGTGATAGGTGTTTCTTGTTGGCCAGGTGTGTCCTGTTAAATTGTTTAAAGAATTAATACCTCTGAATGTCTACTCTTGGTTTGAGCCCTAGGTTTCGCTATATACAGTATACAGTACTAATAGACTAGGGGTGTAACACAATGTCTCTGTTTCTGCATTTAATTTATTATTTTATATTTTTTTAACTGTACAACTGCACCCACAGAAAGACTGAAAACCCCTGGAAAAACCAAGATGTAGAAATGCCAGCAGTGTCAGCACAGTATGTGAATTCTGGCTCTGACAGTTCCTCAACCTCAGCTACATCACTCCAGTTCATAACTGGTCTAGAGCCAAGAGATGTGTACAGGAAAGTTTAACCAAAAGTAGACCTTTCAACAGGATAATTACCCTAAGCACACCAGCAAATCCACCAAGGAAAGACTCAAAAAGAAGAAATTATGGAGGGTTATGGAATGGCCTAGTCAAAGCCCGGATTTGAATCCCATTGAAATGTTGTGGGGGGATTTGAAACGGGCAGCAAATGCAAGAAACCTCTCAAACATCTTGCAACTGAAAGAATATTGCATGGAAGAGTGTATATTCTAACATCTATTTAGTTGGTTCTAGTCCAAATATAAATAAATAGTCCAACTAAATAATGATGCAAATGCATCATGTAACATGGTCATTGTTTGTGCTGCAAATTTCATATCTGATCACAAAAAAAAGTAAAAACTTCTTGCTTGTGCAACAAGTCCATTATATCCCACTGAATCCCAGTCTCAATGCCTTGTGAACCAATCTGGCAAAATGAATAATGCATCTCCTATACGTATCTGTACTTGCATGGATTTAGAACATATTGTCTGCAACTTGACTTACCAATCACACAGAAAAACATCATGAGTTGGAATTACACTATATGGCCAAAAGTATGTGGGCACCTGACCATCACACCCATATGTGGTTCTTCCCCAAACTGCTGTCACAAAGTTGGAAGTATACAGTTGTATAGAATGACTCTGTATGCTGTAACTTTACAATTTCCCTTCAGTGGAACTAAGAGGCCCAAACCTGTTCCAGCATGACAATGTCCCTGTGCACAAAGTGAGCTCCATGAAGACATGGTTTGAGTGAAAGTTTGGAGTGGAAGAACTCGAGTGTCCTGCACAGAGCCCTGACCTCAACCCTACTGAACACCTTTGGGATGAACTGGAACACTGACTGCACCCCAGGCCTCCTCACCCAACATCAGTACCTGATCTCACGAATGCTCTTGTAGCTGAATGAACGCCCATCCCCACAGCCACTTTCCAAAATCTAGTGGAAAGCCTTCCCAGAAGAGTGGAGGTTATTATAACAGCAAAGAGGGACTAAATCTGGAATAGGATGATCAAAATTTGCTTATGGGTGGTCATGGTGTCCACAAACCTTTGGCCAAATAGTATATCTCAAGCTTTGGTCACTGTAAGGGCATAATTAGTAACGTGCATCCTGATGCCTTAAATATAATAAGAAGTGAGGGAAAATGGCCTTAATAGGCTGGAGGTGGGCGTGTCGTGTATCAGTGGAGCCGCACATATTGGTGTAAAACCACTCCAAAGTGGCATGACTGATCAACATCCAAATTCTGGTAACCTTCTAATGACCTTTGATTCCATGATACACCCAATGTCCTGGATCTCAATATCACTAGTCAATCTACTGACTGAAGCAGCCAAATCCAAAATAGCAAACCAAAATCAAAAGCCAATAAAGAGGCAAAGTATCAGGTGATCAGCCGACAGATTTTTAACTAGGCTAAGTAGAACTCAAATAAACTAAACGCACAGGGTCAATATCAGAAAACAAAAATCTCAATAACATCACTAGCAGGAGGCTAGGAGCATTATTTATGAGGTTTGTGCTGATTGTGAACAGATGGTCATGATTAGAAGTCCAGGGAACTAGAACGAGTCAGTGGATCATGTGATGGGTCATGTGGGTCGTTGTTTGGATGAGGATTCTGGGAAATTGAGTTCATTTTTGTCATTGCGCGGCTAATGGTAATGACGAGCGAGTTCTTTTCTTTATTTTAATTGTTGTCATTAACATGATCAAGATTGGAATTTCAGTTAATTTCGAATACCATTAGCATGCTACTTAGACAACAAATTGAGTTAAGTTCTATATTTCTATATGGGTAAACCTGCTGTGATGGGAAATTCTAGCCTTGGATGAATCATAATGTTTCAAAACATTAAAACCACAACATAACTCTGACTCTCATTTGCTTCATGATGTTTCCAAGAACATTGACGCAGCAGAACCCTCGTCATAATGGTATATGAAAACAACACTAAAACCACGGCAGCAAATATTACACCAGGATTTAAATAGTACTTCCTTCCTGACAAAAACAGAGTCTGTGTTTTGGTTTGTTCAGCCCACACTGTCATACCCGCTTCATTTTGAACATATATTTATACAGTACATCAAATCAGAAATTAGTCATAAATTACTGTTTTTTTTTTCTTTCTTTTCTTTTTCAAGGCACTCAGATTAGTAGCGTTTTGAGATTTGTACTATGAAAACAATCATGGATGCCACAGCTATATCCACCACTCGGTCATCATTATACCACACTGCTGTTAAATTCTGGATTCTGAGTGGTCAGAAGGTGTTGATTACTTTTCTATAACAGCAGCTCTGACAAAGGAGAAGCTTCACCATGGGAAGTCTTCAGGATGAGTGTCTTTGCGGTTTCTCTGTAGCATGATGCTGCAAATGTTCCACAATATCAAATGTATCTATGAACAGATACAAATTATGATAGAAATATGATAATTGTTGGCAAGTTGCTGTGGTGTAAGAGGAATAAAACAATAATAAATAAAATAAATCATACCACCCCATCATTGATCATTTGAAGTGTTTTTGTCCTTACTTAAATAACAACTTAATGTCCAACAAAGTAAATTTCAACATCAGAGACCACCAACTGTGATACAAATGCATCTATAATCTGTCACAGGATGTCTGTTAAGCCATTAGGAGCACCTTTAAGAAGTCTTTTCTGGCTTGTCCCTGTGGGATTACCTTTTAAGGTTGTATAAAGAACCATACAGGATTTCCTTTTCGTGGAAGGTTCAGAGTCGGAACCCTTTAACAAGATACAAACCTTAACCACTTGAAGAATATTTAAAGAAGTCTAATTTTTCTAAGAGTGCATTATCCAACCATTTAAACATTAAATCTAGATGGAATTAATAGAAACCTGAAATGATTTTCACACATATATTTTTGGCACAGTGCAAAAAAAGTCATCTTAGCAAGTGAAAACATCTTGAATATAATCAAATTTATCTAGTATATCTTATTATAAGATCATTAATCTTATTTCTAGACATTGTTACTCATTTCAAGCTTGCAGTTTTCTTATTCTATTGGCAGATCATTTTGCTTCTTACTAGAAATAAATGCTTAAAATCAACAAAATTATCTGTCAATAGAACAAGACTATTTCAAGCGTGAAATGAGCACGAATGGCTTGAAATAACTTCAATAATGTTATATTTGGTTTATTGTGATCTTATAATAGGAAATACTCAATAAATTTGACTATCTTCAAGGTATTTCCTCTTGCTAAGATGTCATTGTTTGCAGTACACGCAGTGTACACAGTATTTATATGGGGTTTGCCCAAATAATATGTACATGGGTGTCCTGTTGGAAGTAAGCATGTGAGTTGTGTGACAGAACTGATGGTCTGTTGGGATGATTGCAATCTCTTGATATTTTCTGTGTTGGTCTGTAACTGTAAAAAAAAAGATTCAGGGCCAGCCCTAGACAAGGTTTTGAAAAACTCCTACAAAGCTGCTTTCTTTTTGTATTTTCTTTTTTTTTTCTCTGGAAAAAAAAGCATTAGCAGCCAACATGAACAAGCCAAAGTTACCAACTAATATCTCTCTCATTTCATACACAGTCAGGTGATTGGCTGATTTAAACAGAAGAAAGTACAGTATATCATATATTTATTTGAAAATGTCATTTACTTAAACTGTATCCATATTTGCAGAATGTAGGTAATCATTAAAACTAATTCCCATAACCAACCAACCAACCAACCAACCAACCAACCAAACAAACAAACAAACAAAAAAAAATTAAATTAAATTAAAACTAAAAATATGTTTGGGCCCTAGGCAATTGCTTGAATGGCCTAATGAACCAGCCAGTTATACTCTAGTTAAAGGTGCAATAGTCAATTTTGTTTCCTTACTTGTAGAAATAACCTGGAAAATATGTCAAACATGTTTAAAAAACAATTGTTTATGCCATAGTCGCAGCACAAGTGTATTACGTGGCTGAGAAAACCCGTTTGGAAAAGTGTGTTACGGCACAGAATACTTTATGTTTGGATAGACCTTGTGTAAGTCATTTTATAGATACTACCCAAAATGCAATTCACTCCACCTCCATCTCAGTCTGATTTTGGCAAGCACCCAGCTCAGCCAAATAATTCCCCTTAGTCACTCTGTGCTAAAAAAAATAAAAAAAAATAAAGCAAAAACCAAGGCGACAAGAAACAATAAAACCAGAAAAAAAAAACCTGCCTGTGATTTTCCATGATAGACAGAAAAGGCACCCTTGACCATTCTCATGAATCAGTATGAGCTGATTTTGCATCTTTATAGTGTTACAACTTCAGCAGTTCAATGGGCAAGCGCCCTTGAAAGTGATGTCATAGCTACAGTTGAACCCCTGTATCTTCTGGGGGTGGAGCTTTATGTACATGGGTGGGATTTGGGGTGGGGTGGAGTGAGGTAAAGGGATCATGGAGTTCATTCAAAGCACGTCCCTAAACCTGACTTTTTAAAAAACTTTTTATATTTTAAAAGTTTAAAAAACTTTTTATATTTTCTATGACTATATTTGTATATTTCACAGTGTTATATATTTTATACTTTTCTCTTTATGAATATTTATGTGTTTGTTATATTTAAAAATATATATTTTCTATAACTTTTTTAACTTAAAGGATTGTTAGGAATTTACATTCCTGAGGTCATGGTGTCAAAGTAAGAGAAACACAGCACAGATACAGTAAATCACAGGCTTGAGAATGACACTTGATTATAAGGAAAAAACGATCTCGTGGACCCCTCTGTTACTCTCTGATCCTTGTAGAGTGAAAAACCTTTAACAATTAACAAGTGGTAATTAAAGAGCTTTGAGTCTGAACGATGCTGTAGAAAATGACGTCTTCGGCTCCTCTGTGTCCTCTGAGGTGCACTCAGTTCCTCTCTGGCAAGCACAAACTTTTCCCACCAAATTCCTTCTTTCTCAAACCATCCTCCCTTCTCCCAAAAGGCAAGATTTTAAATTTTTTCTTTTTTTTTTTTCTTTTCTTTTGAGAGCATTCACAAGACCACGAGAGACAAAAATTTCCAAAAAACTGACCAGGAGTCTTCTGAGACTTTTACAGGTCTATCTAAATCAGAGCTGCCTGCTTGATACATCCTGGTTTTTGTCCTTGAATGATTAATTTCATGTTTCACTTGGCTTGAAGTTTTAACCGGAATGTTAAAGCATACTTAAACATTATTAATTGCGTACACTGTAATGACTTTAGTATTGAAAATAGTCCTGATATCACTGAAGGCCCTAATCGTAAATGTTATTGATCATTTCTAATCTGAGTTAAATGCACAAATCCAAAACAGGGAACTTATAATGAAATGAATCATTCAAGACCAAAATCAGGACAAAAAACAAGACTTATCAAGAACTTAGGGCCTCTTTATACAGAATCAGTAATATTAAAATAAATTGCTCTACCTATAAAGGCAGATTTTGTGTGCTACTACTATGAAATATTATATAAAATCAAGAAACATGAAAATATTCCAAACATTTATTAAATATGGACTTATTAAGTCTGAAATTATAGCTCTTGAATAAAAAGGATGGTTTTGGATGGTTAAGGGTGGCACAAAGATCTGGGAACTCCTGGACTAGACCAAGTCTCAAAAGACTCCTCAACAGTGTTTGGAAGTGTTTTCTTCTGTGGTTTTGGAAAAAAAAAAACAGCAGTCTTGTCTTTTGTGGAAACAAAACTTTTCTCTCAGACCAACAACATAAATGCTTTATAGTGTATAAGATTTTTATTTTACTAAAAAAAAAACATACTGTGCATAAACACTCTGAAACACATTAAAAACACTGAGACATACAGATACCAGGCCAATAACAAGCAAAATATTTTTTGAATAACAACTTAATGAGTCAGTCATGTATTAATATTCATTTCCGGGGCTCAGTGAGGGATGAATCCTCAGGCGGCACTCAAACGACCTTTGATAGGTCAAAGTTTGACTCCGATGAGTCCCGGATTGGAAATGAATCCGAAGCGAGTTGTTCTTATGAGCCGAATCGCTCATTTCACTGAGACATCGTGAAGTGGTTTGATCAACTCAGTGACATGACTACATCCAAAAATAATAAGATAAAATTTAAATAAAAAGCTGATACGTTTAGTGGACACTAAAACACTGGCACTGGTTTGCATAGTGTAAAAGTGTGTACAATGTTGTACAGTATAGACCTAAATCTAAACAACCTAAATAATCTTTCATGAAAAGTGCTATTTATTCTTCATGTACAATATAACAGCTGAAAAAATGAAAATAAAAAAAAATCATTTCTGGTTCCTCGTCTCACTTCATGAATTTAGACATCCAATAAATTCCATCCATCCCTGACGCTATTTACTGCAACGTTTCATATACGCTGGTTTATTTAATCTTCAAACGAGGAATCCATCACTCCTGCAAAATTTTAGAATATATTTATATACCTATATACTTCAGCATAAATATGTACAATAGAAATAATACAACATGTATACACAGTGAGTAATAGGTAAGCATTCACAGTGTTATAAGTAAAGAGACATTTTTAGACCTCTTGGCTGTTTTTCACTTTAATGCAGAGGCCTCTTCGTTCCCAAGCCCTCGCTCTGAACTTAGGAATGGTCTTTTTTTTTTTTCTTTCAACATTATTACCAAGGGTTTGTTGAAGTTGGCTAGCCTCTGTGAGCTAATTCTAAAATTTGAAGAGGGTCAGAAGTCATTATCCTCTGTATTTCTAACTGAATGGCTAGACAAGAAAAGTTAACCCAGCTGGAAGATTTCAGGAAGGAATCATCCACTGTGTGTGTTCCTTCAACAGTTAATCAGCTTCAGAGCACCTTCTCATTTCGGTTATGTGTTCACAGAGAACTTCTGAACACTTATATACGATTATATGCAGCAATATTAAAACATGGAAGCAGGTTTATGCAGAACTACCTCAATTCGTGTACAGTGCAATGAAAAACGAATATTTTCGCCATCTCTCCTTTCCTTCATTTTAGCACATTGTCCATAATACAGTCTTTTGATAATGATTGGTGATCTCTTAATTCATTTGAAATGCAAATTTAGAATACTGGTACATTTTGGGATTAGAAAAATAATTGCAATTGTAAATGAAGAGTAAATTTGTATGATTACCACCAGTAAAACTGGCATACATCTTTTGGGGGCATCATTGGATCGCAGAATCGTGAGACCACCTCAAACAAAACTTGCTTGTTGGATTTTTAATATTCACAATGCTTTGTCCGTATCATGTGGAAAAAAAAATCTGTTGCCAAACAACAAGTGAGGCCATATCTCAACAACAGCTTGACGTATTATCATCTAATTTACTAGTGCTAATGGTCCCAATGGCTTCTAATTCCAATGGCTTCTGGTCTTCCTCCATCGCAAAGGGGTGGAACCAGAAAGTGCTTGGTCCCTTAATCGCTTCTTGTAGCTATATTTCTAATTTGGATTTGGTAAGCAATGTACGAAGAACTTTTAGAAGGGCTTTTAGAAATGGGGACAAATTCAAATAAAAGTGGGCAAAGTGACTATATTTTGATCAGTCATATGTAAGAAAGTTATAAATGGACAAAAACAAGTTATCTCCCTGAATTTACCAGAATATATCAGAGTTCATGACCCTACATGTAAAAAAAAAACAAAAAACAAAAAAAAAAAACACGAAAAAAGGCAGTGTTTAGCGGAGCAGCAGGACATAAACAACTGCTGACATGAGTGTTTGTTTTAGCTTTGGAATAAAACACTTGGATGATCATCAAAAGATCCGGAAGTTTTTTTTTTTTTTTAATATAAAACTATGAACAGATGGGTGAACGCTTGATCTTTCTGGTTACTTGCAGGAAACAGAACACTGTGTGCAGTCTATATTCATTCAGTCTCATCCATCTAATACGACAATAATAGCAGACACATGGATGGGAAGAATTTTGAATACATACAAGATACAAATCAACTTGGAAATGCCTTTTGTGTTCTATAGTTTTGTATTTTCTAAATACAGTCAATACGTAGATGTTCAATGATGTTTAGTCTATTTAAAATTTCAGTGTCAATTATTATTCATCATACTTTTTGCTAATCTAGATATGTTGGATGCTAGGTGTTGAATTGAATGCTAGTTAGCAGGCAAAGCTGCTATGATCTTACAGCTCTGATCCACTCTCTCCAACACATGAGACATATGACTGTCACTGACAGGCTGCATGAATCTGCAGTCCGGGCTAGAAAGAAATCAGCCCCAGTCTCGCTTCTTGCTTCTTCATACCATTCTGTGTATTTTTGACCATTTGTGGTGCTGTTGAGCTTGTTTCCACAAAAAACCCAACAGTAAATAATCTGATCAGGATGCTAAAAGTTGATGTCTGATTATCGATTCCCAAAAACACAGAAAATCTGTGATTGTGAAAATGTTTTACCATTGCACTGTACAAAACGGACTTGTCCCTTTGAAACTAACCCATCGTAATAAAACAAAAGCAACATCCAGGTTAGAAAAAACACTATTCAAAATGTTTTGACAGTCTGAAGCGAGGGATGCGAGTATGAATGAAAGTAAAACCAGTCTTCCTGGAGTTGAATAGATCTGAATTTAGACAGCACTCATAAGCAGCAATGGGAAGGAAGGGGGAGGGTTTTTTTTTTTTTTGGGGGGGTGGGGGGTGGGGTAGTCCATATTTACACCCACATGCAGGATTTGTAACATGCTACTCAACTCTTCCTTCCTCCAGTTTCCTGTCCCTTGAGGAAGTGTACACATAGCTTATACATGTATTTGTGTAGCCTAGTTATTGTGTGTTCTTTGGCTTCTGATTGGGTTCATTTATAGATGATGTTCAGCTGCATCCTGCTGACCCCCCTCCACCCTTGCCCTCTCTCTCACGGCAAAACATCCCTGCAGAAGATTCTGGGAATGTTTGCTCTGGGAGCAGGACTTTGCATAGATCAGCCCCATTGTGTAGTGTGTAGCCAAATATATACAGTATACAGTATAAGCAGCTTCAGTCCCTCTGTGTCCAGCACAGAACAGCACTAGTTTCATTCGATAGCTTAACTTCAGACATTATAGATGAATGGGCGGTGTCTTCCATCCTGTCTGCAAATCTTAGTTCTGACGAAACTCGGTTGGTCTTCCAGACCAGAGATGGCACTATGAGTGGGAAGTGGTGACTCAGTGGTTAGGGGCTCTGGACTACGTATCGGACAGTTGTGAGTTTGTATCCCAGTACCAGCAGGCTGTCACTCGATGTCTGCTCAGTTCAACTCTAAGTCGCTTCAGATTTAAAAAAAAAAAGCATCTGCCAAAATGAATAAATGTAATGCAGTATAGATCATCAATTTGTTCAATAGCTGTACTTCTGGATGGTACGATCATTCTGGAGGTTTTTGGGGTCTTGGGTTTTGCCCTGGTTACTTGTGCCGTTCATCTGCCCCATGCTGGTGACTTGGTTCACTGAGCGGCGCCAACAACAACACAAGCAAGACTACAAGGGTGGAAAGAATAAGGAAAAATTATTGACATTACTTACAGAGTTTAGACTGAAATCACAGATGTGTAATTTTAGCTAAATATGGCATAGTACATCATATACCACCACAACATTTTGATTGAGAGAAATCCCTGAAAGGGCCATGGTTTTGTTCTTTAATATGATTTCTGACACTAATTACATGACATCCATTATTACCCTTCTTTCCTTAAACCCCTTCTGCTTATCTCTACATGTGCCTGCGATGGATAAGGTACTGGTAAGGGTCCAAGCAATTCCAGGAATCAAGCATTGCTTTTTTACTGTAGAAGAATTTCAGGCCCACAGCTTTCAGATTGCAGAGGCCCATAGAGAGGGAGCAGTGGTAATGCTTAGCATGTGTTAGGAGGCTTGTGTTAGCATGTATAGTTTGACTCACCTTAAAGCAATTCTTGAACTTCTTGCTGACAAAGTAGAGGATTATGGGATTGATGCAAGAGTTGATGGTGACCAGGTTTATGGCAAGATAGTCCAGGATCAAGAGGATGCTAAAAAAAATGTGATTTCATTTATCAATTATCACCAGCTTTTGAAATACACAGCTTCTAGAATGTCACTGTGGATACATTGCTTTCACGCTTAGGGTAACATCCAAGTTGAAATTGTTCCCGGATACTACTTACTGCTTAACAACTGGTGTAAGGTACACCGATTTGCTCAACAATGTGATCAGAAGGGGAGTTTAGGATACGCTTGTTCCCGGGTACTATCCCTAACTCAACAACTCATGTTGTTAGGTACAACAAGTCTCACAAGAATGGACATTTAGGATCTCAATGTATGGAAATGGACTATCACTCACCTGTACAGATCACAGCGGTTTTTATCTTGAGGATTGAGTACCAATTTCTTAAGGATTCTGCTGAGGTGCAGGGGGATCCAGCAGAGCACAAAGATGAAGACCAGACAGAAAACGGCCTTGGCCACCTCTCGCCTCTGCAGAATAGAAAAAGGCCAACATTCCAGGATCGTTTGTAAAAACAGACTCTTTGGTGTACATTGTACATGTTTGTGTCCTACGAAAGCTCCTGAATTTGTGTACATTTACTTTTGAGAAGACTCCCAAATGTGAAGCTCGATTGATTAGCGCTCTATATTAGTTGGTGCTCTTTCACCGATTAGTTGCCATTTTGTAGTTTTCAGCTGTCTGTGAACTTTACCTTTTATGGAGTTTTGTGCACATTGCTAAACGTAAAGCAGCTGTACTGTGAACATATTATCTGATTGGCCTTTATAGACATGTAAATTTATACACAACATTTCTACACAACTTTACTAAAAGATTGATAAGCAATGCCTATTGTACATAGCGATCTACATTATTTCAGGGATTGTTTTGTTGTAATACTAACACAAATCATTTTTAAACAGGCATCTTAGCTAAGACAGGCTAAAACCCATCACATATACACATTATGTCATTGGGGTGGGACCTCAAGGGTATACCATTTGTACCTTTGGTCTGCATGTTTCACCCTGGGAAAGTTAACATAGTGTACCTTCATCATCAGTGAGTGCTTTACCCTAGTCAGGGTTGTAGTAGATCCGGAGCCATTCCCAGGAACACTGGGTATGACACTGAGATACACCTTGGATGGGATGTCGGTCCATTACAGGGCACCATTACACACCAAGGAGCAATGGGAACCCTGGAGCTGTGAGGTGACAATGCTACCTGCCACACCACAGCACCACCCTCCATTAAAGCACAAGGGACATAATTACACCCTAAGAACCATGGTTTTATTTGAAATAAGTTTTACTTCTAACTCTTATACTAAGGGGTAAAAAGGGCATGTCCAAAGATTCCCACCCCTGTGACAACCACATAAACAGTGCTTAATGGTTAGCATTATTTACCTGTTTGAGGTGGTCACTTAGGGCAATCCGAAGAGTTCCTTTCCTGTGGCTGAGCATCTTAAAGGTCATGAGTGTGTAAAAACTTGCTGTGCAGGCCAGTGGCATACAGAAATAAAATCCAAACAGCCACCAGTCCTTTACTTCTACATATATCTGGAGGTAGGACAGATTTCATGCACAAGTGATTAAAAACAAAATGCAAACACTGTTCATACACTACTATAGCTGGGTTAAGGTTCCTTTAAGCAAAAAATATCTATATTCTCATAAATTAGGGTATACATTATATTTAGTCATATATAGTCTGTCATGTCTGAAGCATTTCCGAATACTCAGAGCCCTGCACAAAGCTATCAGGTTAACTCAATCAGCCATGGAAGATGGCATGATGGATATGACCTGCACAGGTAGATGCATGCCTAGAAACGAATACACTAATAGCTAGATGTAATGATTCAGAGTTTTATGGCTGGTTTTAGAGTTGAGTTTTATGCAAGAAAAAGTCCATTCCTGCTCCGCACATATGGCTCGGCTCTCTGCTTCCAATTGCGCACTGTTAAGGTCTGTCATCAATTAATGTCTCCAGATTCGTAAGCAAGCAAGCCCAACTCTGTGACCCCCCCCCCCCCCCTCCCGCCCGGATTGTCCTTGTATCCATCTTATTTTACTTTTAAATATGTCTTTGTTCTCTTTTTCGAACATTTCTGAGTTCATCAAGGCTTCGAGACAGAGTGTTCTGTAACAAACTCTGGAAACAGAAAAAGAGTTTTTTTCTTTCTTTTCTTTTCGTGAGTTTGACAGAGATTCTCTACATAACTCTACATAATAGAACTTTACAAACCAACAAGTACAGTTCAGGCTTATGTTCTGCTCATCAAACGGTACTAAAAATATTTTGTACTATAACTATTAAAGGCACACTATGAAATACTTGTGCAAACAATTACTTTTATGTTAATTCTTACTAATTGCATCACATTCAACAGAATTTCGTTGGTTTTTCACCCTTTACATTAGGAGTTATAGATGTCTACCGGCTGGTTGAGTTGCCCATTTAAGGTAACAGAAGAAGCACCTATTGAGCACAATGGACCAGTAATATGGTTTTACTTTTACAGCTACAAATTCAATTAAATTTGATTGTAAACGTTTTCAAGTACTTAGATATGAAATTACAATAAAATATTTTAAGGTATTTAGTCTCCCACACACACAGGACAAGACCATGACTATCACCTTCTATAAGAGTATTACCTTCTAGAAAAACAAACAAACAAATACAACAAAATGAAATATACCACATATCCTACATACATAGATTTGAAGCATTATTCTACACATTTCAGTAAAAAGCTCACAGAGGTGAACCATAGCTGTTCAGTTTGTGATTATGACTAGTTTATCTCTTTTTGCTTTTAGATATATAAACCCAGAGGACTGTGGTTCATGAGTGTGGGTTTCTTGTTTATATATATATATATATTGTCATTTTGATAATCATTGAAAAACAACAAGTTATCTTCATAAAACCTTGTGAAATTGCTGATAAATCTAGCTCACAGCTGACTGACAGCAGGCAGGGAACTCCTGCTAAGTGACTTCAGTTTAGCGACTTAGCGACCGTGTGGTAACACGTTTTAACACAACTCATACATAAAAAGCAGGAGCATAATAATGCTTCATAATGTCAAAACTGGAACGTCAAAAACAAGGTATGTATTTTATCTTTTTACTAGCTTTTGACATTTTAGCTCGGTAACTTGGTCCATTGGTGCTCAATAGGTGCTTCTACTGTTACCTTAAATGGGCAACTCAACCAGCCGGTAGACATCTATAACTCCTAATGTAAAGGGTGAAAAAAATGTTCAGAGTAACAAGGTGGAACAAAAGGTTTATGAAAAAGTTTTCTTCCATTTCTTTTCTCATTGTTATGAATTCAGATGACATGGCACTGGGTATTTTAGGACCAATTTAACAGTTGTGTTGCTAAAATATCCTATTGACATGTTCAGTGTCAATAGGAGATCCATTGCAAAGTATTAGTTAACTGGATATCTCTAGACTAGATAAGATACCTTATATTGTCCCAAGCACTGCACTGTGTGTATTGCATTGCTGTATTTCTGCAGTGATTGTTCTACCTGCATGAATGCGGAGGGATCTGTAGGTTTGAGCATGCAGGTACGGAAAGTCATGTTGCGGTATGTGAAGGTCACCACGTTAAACCCTATCACCTCAGGCACGGCCAGAATGAACGACAGCACCCAGATGAGCAAAATTTCAACAGCGGTGAGTAAAGGAATGCCGACTCCCTGAACACGACTCCATGAGGCAACAGCCCTGTACCTGTAAAGGAGATAAACAGAAACACACTGAGCAGGAAACACTCATCTTGAACTGTGAGAAATGTATACACTCGCAGTGCCTATTGCAGCTCTGATTAACATTATTTAACATGTACTTAACATACTTAACCTACAGCATAGAGCTATAGCCAGTTAGGTATGTTGGACTTAAGGCACTTTCATGGGGCTCAACTGTCATGTCCAAACCTGTCAATCAACTCATCAAACACGCCCTATTATTCATAATCAAATAACTCCTATTAGACGCATTTATCGTAAAGAAAAATATTAGGGAAAGTATCAGGGTCAACTGAAATTGTCAAAACAACAGAAAAATAATTTGTAGAGATTGTTGTTTAATACAAGTTTGCCTTGTTTTCCACTCACTCACATGGGAATGCTGTAGGTGGAGTTAAAAATTGTACTGCAGCCAGCCACTAGAGGGCTTTAGAGACAATCTGGCTTCACTTTTCACCTCTTATGACATCCAGACGTACGTATACGTATAGCAGTGGTCACCAACCCTGTTCCTGGAGATCAACCTTCCTGAAGACTTTAGCTCCAACCATAATCGTGGCCCCTGACCATCTAATCATTGTCTTAAGAAGTACTTGATCAACAAAAATGGATGTGTTAGACTTTGGTTGGAGATTAAACCTGCAGGAAGGTAGATCTCCAGGAACAGGGTTGGTGACCACTGCACTATACAGTCATTGGTTCTCATTTCCATTATCATTCAAGTGGATTGGCTTTTAGGTTTAGTCTTAACACTGTGGTAAATTTATATACAGTCAGGTCCAAAAGTCTGAGACCACATTGAAAATCTGGGATTTTTTTTTATTATTATTTAAAACTGGAAATAAACATAAAGTTTTATAATCAAACTTTTAGACCCCACTGTATGTACTTTAGTAAACCACAAGGGAAACTGTTTTTTCACATGGAATGAAGTTGGGGTCAGAGCACTGGGTCAATCATTGTATTACAGCCCTTGGGGCTGTAAAGGATTAAGGGTAAAAAGTAGTGACATCGCTCAACGTTTACGACTGATTTTGAGGAAGCAGATAGTTTCTCCAGAAAAGTTTCCAATTAGAACCCATCTAGGAAGTATGAACGGTCCAAAGAACCCTTGGTTGAATGTTATCTCATAAACAGGCACAAAAAAACAACAACATATAATTACAAAAGAAATTAATTACAAAAGAAAAACATATAATTGTTTATTTAACTTTTATAGAAGAAATCTCCAGTTTCAGCACTTTGTAACAGTCAGTTGTATTTTTAGATACAGGTCAAGGTTTTGTCTTATTAACTTCAAGAGAGCTAAAAAAAAAAAGAGAGAGACTCTTGAAGGAACCACTGTTTATAGCTGCTATAACATAAGTGAGAACAGGAACTAATTTGTCTTGTGGACGGTCCACAACAATAAATGCAAAAAGTTTTAATAAAGCACAATGTGTCATTTATTAATACTTTAAAAGTGTATTAGATGGTAAATCGCTGTGGTATAAAAGGAATAAAGCATGGTGTTATACTGTTGGGGAAAAAAAATCCATTTCAGGCCATATCACACCAACCTGGCGTAGATTATTTTCTTAAAACAGCACAACCTGTCATGTGTTATTCCTTCCATAATGCGACATCCACCAATTCCAGAAAAATCTGCAGTTATAGCAGAAAGAAGTTAATATAAGTTGAATGAAATCCAGTGTTCTGTGTGTTAATATGGAAGAACCGCTGATTGCTGTTAAGCTTGTTTTTTCCTTTCTTCAAACCCGTGTTTGCTTGTGTGTTGCATTAATAACTCCTCTCTCGTGTGTGTTTCCTGTAAAATGGCGCATCAAGATTTTATGCGTAACTATATTTTTCATGACTCATTTGTACATTCCTGTTTAACAACGATGGGTCATTACTATTTCACCAAGTGGCGTTGTATCAACCTTTCAGATGCTTAAACAGAGAGAGACAGGGTTGTGAATCAGATGAGACGAGACATTTCCTCAAAGCTGGCTGGATATAAATCAAACACAGCTGTGCTCTGAGTCTGCACTGTAGTCTCCTTTTTTTTTACTCCCAAAGTTGCTAACACTTACATATGTGTCAGAAACCATGAAGGCCAGTGCATGTCTCATAACCTCTGTGTCAAATTGTGCCATTTTATATAGGATTATACATATATACTGTATATACAGTACTGTGCAAAAGTGTGAGGCCCCCTATTTTTTTTTGTACAAACGTTATAGATTTTTTATTTGATGACTTCTACATTATCAAGTCAGTACAAAAAATGTTTTCGATTCCCAAACATTAGTTTTCTAGCACAAAATTAAATGTTACAGAAAAAAATGTGTGTATGTCATTAAAGAAAGCAGCATATTACGTAAGAGACACTTTTCAGACAAAAAAACACAATGAAGGCTGCTGGGTTTCGCTGCAGAAATAAGAAGCGAGAGCGAAAGTCAAAGTCTCCAGAAGAACTGTGTCTGGTCCTGCAAGATGCTCAATAAAACTTACCAGCTCATTTCCTTATAAAACTGCACTAATTGTACCGGAGACTACTATTTTTTTCTTTGTCTTTGTTTCATTTACTACTCTTTACTGCTCTTTACTGTATTTTTTTTTTTTTTAATGTAGAAACATTTAATTTCATTATTTTGAAGGTGTATATGCCTAAAACTTTTGCACAGTACTGTATTTACGTAGTGAAAATATAACAGGGGTTTACTGACTAAACATAAAAACAGTGAAACATTGATATTCAGCTTTAAAATACAAACCAATTCATTCAGCAAAGATGTGAAGGTGATCATCACTTCCTTGTAGTTTTACTGAAAAAGTGCAACTTGTGTATGATTTCTTTGTCTCAAAACGCAAACAGTGACCGTTATAGCCAACCCTAAACCCTTCTGGAAAGTCTCTGGCCTCAGTAACCCACATCTGGTGTTTTTTTTCTTCTTCCAGACACCACCCCAAATGAGCAAATCCATTAATCTTTCCTGTTGAGTGTTTCATGGGAACTGATTTTACAGACCATGCAGGGTGTGACTGCGTCTCGTGAATCATATCACTTCTATCACTGTGAGAAAACGTAAGACTCCTTAATTAATTTACACCGCACACAAGTGTCATATTGTTATTACTGAATGTAACACAGTAGCTAATGTGTTGTACTATTTTGCACGGAATGCGATATTCCCAAATATATTTGAGGACAAAACAAAAGTCAAGGGGCATGAATTCCTTCGCTCGGTTTGAGAAAACAACCTTCAGCACCATATGTTACTGATTTGATGGTGGATATCGAGAGCTAATAACAAAGCACAAGCTATAAACCACGTAATATTTAAAAATGAAATAGGACTGCTTTATCTATGACAGTTGTATGTATAGCTCTGTCCTAAACATGCAAAATAAAAAATAAAAAAGACACCCTCCGAGCATTTTGAGTAACGCAAACCTTCACTTTTCAGCTCTTGCCCCGCCTCTGACCCCAAACCTACTCCTGAAATCCTACACTTTCTCCTCAGCTGAGCCTCAGGGTTAAAGGTCTAACCAGTGAAAGTGTCGTGTGCTAAACTAAACTGAACAAAATCACAGCTCTACACAGCATTCTTACAATCTCTGGTTTCTCACTGAGTCAAACTCTTGAGCAATCAGAAGTCTGGTTAAATCAGATGCTGAAAGGATTGGGAAAACGTGATATGAGGAACAGATTTGTATAGGGGGTCCTGTATTAGATATTAATACTGTACACTGCTAAACTTAAGTATATACTGTAAGTAGTGAAAACACCAGTTGGTACATTGGTTATTAATGTTTTATTAGGTGTTTTCATATTTCTATCTTATATTGTACATGTTACATGCTTCTCCATAATAACTACTCTTTCTGTAATTGTGTAATCCCATAGCAATATTTTGTAACTGTTTTGGGAAATCTGTTTACCCATCATTAGCTTCATTTTTGGTAATGTCGTTTTTGGTAGTGTGCTGTAAAATGCACACCACAAGAAGTAGGCAGTCAAAACTAGGACGTACCTGTCCACGCTGAGTGCACACAGGTTCAGCACAGTGATGCCCACTGATGATTTTTGAATGAAGGGCACCAGTTTACACAGGAAGCCGCCAAAATCGGTGTCATCCATCGGCCATTTTCCCATCAGGAGCTGCAAGAGAACCAAAGTGAGATTCAGCCTTTCATTACTTATCATTAAGGCAGGTGAAGTGGCTTTGCATTTATGATTTTGTGAATATAGCTGCTAGTGGAATTATGGCAGGAGAATCGACTGCTCTGCAACTTTTCTTCTGAATAAATATCATGACAGAAGAAATATTGAGGAAGATGCTTCACAAGCTGCTGTATCTGATTGGTATTTTAGGAGACAGAAAGGCAGGAGACTACAAATTGTATACTTCAGTACCAAACAGTTTGTTGTAAATAAGACACCACATAACACAACATAATGTATTGGGTGTGGTTCAGGATGAAACCCAATAATCAGTTGTGCTTAAGTGAAATATGTCCCGTGTAGGGCTGTGTTAATTGTCGAGGACTTAAGTTAAAAATTTGCTTTAATTTTTAAGTGGGGAAAGTTTTCAGAGTTTACAAATTGCTTTACACACAGTGAAGAATTAATAAAATAAATTGAGAAAAAAAATATATAATGAGCAAAAAAGAGAATAAAGTGCATTATATTGTTATTGCAATTTTATGAATAAAAATTCATTCAACGCTAAGCAGAATATATACGTGTTTAATCTCCTCTTAAATGTCTCCAAATCACTGGCATGTAGTTAATGCCATCAAGGTTTTCCCTGACTAGACCACCACCTTTAAACCCAAGTATTTCCCTTCAAGCTAAAACAGCGGGATTGAAAATGAAGAGGTTTAAGTTCAAGGTCAAACTTGCTCATAATGAAACTCTGCTTTCAGTTTGTGAGTGAACTTTGCGAGTGCTGGTCTTCATATAGTGCAATCATATAGTGTATAACTTCCTTTGTATGACAGGTAAATTGGTCCTGCCAGATGGATGTCCATCTCTCCCAAATAACATGTCTGTCAGCACTTAATACAGTGAGTAAATCCTTTCCTTCAGTAATCAATATTTCTTCAGGTTACTGTGCAACTATGCATATACACTGATCAGCCATAACATTAAAACCACCTGAGTAATATTGTATAGGTCCCCCTTGTGCCACCATAACAGTTCTGACCCGTCGAGACATGGACTCCACAAGACCTCTGAAGGTGTGCTGTGGTATCTGGCACCAAGACATTAGCTGCAGATCCTTTAAGTCCTGTAAGTTGCGAGGTGGGGCCTCCATGGATCGGACTTCTTTGTCCAGCACATCCCACAGATGCTCAATTGGATTGAGATCTGGGGAATTTGGAGGCCGAGTCAACACCCTGAACCCTGTGTCATGTTCCTCAAACCATTCCTGAACAATTTCTGCAGTGTAGCAGGACGCATTATCCTGCTGAATGAGGCCACTGCCATTAGGGAATACCGTTGCCATGAAGGGATTTACTTGGTGAACAATGTTTAGGTAGGTGGTACGTGTCAAAGTAACAACCACATGAATGCCAGGACCCAAGGTTTCCCAGCAGAACATTGCCCAGAGCATCACACTGCCTCTGCCAGCTTGCCTTCTTCCCATAGTACATTTTGGTGCCGTCTCTTCCCCAGGTAAGTGACACACATGCACCTGGCCATCCACATGATGGAAAAATAAAAAGTGATTCATCAGATCAGGCCACCTCTTCTTTTGGACTTCCATTAGTCCATGGTCCAGTTCTGATGCTTTTGGCAGAGGACAGGGGTCAGCATGGGCACGCTGACTGGTCTGCATCTACGCAGCAAGCTGCGATCTACTGGGTGTTCTGACACCTTTCTATCATAGCCAGAATTAACTTTTTTTTGTGTGGTACAGTAACTCTTCTGTGGGATCGGACCAGACGAGCTAGCCTTCGCTCTCTACATGCATCAGTGAGCCTTGGGTGCCCATGACCCTGTCGCCGGTTCACCAGTCGTCCTTCCGTGGACCACACCTGCTGTTTTGGAGATGCTCTCACCCAGTCGTCTAGCCATCACAATTTGGCCCTTGTCAAAGTCATGCACATGTAATATGTAAAAATACTTGCAAAGACCCTTCAAGCAAGCGGAAGAGAGGCTTCAAACTGTATGTATGAATAATAGTTAGAGAAACATGAAGGACAAGTTGTTGTCTCGCTGTCCTGGCGAATGTAAACAAAACTGCCAGAAATGACGCATTTCCTACTTCATAATGGAAATGCGTCATAGCACTGAACACAAGTAACAGCCATAATACAACAGTGGTCTGTCTGTACTTATACAGTCTGTAAGGATTTAAATGAAATACAATGCGCATTCTTTCTCTAACATTTTCTTAAAACCTCTATTGTGCTTTAACGTCAAACATCTTGCGTTGATTATGTTATTCTGCCACTTCTAAGCTTTCAAAATGTCTCCCTCTGTATGGCTTAAGGCAGTGGCATGGTTCATGGTCCATGGTCCATATGGAAGCTAATCTAATCCTGATTCTGCACTCTGGCTGTTTATTAAAGAAATCAACCGCTGCGCTCCCATTAGTGCATGTGTATCACGTCCTTTAGACTGTGATCTATTACAGGAACCCAAGAAGGACAAAGAGATCTCATGCTACTTCGAGTTCCTGTGGTCTGGTGTTCTGAAAGGCTGTTGTGGCCTTGGCAGGATTCTTGTGGATAGGAACTGGCTTTTGTTAAACAGGAGGAAGGAGGATTATGTATGATGTAGGTTGTGGAGGAAACTCTTCATGGGTGCATCCTGACTACAGTAACACACAGCACAGCACAGTGTGTGAGTGGGTGCAGGTGTGTATGTCTAAAACACGAGTCCCCGACATAAAATGTAATGCAGGTCAGGCGTACCAGGTCACTATAAAAACAAACACAACAGTTACGTTTAAATAAATAGATATTTCTTCTGAAAAAATCTCACTTGAGTTTTTGTCGAATGCTAGATTCTGATTGGTTGGTGTTGATTAATTTTCTATAATAGCAGGTCTGGCTATAAAGGTTTTTTTTTTTTTTTTTGCATGATACATTATCATTTCTATAGTAACAACTTACAGACAGACTTGTATGGTGAAGGCTTCACATAAACAGATTTTTAAAAACGTGTAACCCTTTCCTGTGAGGAAATATTTAGCCTTTTCATGAAGGAGTCTCCAGTGTCAGTGCTTTGTAATAGTTAGAGATCAAGCTGGAAATGTATTTTTTCTTTTGTCACAGGAAAGACTTTGGGACCAAACACTTTGCACTTTCTTGATAAGATGACAAGCTACATTTTTTGTCTTATAAAGAACAAAGAGACGCTGGTGAGGTTTGAACTGTTTATAGCTGCTATAATGTAAGTGATAACAGGAAATAACTATAAATGGATAAAACATATGGCATTTCTTTAATTCATAAATCATTAAATTTATGTGATGTAAGAGGAATATAACACTTTTATTATTGTAAAATAATTGACTTCAGGGTGGTGACAGTAACTCTGCTTCATCACAAAACCCCATCGCTGATTATTTTCCTATAACAGCATGTCCCCAAGTGTTTTATTCCTTACTTATTTGCTGTCAGATCTCTACTATGAAATCATCACCCTCAGAGTACACATTATGCTTCAGATTAGACTCATATGACCTGCGTAAGTGGATATTTGACCCTGTTGAATTTTTCAGTGTTGTTTAACACTACCCTGAAGGATTGGAGGAGATAAGAGAGCAGAGTTTAATAGGTGATAACACACCGTGCCGTGGAAGGCCAGTGCTCTCTGTATTTGTTTTAGCTGGCCTGATTCCTGCTTTTCTCATCATGACACACTCTCCGACCCTCAGTACACTGTTCTGGGAGATCGAACTCTGAGTGGCTGTTTCATTTTACAACCTTATCACTGCTTTTTTTCCCCACTACATTATCATTTCTCTAGTAACAACTTACACACAGACTTGTATGGTGAATTTCCTGTGAGGAAAAATTTATTTAGCCTTTTCATGAAGGAGTCTCCAGTGTAATGTATTTTTTCTTTTGTCACAGGAAAGACTTCGGGACCAAACGCTTTGCACTTTCTTGGTAAGATGACAAGCTACATTTTTTTGTCTTATAAAGAACAAAGAGATGCTCGTGACGTAAGAACTGTTTATAGCTGCTATAATGTAAGTGATAACAGGAAATAACTTGTTTCACTGACATTTTCACACCATTAAATGTAACTATAAATGGATAAAACATATGGCATTTCTTTAATTCATGAAAAAGTGTAATCATTGTTAAATTTATGTGATGTAAGAGGACTAAAACATTTTTATTATTGTGAAATAATTGACTTCAGGTTGGTGACTAACTCTGCTTCATCACAAAACCCCATCACTGATTATTTTCCTATAACAGCATGTCCCCAAGTGTTTTATTCCTTACTTATTTGCTGTCAGATCTCTACTATGAAATTATCAACCTCAGAGTACACATTATGCTTCAGGTTAGACTCATATGGTCTGCGTAAGTGAATATTTGACCCTGTTGAATTTTTCAGTGTTGTTTAACACTACCCTGAAGGATTGGAGGAGATAAGAGAGCAGAGTTTAATGGGTGATAACAAACCATGCAGTGGAAGGCCAGTGCTCTCTGTGTTTGTTTTAGCTGGCCTGATTCCTGCTTTTCTCATCATGACACACTCTCCAACCCTCAGTACACTGTTCTGGGAGATCGAACATTTTTTTTTTTTTACTACTCTCTCACACTTTGTACCCTGATGTACAAAGAATGCGGTTTATATAATATTCTAATACACTGAAACTAGTTTACTAGAGATTTCATATAATAAGTGCAAAGTTGAGAATACATTCAAACCATGACAGAAGAATATTATATTTAATATTCGCCACTCATTTACACTTTCAGAGCCTAAAAACAGATTTAGAGTTACATTTACTTTATGAATATAATACACACTCATGTCTACACTGTTATTTTACATTTTGAAAAAAATTTTCAACAAGTTACTGTCTTTAAGTGGTGTTATACTTGACTCGTAATTATGTACATGTGTGGCACAAACTATAAAAACAACTTTCTTGCTGTAATAAAGTCGTCTATTTTGTCATATTTTTAAAGATTACACGACTGAATTCAATAGTGAACAGATTAAAAAAAAACTTGATCAATGATTTAAAATACTTATTACAGGCTTCTCATTTTATTTTGCAGTATATTCTAATATACCATTTTTTCATTACATGTTTATTATATAGTTCTTATTTTTCTTCTTTGAACTTCCTCAGTTGTTATTTTACTTACTTTTACTTTGAGATCTGCACTTACCAAGGCTGTTAACTATTAGCACTCCCAAAAACCTAATTTAAACATTGTTTTTAATCCCTTAATTTATGTGTCATTATTAAACAATTATATTTTGTAAGATCACTTGATCAGGACTTCAAAGTATAAGTCATTAACAAAATCTCCTATGTGCATTGAGTAATTTCTCAGCAATGCAATTTAGATTGTTTTGGCTCAGGTTCTATCAAGCACCCTTGAGGGTTTTTCTGTTTTTGATTTTTGAATGATCTATGTATGATTTCCCTCTCATAAAGTCCTGCATGTAGAAATCTAAGAGTTCTTTGCGATCCAAAGAACCATAAGGAATAAGCTTTTGTTAAAAAAAAAAAAAAAAAAAAAAAAGGAAAGAAAGAATCCAATCATCCAGCTTTGTGCTCTTCATCATTAGCTCATACATGTGAAAAAAACAATGTGACTAGAGTCGACCTGAGATGGACAGAGCACCTGGAATCCATCACTCTTGTTTCTCAACACGATCAGCAGACCATCATGATTTTAAAAGTCGGAGTAAATCAATCAGTCATAATGGTGACTGTGAGAAAATTGATAGATGCAAACAGACGATTGTTAGGAAGCATGAACACACTGGTGAGCTCAACATTTTCGAACAGTCTATAAGAGCAAAACAAAATGTGTTTCACTGTGAACAGATTCAACCTTGTTGAACAGATTCAACATTTTCCACAATATTTGAAAAGAATAAACTGAAGGGTAATCGCTGATAGACCTCAAGAACAGAAAACACAGTTCTCAGATAAAATCTTATGGCCAGATGAAACTATACCGGACTGGACGGCTGATCAAATCCAATCAAATGTGTCCAAACTCAGCAGAAATAACTATAACCCATGGTGTTTTTCATGGAATATTATTGACTGGTTAGATCAATCCCTCAACCTGAAACCCACTGAACACTCACTGAACACAATACTGAAGGCAAAATGCCCCTCAAACAACTAGGAACTAAAAATAGCTGCATGATATTACAGACCTGGCAAAGTATCAGCAGGTTGGATACCCAGCCTTGGGTGATATCTGTCTAGTGCAAAGGTTTTGAAAACATCTACACTCTTAGAAAAAAAAAAGAAAAAAAGATTTCTTAAGGGTTCTTTGGGATAGTTAAGGATCTTCCGACTGTGATATGAAAATCCTCTGTTGTAGGATTCTTTATTGAACGTTTATGGATTGCTCCAGTGGGATAAACTGTGGAACATTTAAGGGTCTTATTCGTCAAGTATTGTGTCATCTTGGTCAATTTTTGGTCAATGAAGATGTAAAAAACGTGTCTTGTGAATAAGATGCGTCTTCTTTTCAAGCCAAAAGTTCTTACAATTTTTTGGGGAATTTTTTTTTATGCTTGGGAAAAATAACCCTAACTCTTCTATACACATGAATTAGCAGACAACTGGCGATATTCGATTAACAGAGGACAGTGGTAGGCTATTCCTCTCAGAGACTCAAACTTACAATGTACCAAAGATAGGGCGAACAATATTTCCAGTACACCATTTAGAAAATAAATGTGTTATTGTATACAAGATTTCATCTGAACATCAACCTAAATAAACATAAACCTATGTGTATTTAGGGGACAGACTAAGGTATACCAGGATAACTTGAAATGTACCAATAATAATGTCCATTTTGGCTAAATTATTCAGGGCAGCCTGACCAAAATGCGGACATCCAGGAGTCTCCAACTTAACATTTTTGGTGACTTTTTTGTCCCCTTTAGTGACTTTATTTTAAAAAAAGGTCCTAGTGACAATTTTAGAAACTATTCTGTTATATTTCTTCTTAGGAAATAAAGATGTTTCCTTGTCAATTACTTATATATGATATATTAATCTCTCTTTTATGGAGCTGTAGTGTCCAACCTAAACCATGTAGAAGTTGATGGAGTATTATAGAGATCTTTGGGAGGTCAAGGCTAGATCTTTGGGAGATCTATGGGAGATGAGGACACGCCCCTACCTTGTAGACAGTGATGGGAATGTCTGTGGTGATGTACATGAGGTCACCCAGTGCCAGGCTTGCAATCAGAGCATTAGGTCCATTTCTCATGCACTTGTGCTGGTAGATAATCCTCAGCACTGTGGCGTTGCCCACCAAGCCCACCACAAATACCACACATGAGATGATGGTATTGATGATCCTGAAGGTCTCTGTAGTGGAAGTGGGTACTCTACATTCTTGAGGATGAACGGTTGAGGAATTGTTATGGCTCTGAGAGCATGAGAGATTTCCCGCTTGGCTGATGGGTCCCATGGGTTTGATGGTTGAGATGGGAAAAAGGGTGCTGGCGATCTCCTCAGTGATGTTTGCTTGAGTCAGTCCACTGGAGGCCATGATGGCTGTTAGCAAGAACGTGCGTAGGGTCAGAGGGACCATCGCTGAACGTGTTGGGTTGCTTGATTCACAGATAAAGTCCAATTATGTAAAGGCCAGGGCTGACAAGAGAAAAACAAACAGAGGAAAGAGCATTAATTTTAGTGCTGAAGTTCAATTTATGACCACAGTTTATGACTAAAGTTACCAATTATTTATTTTCACATTTCATCACTGTAATTCAAGACAGTACACACGTTGGCGCTGCTGTGCAAACCTCAGAATACAGCCAAAAATATCAAAGAGAATTGCTTAAACGTACAACAACAGATCTGTGAAACTTCCTCACTACTTCAAAAGACATTTAGTGAAGGAGCACAGATGGAGCGTGCCACTACGAGTTACTGTCACGCTATGGGATAAGATGTCACCTCTCCCATCAGAGACGGCATGGCACTAATGGCACAAAGCGCCGCGCCAGACCGTTTGGGCTGTCTTTTTTATTTATTTATTGTCTTCTTGATGCCTTTCTTGCATGAACTGTTTCCACGAATGTGGTTTTTCCCAACACACATTTCTCCCTCTGGTTCTGATTTAAGATTCAGAATGGCGGTTTCCCAAACAAAGAGCCACTTCAAGATGAAAGAAGCAAACTTTTTGGACCCCTACACAAGCAGTTACACAACACTGGGGTTTTGTGTGGATAAGAGTTGTTTGTTAGTGTTGAAACTGCAAATCTATGACAGTTACAAGTCACGTCACTGACTTATACAAAGTAATACACAAGCAAATGTCACTGCAAAGATGACTGTGGGTCCAGTTTGAAAGGTCTGCGATGAATTAGGGTAGAAGAAGACTTTTTGGGGTGTTTTTGAGAATTAATTTCAGATTAGGAAGTTTTTAAACATTCAAGAAACCTCTGGAATTTACAGTTATGTTGTTTTTTTCCCTATCCAGTGATTATTGCTATTCAAGATAATTATAATAATCTCAATTATACCAAAATTGCTAGATAGTACAGACTAGTGTAAGATTTAATTAGATTTTTTTTTTTCAAAGTCAGTGTACGAACAAAGATGTCTGTGTATGTGTTTGGTTTTAAAGATTTGTAAACTAGAACTGGACTTGTGTTGGATTTTACTTGAAAAATAGTTTTTTTTTAGAAGGTTGAAACTTTTTTGATTTCTTTGACATTCAATGTAAGTTTTAGAAATCTCAATTATAGCGAGACTTCGATTACTCTCTTTCTCTCTCTCTCTCTCTCTCTCTCTCTCTCTCTCTCTCTCATATCTATATCTATATCTATATCTATATCTATATATACAGTATATAAATTTCGGAAATCCTTTAAATCTATGAGATAACAAAAAGTATATATATATGTATATATTATTATATGACACATCTTGATTTCTATCCAACGATTGTTGCAATGCTGTACCATTTTAACGTTCTCAATTCTAGCAAGATTACTAGATGTCAATTTGTGCAAGTTGCACAACCCCAACAAGAAAATCAACAAAACTCCTCGTAATTAACTAAATAAAAGCAATAACAGTAATGTTCACACATAGAAAGTTAATCAAGTCCCATCTCCTTCCCAACACTTTCTCCTTTCATAATCATGACAGCAGAGCAACACTTCAGAAAGCAAGATGCGTTTCCTGTTCAAAGTCCCTGCCGCCACCTGGTACACAAAGAACTATTTAGCCGACAGCCCTTCAAGTAGCATCATGGTTTAGCATCATCCCAGTGCTACAGGGACGCTGCGTGACAGCCCGTAAACTGCTCCGCTGATAAATTATAAATAGTCCTGATTTAGCACCTACCGCTCCTTAAACGTCTGCCTCCCCTCGGATCCTGTCACTCAGTCAGTCAGCGAGTTATTCAGAAGAACTTTGAGCTGGAGCATCCCAGACATCTGCGTGCCATCACATGAGTAATTAAGCAACTATCAAAGTAGAGGAGGATCCCGCTTGGGCCGCCGAGGTGCACTGTGTTGTGCGGTGTGAGGTGCTGTGGAGACTGTCTCCAGCTTTTCCTGTGTGTGTGTGTGTGTGTGTGTGTGTGTGTGTGTGTGTGTGTGTGTGTGTGTGTGTGTGAGAGAGAGAAAAAGCACTTGGACTGGGTGGGATTGTGATTCTCCACCTCCCCCCGGCTGGCTGGGAGGGGGCCCTCAAAGGAAACAGCAGCAGTTTTCCGTAAAGCACAGCCTGCTGGTGATGATCACTGGAGATTTGCTTTGTATACACAGGCCATATCGGTCTACTCCTCTTTCTCTGTCCTCTCTTTCTTCACTTTCTCTTGTTGGTTCACAAAAATCGCATACATTTCACATAGGAGCCCATGTTTTTAACATGTCTGCCCATGTGAGTAATATGTGGTCATAAATGAATTAATACAAAAAACTGAATTGTGAAAATAAATTAAATACTCATGTGAATAAAACAGATGAAAATAAAATGAATAATTGAAATCATGTGGGAAAAAATCATATGTGAAAATGATTCATGTGAAGATAAATTAATCATGTGTAAAAAGTGATATGTGAACAAAAATCACGTGAAAATAAATGAAATATGTGGAAAACCATGAAAAGTAAATAATGTGGAGAAACGAATCATGTGAAAAATGAATCATGTGGGAAAAAAACTGTAAAATTAAATGAATCGTGTAAAAATTACTCGTGAAAAGAATGACGTGAACATAAATGAATCAAAAGATGAATCATTTATAAAGAATCATATGTGAAAAAATGAATCGTCAATATGAGTAAAATGTGGAAAAAAACCTGAAAATAAATGAATCGTATAAAAATCATATAAGAAAAAAATGAATCAATGAACGTACAGTAAATTAATCAAATAAATGATTAATGTGGGAAAAAAATCATGTGGACAAATGTGCAAAGTCCATATGTGAAAATGTGCGAATGAAAACATGTCAAGTGACTAAAAACACGTGTAAATTTCACATGTAAAAATAAATGAATCATATGTAAAAATGATTCATGTGAAAAGAATGACGTGAACATAAAACTGAATCATTTTTAAAGAATCGAATGTGAAAAGTGAATCGTCATTATGAATAAAATGTTAAAAAGATTTGTGAAAATACATTAATCATATAAAAAGTATATATGAAAAAACGAATCAGTTGAACATAAATGAATCAAATAAATGATTCATGTGGGAAGAAAAAATCATGTGGAAAAATAAAAACATGTGCAAAGTCCACATGTGAAAATGTGATAGTCATGTGAAGAGACTAAAGAAGCACACGTGTATATTTCTCATGTGAGTCATGTTGAAGTTTGGGTGACTTTTCTGTAACTGGGTGAGGAGCGAGCAGTAAACTACTGTAGCCCAGGACCTGAACTCTCCTTATCTAAAATGTAGTGTGGGTGGTCGAGCTTGAGGGAAAATCCTCTTCCTGTTCTGTCATATACTGTGTGAATGTATGCGGCCAACTGGTTTTAGAAAACTTTATTATCTGTATATATATATATATATATATATATATATATATATATATATATATATATATATATATATATATATATATATACGTATGATCATGTACTGTATTTGCGTTACGCTGAGTTTCAGATTCAGCGGTTTGGACTATATATACATATATATATGAAGGCGCTGAGCTTATGTATGATCATGCACTGTATTTGCGTTATGCTGAGTTTCAGATTCAGCTTCAGCAGTCCAAACCGCTGAATCTGAAACTCAGCGTAACGCAAATACAGTACATGATCATACATAAGCTCAGCGCCTTCATGACTGAATGTCTGACCACCATTACACGAGCCTGTGCATTAATCCTTTACAAAAATACGAGCCATTATGAGTGAGCTAAGTGCAGGAAGAGAAGGCAGCTGTACACACGGCCATCACACACACAGCTCAGGACTGTTGAGGAGCTGAGACAGCAGCAGCAGCTTAAACCTGAACCCCATACATCACCATGCACTCAGCATTAATAGCATTTTTTTTTTGTTGTGCTTTTGATGCTGGGGTTGGGCATGTTTATCTACATGGAGCTAGCTCCATTACCTGTTATTTATTCATAAGGCCATATTGCAGACACTACCACTTTACATTCCATCTTTATTACCAGTCAGGAATGAGCTTTATTTTATTGCCGTAGTAGGTTGTGCGCCATAAACAGGGCACGGCTGGAAAAGAGACACCACCCACAGCTCATTCTCTTGACACTTTTTTGTTACATTCAACGCATTTTTGACTAAAAGACATTTTGTTTAAATTCTCTGATTCGTCACATTAGTTTTATTTCTTATACTGTATGTATTGTTCTTTGTTTTATTCTTTTCTTCTCAAAATTCACATGATCCACATATCATTATTCAGACAGCAAACATAACTACAGACTTAAGATCTATTCTGAAGCTACATGAGAGTTACACTTAATGGGCGGAGTTTGCCTAAAAAAAAGCTGTGTCTCATTTACATACGATTCTGACCATGGACATATTTGTTGCGCGATATCAGCTTGAGCAAGGAGCAGTATTAAGTCCAGCACTACTATCTGATAGTTTGATGCACCCACAATGTCATGCTGAAATTTTATTTTGAGACACTATTTAATCAGACACCCCATCCAGGTTGTTCCCTGCCTTGTGTCCCAAGTCCCCTGGGATAGGCTCCAGGCTCCCGCAATCCTGTGTAGGATAAGCAATACAGAAAATGGATGCCTACATCCTGTGCACACATTACAATTTCATGACCTCAATTTAGCATCTAATAGCTTCATTAACTTGCGTATGAATAATGCACGCTATAAAAATACAATGCAAAATAACAGGATGCGCTGGATCAAGTGCTACTTTTACATATAATAAGGGTGATAATTACAACTTGTACTACATACAGCTATATATCGCCAATATACTAGACTCCTCTAAGATGTTTTAAAATCATTTCTAAAATCGACTCTTGTTTTCAGTTACAGTGTATTACTCTATTTTTTGCATCAGTCCACATTTTCTATCCCCGATTTTTTATTTTTTTTTTAGCTTAAAGGTAAGTGCTCATGTTTAAAGGCGAAGGCTTATGCATTAAAGTAAAACTCACTCTTGGACACCTCCACTCAAGAAAAATCTGGCAACTTTAGAGGTGTGAACTACATGATGGTGATTTGTATGATCTGAATATGAAGCACAGAAAAGCAGCTTAAACAGGTGCATAACCTGAATCTGAATATGTTTGTGTTTTGTTATATATATATATATATATATATATATATATATATATATATATATATATATATATATATATATATATATATATATATATATATACAGTACTGTGCAAACATTTTAGGCACATGCAAAGAAATGCTGTAGAGCAAAGTTGCCTTCAAAATAATGAAATTAAATGTTTCTATATTAAAAAATACCATAAAGAGCAGTGAAGAGTAGTAAGTGAAACATTGTCAATATTTGGTGTGACAAAAAAAATAAAAATAAAAATTGTAGTCTCCAGTACAATTAGTGCAGTTTTATAAGGAAATGAGCTGGTAAGTTTTATTGAGCATCTTGCAGAACCAGCCACAGTTCTCCTGGAGACTTTGACTTTCGCACTTGCTTCTTATTTTTGCAGCAAAACCCAGCAGCCTTCATTGTGTTTTTTGTCTGAAAAGTGTCTCTTACGTAATATGCTGCTTTCTTTAATGACATACAAACATTTTTCTATAACATTTAAATTTGTGCTAGAAAACTAATGTTTGGGAATCTAAAATGTTTTTTTGTACTGACTTGATGTAGCTAATCTAGAAGTAATAAAAAAAAATATATATATATATATATATATATATATATATATATATATATATATATATATATATACACACACACACACACACACACACACACACACACACACACACATATATATATATATATATATATATATATATATATATATATATATATATATATATATATATATATATATAGTTTTGAAAACAACACATTATCCTGACCTGAAATCTGTTATTCTTTTATAAAATTCTAAGAGCTATGCACTGATTTCATTTGCATTTGGACCATTTACAATGAAAAATGAATAATTACTTTGATCATAAGCATTATACATTATTTTTTTTTCCGTTCTCTTGAGGTAAATGCCAGTCACAGCATTTGACAGACATGAGCCTCATCATCGTCTCCTGACTCGACTGATCTCTGTTTGCTCTTACATCAGTGCTGAAATAATCGCTGATTCGTTTTTTTGCTCTATTGGCTCAATTTCCCACTGTTTTATTACCATTAAAAAATACAGTATTGTCCACTGCAATCTCTTTAGTGTGCATGTGCATGTGCATCAATGATAATTTGACAGCATCACTGATAATTTGACTTTCACTTCATGAGGAAAGCAATTAGCTAAAGGAAAGCAAAAGACAGTAATTTTTTTCCACAGACAGAGTGGCATTTGTTAAACTTGCTCCTTATTAATCGAATGTGATCTCTGCAGAAAGCCAAAGCAAGTTTATAAGTAAGTACGTAAACATTTTCATATAATTTTGGTGAAATTTGTTTAATTTATTATGTTTTATTAAAGTAAAAACTCCACTTTGGTCAGTTTTTTTTTTTTTTTTTTGCTCTGATTGGTTTTCCCACACTGCCACACAAAGGTCATGCTTCATGCATTATCGAAAAATCCTACTTACTGCATATTAACCCAAATCTCACTCGTGTCAGCTTGTAATTTAATTTCTTTATTTCTCTGGCACACATTTTACCACTGGGCTTGAAAGAATTCCCATTTTCCCACAGAGCTCTTACTCATCGACTTATTTATTTATTAATTAAAGATTTTATATTGGCCTTGTATAATCTTACAAATACAAGACACATGCAGCAGTCTCGTATCCAGTTTGTATCCAGAGTCGAAAAATCAAGTTTTAAAGACTTTCATGCATATTTTCACTGACGCTAAAAGATGACCTGGATAAAGATGACAACCAACACAACAACAACAACACACACACACACACACACACACACACACACACACCAAATCTCTCCAAATTCCTTGAACCATTTTTATTGGAATGCACTTGAGTAGCTAATCTTCTTTCTTAATATCCATATTGTGACTTAATTGGGTACTCCTAATATTTACCACCAATTAATTTTAAAATGATCGTGTTTTCCATAAATGTAAGCATAAATATGTAATGGCTCTTGAATAAGTCATGGTCAACAGTGGCATATATTTTATTCATTGGGATGTGATTTGATGACTTGTTTTCCTTTGTTTTTTAGTTTTTTTTTTCCTGCAAAGTCCTTCAACTCTGCCAGCAGTTCCATCGGTGTCGTAACTTTTGGAGGCGCTAGCGGTTGAGTTTTTGAGTCTTTGTTAATCAAGCCATTAATATATAAAATGATGAAACCTTTACCTGGTCCCAGTGGTTTTGGGCTTTCATGTTGTTGTGCTGTTGTTGTTTTGGGCTCTTCATCCCATATTAATGCCATTCCGTGTGAACTTGGAGATGGCAGCCTGCCTGGTAACTCATATGCTTGTTCTCTGATGGCATCTGTCGAAATGTGCTCCCTGAATATCGGTACATACCCTGTGGGAAAAACACAGGAGCTCAAACTTCTGACTGAGAGGGGCGTAAGCGGTTTCCTAACTGGGGCACTTGCTCGGAAAATGGGGGATTTGCGGATGGAGGCAGAGAGAGGGGAGGGTAGAAACGAACGGCCATTTTGATTGTCTATGTGTACTCTATACTGTGATTAGCATACACACTCACTCTGAGCACTTCCAATCAGCCATTAATGTTCAGACATAGCGACTTCAGCATTATATTTATTTAAGTATTAGATATTTCTACTGGGAAAGTTATGCATTAATTACTCATGTGCCATGAGATACTAAATCGAAATCACTATTTTAATCATTGTTTTATCATGTTTATGATTTGCTATTTTGATTTGTAGAATTAATAAAAGTTTGGGTTAATTCAGTGCACTATCCTGTAAAAAACAAAAAACAAAAAAAAAAAAAACATGCCACATTTTGAAGGACAATCTGACCAAGCACTCATCTGCTATGCTTACAGCTCAATTTAAGTTCATTAAGAACTTTAACTATAAAGTAGTTGGTCCTTGAGATAAGAGATATCCCAGATAAATATGTGTCTCCTTCATCGCAATTTAAAACTGTTTTAAGCAAACTCCAGCGCCATTTGTGTCTAATCATGATTGTTTTTTTGTTGTTGGTTTTTTTTTTTTTGTGTGTGTGAAAATAACAGGAAATGTCTCGGCTTGTAAGTTCTACTGTGTGTATGAAAGTTCTTGGCTTTACACTTGCAAAAAGTTCCCATCTCCATGATATCTTTGTGAAACCCTGGGAGAATCCTGGAACAGGATTGCAAAAGGGTGGACTGTGTCAGATTGTATATGTGGCTGAGTTATAACAGACACATTAAGAAGAAAGAAAAGTCTGGCAGAGATGAAACGGAGACGTTAGGAAGATATTACAACTGGATAAATCTAAAAGATGTTCAAAGGATATGAACGAGGGTGGAGGCAGTTATGAAGGCCAAGGATGGGTGTCCAAGTTTTTAGAGAATATTTCAGTCTCTCTCTTTTTTTTTTTTTTTTAGCAGTGATAAGCAGCAGGCATTCACTCACCAGCATCTTTTTTTCTGCTAGATTATAATAAGACTATGTGTGTGTGTATATATATATATATATATATATATATATATACAGCTTGTCATGTTACTGAGAAACCAGAAAGAGTTCTATCCTGAAGACTTTCCAGAAGCAGAAAACATATGACCACTACAAAGCACAAACACCGTTCAACGCCCTGCAGACTCCTTCCATAAACATTAAATAAACATCTACTTTTATAAAACTTCAACTACAGTTAAAGAGAAGACATGTCATAGATTAAATATATCCAAAACCCTGCAGTGTCTTGGCCTTTACCTATATACAGTGGTATATTATATACCTTTAAGACTTTATTGAATATCTCACTATATTTATTTTGTTTTGGAAAATCAATATAATGTTCACTCAAAAATAGCTCAAAGTGCCAGTAAAGCAGTTTAAAATGGATTCCTGGCTTCAGGCCACCAAACCAGCTGGGTAGTGCTAAGAGAATTCAGCGCTCACATTATTCCCCAACTTCATGTTTCGTCAGATTTGACTCCTGGAGCCTTGCTATAAGAAGACTCTGTCATGTATGTATGTTACATTAGTGTGTGCTATCATCTTGCTGTGAGACACAGCAGGTCAAAAGTCATGAGAAGTGTTGCTGCTATCACTTCTACAGTGCAGGGGAGAGGTTATGTTCAAGATCCCAGACATCTTTATCTGCTTTGTGATTTAGAATAAAGACATTTTAATTTTTCTGGCAGTTAGATATTGTGGTAAAAATGATTTTATGGCACACACTTGACAGCTGATTCCACAACATTAAATGTAACTATAAAGGGACAAAAAGTATGATGTGTCTGTGGTAATATATAGTCAAAGATTGTTTTATTATTGCTAGGGAATTTTTTTTGTGGCCCTGAAACAAGTTTCTACAAATGTAATACCTGCCCTTCAGTCGTAGTAATTTACACATAATTGGCTTTCAAGGTTTCACAGTGACATGACAGGCTGTAATATTTTTGCCTTATTAACTTTAAGAGAGGCTGGTGAAGGAACAATGTTCCACAACATTAAGTGTAACTTTAAAAGGACAAAAAGTCATTGGAAAACTGCTGTGGTATAAGAGGAATGAAACACTTCAAGATGTGCTGATCCTTACTGGAAAATAATCAACTTGTGGGTGGGAACAACACACCATGTTATCACTTACTTTTTTTTATATAACAACAACAAAGCCAACTTTATTACATTAATATACAGTCAAAATGTTCTCTTTATCATTTATTCATTTCTTTTTGTCTTGAAACGGCAAAAACAAGCTTCCACAAATGTAATACCTGCCCTTCAGTCATAATAATTTACACACAATTGACTTTCAAAGCTGCAGTAAATCATACCGCTGGTGGCAAATCAATCTATCAACCCTATACTTTTCACTTTTACACAGAACCACCAAAAATTGCATATCTATAAAAGCTAAACAGACTAGATGTGCCATTTTGTCTATTTGAAAAACCTGCAGTTCTTTGTTATTAAATCAAATTGGACATATTTTGCAGGTGTTCAGATTCAGAGTTTTTTTTTTTTTTTTTTTTTTTTTTACACACGTGTAAGGCTTCAGTAAATCAGAGACTGCTGGTTCCTAACCTCACATGGTTTAAAAGCCCTGTCTCTTAAAGCTTGTCTCACTGATAGTGGGAGTGTAATTAGGCCCGACACACATTCCTGCAGCACTCCATCCTCTTGTCAGACGTGTTTAGCGCTGGAGCTGATAAGAGCTGAGTGCATGTCCATATCTGGAGTGTGGGACCTGCGTCATTCCTAAAATAAACATCAAGCAGACACCTCAGGCTGTACATCCTCCAGGAAATAATTTCAAAAATCGTGACTAACATTGACATCAGGCTGACACACTGTACTGAGTGTTTTTTTTTTTTTTTTTTTTTTTTTTGCTACAGCACATTTACGGCAAACTGAGTCTCTTGGCTGAAAGTTTAATGATGTTCCTCAGAGAACAGGGCCTCTGGGATGCCTGCAGAAATCTGGACTGTTTGGACCTCAGCTTTCATAGGCGATACTCTTTGTACAAGGAAATGTAATTAAAGCCAATGTGATGTAAAAGGGAAAATATTTGACATGTTTGTAGTCAGAAATGCAGATGTACAGTGTTGCCTGGATGTTCTATTAGATTGGAGGATTAAAATCTATTAAAGCATTAAGTCTCATTAGGGCAAACTATTGCTCATGCACACACACACACACACACACACGCTTTGTGTTTCATCTGAACTGAAAATGAAACCAAAAAAACACTAAAGTTATTGTTCTGTACTTTGATTGGGCAATGTGTGTGTGCTCAGTCTATCTACTTAGTATCTCCTCCAAAAGCATTTTGAGAAAATTAAGTCAATATTCCACCTCGTTCACGTTCATGACACCTTGAAGCTGTATTTCACATGAGGAGTTCTTCTCAATCACTACTGAATACTTTCACAAATGGTTATAAGTGCGAGCTTAGTCTTTATTAAAATCCAAAACATTAAAGCAGAATTGTGGTCAGAAAATGAGCAGAAGTTAGAAGGAGCAATGTGTAAACACCAGAAAAGAGCAAAAGGGGAAACAATTTAAAAGCAACACTTATAGAAGATTGCAAAACCTTACAGAGAGAGAGAGAGAGAGAGAGAGAGAGAGAGAGAGAGAGAGAGAGAGAGAGAGAGAGAGAGAGAGAGAGAGAGAGAGAGTGTGTGTGTGTGTGTGAATATGTAGTTTAAATAAGTAGACTGATTGAGAGAAAACTGGAAGCAGGTGTGTTGGAGGTCAGGTGAGTGTAAGTGCTGTAAATTCGGGACTGGATTAGGAATGAGTGATGACATGTTATGGATGTGTCTGAAAAAAAATATCAGCACAAATAGGGATCAAATCTAGGGGACATGTCGCTCTGTGTAATCACCTGACACGACTAATATATGGTCTGAGCTGGAAGGGAATCAGCCCCAGCCTAGCTTCTCACTTCTTCATACCATTCTCTGTGCTTTTCTTATGATGGTTAGTGGTGCTGTTGTGCTCAATCTAAGATATACCACCTTAAGGTATTTATTAACAGCAAATAATCTAAAATGGATGCCAAGTGTTATGATATGCACAGTTGACTGGATGCAAGTGCAGAGTACTTTCGATGCTTTATTTGTATTATAAAGATAAATATCAACAGTTCCAAAATGTGAGGCAGAAGAATGGTCAATAAACAGGCAGCGTTCAGTATCACGGGCAAACAGAGTAATCAGAGGCAGAGCAACAGACAAAATCCACAAACGTAGCAAAAGTTCCATAAACACAAAATAGACAGTCCAAGGGCAGAGACAATAATCCAAAATCCGTCAAACACAAGCAAAGTTCGTAAACCAGAGATAATCCGTCAGAGAATAAAGGCTTGGTAAATTTCAGATACAAAGATAGCACAAATACTTCGCGCCGGAAGTTTAAAGCGATAGTTCTTTTATATTGCACTTGAGATTGCTTACAGGTGTGCGTCATCAGAAGGCGGGTGATTGTGAGCGTGGGAGTGAGGGAGTGCTCTGGGGAGTGTAGTCCGTGGCAGCCATATTTGTAGGCTGCTGTGCCTGCTGGGAATTGTAGTCATGCTCGTAGCACGACCTAACAGAGCCCCCCCGAAGGGCTCACTCTGGGAGCATTACCTTGCCTGGATCGGCCTCTGGGTCGAGGGCCTGGATATTCCGGGTGAAGGTGGTGAAATTCTTGGATTAGTTGAGGGTCAAGAATGTCCTGTGCTGGGACCCAGCTTTGTTCCTCTGGGCCGTATCCTTCCCAGTCTATGAGATACTGAAGTTTGCCCTGGCGGCGACGGGATTTGAGGATGCGATTTACCTGATAAGCTGGTTGTCCGCTGACCTCCAGAGTTTCCTGAGGGTGATTGGTAGCCAGAATACCGGCATTAACGGGTTTGAGCAGTGAAACATGAAATGATGGTGCTATGCGCCAGTGCTGTGGAAGAGCCAGTTTATATGTCACTTCGTTGATTTGTTTAATGATTTTGAATGGGCCCGTGTAGCGGGGGCAGAGTTTTTTGCATGGATGCACGGGTTTGAGGTTCCTGGTAGATAGCCATACCCGATCTCCTGGTTGATATCTGGGTGTGTCCTGACGGCGACGGTCTGCCTGAGTTTTGGCTTGGTGAGCCGCTAGCTGTAGCCGTCGATGAGTGGTTGCCCACACCTGTTCACTCCGCTCAAACCATTCATTAACTGCGGGAGCATCCGTGGCAGTGGCGTTCCAGGGGAATAGCGGAGGTTGATATCCCAGGGTGCACTGGAACGGTGTGAGGTGAGTGGCTGAGTGACGGAGTGAATTTTGGCATATTCTGCCCAAGGTAGGAAGCGAGCCCAGTCTGACGGGTTTTGACTGCAGAAGGAGCGTAGCATGCACCCTATTTCTTGATTTGCGCGTTCTGCTTGGCCGTTAGATTCAGGGTGGTAGCCAGAGGTTAGGCTCACATTAACTCCTAGTTTCTCCATGAAGCTAGACCAGACTTGCGAGGTAAATTGTGGGCCCCGGTCACTTACTATATCCTCTGGGATGCCAAAATAGCGGAAAACATGGTTGAACAAAAGTTCGGCTGAGTAGAAGGCAGATGGGAGGCCAGAGAGAGGGATGAGACGTAGAGACTTGGAGAATCGATCAATAATGACGAATATGGTGGTGTTACCCAGTGAATTGGGAAGATCGGTGATGAAGTCGACAGCGAGATGTGACCAGGGTCATTGAGGTGTGGGAAGTGGCATGAGCTTGCCAACTGGAAGTGCTTTGGGGACTTTGGCTTGGGCACAAACGGTGCATGATTTGACGGTGTGTTGTATCTCACGTAGCATGTCGGGCCACCAGTACTTGGGTTCTAACAGGTGGTAGGTGCGTTGAATACCAGGGTGACCCGTGCCCGGTCCCATGTGAGCCCAGGTGATGAGCTGCTTGCGATAGGCCGGTGGAACAAAGAGTTTAGTAGGTGGACAAGCAGCTGGGATTTGGTTGCGAGGGATACGGGTTATCAAATGGTCCAATTCCCACTGGATGGCCCCAAAGAAACAGGAGGAAGGCAGAATAGGATCGGGGTTCTCCTGAGTATGCTCGTCTGTGTGTATACGTGATAGGGCATCTGCTTTGTGATTTTTGTGGCCCGGATGGTATGACAGGGTGAACTGGAAACGGGTGAAGAAAAGAGACCAACGGGCTTGACGGGGGTTTAACCGTTTGGCTGTACGAAGGTATTCCAAATTTTTATGGTCAGTGAATATGACAAAAGGGTGTTCGGCTCCTTCGAGCCAATGTCGCCATTCCTCCAGTGCCAATTTGATGGCTAATAGCTCCCGGTCACCCACACCATAGTTCTTTTCTGTCGGGGATAGTTTTTTTGAGATGAAAGCCATGGGGTGAAGTTTTGGTCTTTCTCCAAAACGTTGGGACAGAACGGCTCCCACTCCCGTCTCAGAAGCATCCACTTCCACCACGAAAGGACGAGAGGGATCGGGGTGTTTAAGGATAGGAGCAGTGGAAAATGCAGTTTTAAGTCGGGTTAAGGCTTTCTCGGCTTCTTGATTCCATAGAAGGCGGAGCGGTTTGCCGTGTGGCAGAGCGGTGAGTGGTAGAGCTATAGAGCTGAAGCCCCGGATAAATCGTCGATAAAAGTTAGCAAACCCCAGGAAGCGTTGCAACTCTTTAATAGTTTTGGGAGTGGGCCATTGGGTTACTGCAGCCATTTTGCTTTCATCCATCGCGACCTCTTCGGGGCTAATGACATATCCTAGGAATTTTGTGGAGTTTCTGTGGAATTCGCATTTCTCTGCTTTCACGTAGAGCTGGTTCTCTAGGAGGCGTGTAAGGACCTGGCGCACGTGGGTCACATGGGAGTCATAAGTGGGTGAGTAGATAAGAATATCGTCAATGTAGGTGATAACGAACTTCCCCAGCATGTCCCTCAGTACGTCGTTAATAAAACATTGAAATACTGAAGGCGCGTTAGTTAGCCCATACGGCATTACCCGATATTCGTAGTGTCCAGTGGTTGTGCTAAACGCTGTTTTCCACTCGTCACCCTCTCGTATCCGCACCAGGTTGTATGCACTGCGCAAGTCCAGCTTGGTGAAAAAATGTGCTGTTCGTAGTTGTTCCAGAGTGGAGGGAATGAGTGGTAGGGGGTAAGGGTACCTGGCGGACACTTGGTTCAAGCCCCTAAAATCAATACAGGGCCGGAGACCTCCGTCCTTCTTAGCCACAAAGAAGAAGCTGGCAGATGCCGGAGAAGTGGAAGGACGGATGTAGCCTTGTTGGAGGGCTTCCTGAATGTATTCCGTCATGGCTTTGTGTTCAGCTTGGGATAGAGGATAGATGTGACTGCGTGGTGGAGTGCAACCGGGGAGTAGATCAATGGCACAATCGTAGGAATGGTGAGGTGGAAGACCGCTAGCTTTAGTCTTACTGAACACTTCCTGGAGCTCCTGATATTCCTGGGGTATTTGGACCTTTAGTGTGGTTTCTGGGCTCTCGATGGTCGTTGTCGACAACATCAGCGTTGGTGTACAGAGACAGTTTTGTCGGCAGAAGGATAACCAGCTTGTGATTTGATGGTCCGCCCAGGAAATCTGTGGATTGTGTTGTTCCATCCATGGTAGCCCCAAGATGATGGGATAACGAGCAGAGGTGGTGACCCAGAAAGAGATCTCCTCCTGGTGTAGAGCGCTCACTTGAAGCCCCAAAGGTTGTGTGTAGTGGGTGATGAGTCCGTTGCCGATGGGGTTTCCGTCGATGGCTTGGACCTTGCTAAGGAGCTGGTTGGTAGTCCGAGCTCCTGCACTGTGTTCTCGTCGATGAAGCTGCCTGCCGCCCCGGAGTCGACCAGAGCTGTGAACAAATGAGAAGTGCCTGAATATTTGAGTACGACAGGAAGCGTGAAAGCATGTGAGATATTTTCTGGGATACGACTCACCGGGGACGAGCGGGGACAAGGTCCGCCACTCACCGGGGGGGTTCTCGAGGGGCGGACCGGGCAGTGGTGGATGAGATGGTCGGCTTCACCACAATAGAGGCATAGGTGTCCTTGACGTCTCCTTTCTCTCTCCCCATTGTTGAGCTTGGCGTGGCCGAGTTGCATTGGTTCTGTGGTAGCGAGTGTAGCTGGAGGCTCCGGGAGGTTCTGGTGAACGTTGCGGCTGTGAAGAAGCTGATCTAGCCGGATGGCGAGATCAATAAGTGAATCGAGAGTGAGGGGCTCATCGCAACATGCCATTTCTGTGAGAATACTGGGTTTCAGGCCTTGGCGGAAAGCGGCTTTTAAAGCAGCGTCGTTCCAGCCGCTGCCTGCCGCGATGGTCCGGAACTCAAGTGCGTATTCTGCGACACGGAGCGAACCTTGACGAAGCGTGAGTAATCGCTCTACTACTTCCTGGTCGTCGGGAGCGTGATCAAAGACTCGCCGGAACATAGTGGTGAATCGGTCATATGAAGTAAGCGCTTCTCCACCTCGCTCCTTCACGGCAGTGGCCCATCTAAGGGCTTTTCCGGATAATGACGACATGACCCACGCCACCTTTTCCGTGTCGGATATGCTTCCGTGACAGTCGAAATACAATTCACACTGTAGCAAAAAGCCCTTACATAATGCAGGATCGCCGGCGTATGTGTGAGGCGTAGGCCTGGGCAGCCGAGATGTAGCCGAGGAGGCAGGCGTGACAGGCGGTGTCCTTTCGCTGATAGCTTGGGAGAGACGTTGTATGTTTTGGTCTACTTCCCATAGACGCCGGTGTTGTTCGCCGAGGAGCTGCCCGTGAGCGGTGTTAGCCTGGCGAATTTCCTCCGCTGCATCCATGATGGCGAAGTAGTCTGTTATGATATGCACAGTTGACTGGATGCAAGTGCAGAGTACTTTCGATGCTTTATTTGTATTATAAAGATAAATATCAACAGTTCCAAAACGTGAGGCAGAAGAATGGTCAATAAACAGGCAGTGTTCAGTATCACGGGCAAACAGAGTAATCAGAGGCAGAGCAACAGACAAAATCCACAAACGTAGCAAAAGTTCCATAAACACAAAATAGACAGTCCAAGGGCAGAGACAATAATCCAAAATCCGTCAAACACAAGCAAAGTTCGTAAACCAGAGATAATCCGTCAGAGAATAAAGGCTTGGTAAATGTCAGATACAAAGATAGCACAAATACTTCGCGCCGGAAGTTTAAAGCGATAGTTCTTTTATATTGCACTTGAGATTGCTTACAGGTGCGCGTCATCAGAAGGCGGGTGATTGTGAGCGTGGGAGTGAGGGAGTGCTCTGGGGAGTGTAGTCCGTGGCAGCCATATTTGTAGGCTGCTGTGCCTGCTGGGAATTGTAGTCACGCTCGTAGCGCGACCTAACACCAAGAAGAAGAAAAAAACAATCTTATATTGATCTGTTTTTATCTTTGAAAGACAGGAGGGTCTTAGCCCTGCTAAAACATATATATATCAGCCTGGCCTACTCATTTATATCAGCCTAGGCCTACTGGCCTAGTCATTTTATTGATATTTCCCTGGAATATTTCTCATGACAGCATAATGTTCTCTAAAAATGTTTCCATGACCTCTCTTAGCTTGTGCCATTAGGACAACAATGTTTTAACATCACGACCTCCTTCACTATATTTGTTCGGTAGCACTTTCTATGAAGCATGTGCTCTTAAGCCATTATAACTGTGGTAATAATTCTTTGTAGGTTTTAAGCATTTTATAAACTGTAATAATGACTCTAAGATTGTGCTCTAATCGTTTCCTGATAACTTATAAAAATGTACAATTCTAAATTATGTCACTCTTCATTATAATGCAAGTGGTGTACCTATATTAATTATAAACTGTAATATATATTACCAATTATAAAAGCTTTATAAACATTCAAAATGCCTGACATACTGTAGCTTCCTGTCTCTCCAAGTGTTTCATAACAAAACAAAACAAAAAAAAAAAAACATTTAAGTTTACAAACTGTAATAATGTGTCCGTATGTGTTTTTGTAATTAAACTGGAATTAAATGTTTCCATATTACAGTACAGGAATAAAGATAATTGTGTCTTATTATGTCTTAAGATTATCATTTAACGTATGATTCACTTTACTTGAAGTGCACAGAGATGACATTTCAATTGCTTGATATTAATGTTAATAATAATCTTTATATATTGCAATTTCTTTATAATTATTCACAGGTCATGATTAGTTATAAAGGTTATACACCACATGGCATTATAATGAATAGAGACACTTGTGTTACAATTAGGGATGCACCAATACTATTGTTTTCAGAGCACATGTATTTCAGTACTCATCAATAGAGATACTGATACTGAAATGAATAATCTACCTAGTATTAATAAATCAGGGATGGAGGGCACGGTGACTTAGTGGTTAGACCGTTTGCCTCGCACCTCCTGGGTTGGGGGTTGGAATCCCGCCTCCACCCTGTGTGCGGGGAGTTTGCATGTTCTCCCCGTGCTTCGGGGGTTACCTCTGGGTACTTCAGTTTCCTCCCCCAATCCAAAGATATGCGTTATAGGTAGTAGGTGAATGGATGTGTGACTGTGCCCTGCAAAGGGTTGGCACCCCGTCCAGGGTGTCCCCCGGCTTGTGTCCTGGGATAGGCTCCAGGCGCCCCTGCAACCCTGTGTAGGACAAGCAGTACGGAAAATGGATGGATGGAAATCAGGGACGTCACAGAACATTTTATTTAGCTCTGTTTATGATTCCGCAGTTTAAATAGTGGCCATGAAGATTGCACGTGTTCATACTCATGCTTTAAGACCACTAGTTAGCTAGTTGATTTTAAATGAAGTATATTAGTTAGCTATGTACATTAGTTATGGATAGAGTAAGGTTGCAGTGAAGAAGAGCAGGCTTTGTTTCACTTCTCTACAGCTGTAAGTAAAGTACATTTTTGTCTTAAATGCATCAGAATCCCTTGTTGTCAATAACCAAATAGCAGTAGATCATCAAAGAACAACATACTGAGTAAAGAACTGTTATTTTCACTCACCTAGCATGGTGTGCAAACATTTTTTTGCAGGAGTAATGAACTCCTTGTGCTGGGTTTTAGGTTTAAGATGTGTTATCAGGTTACTTGTATTGTAGGATGATGCTGTAGTTCCTCCTCTTGATATTTTCACAGAGTACGGTTTGCAGTCTGCTTTGCTTTGATTGCCATCATTAATCATGAATAATTGCATTAATCACTGTCATAGTGTCACATGATATCAAAGCAAAATTGTTAACGAGTAACGTATCGATGCATCACTAGTTACAAGGAATTATTTGAAGCACATTATTAGAGTTTTATGAAGCTTAGTTAGAGTTTATAAAAATGCTTACAAGGAATCATTACCAACTTACAAACAATTAAAATGATTTGTGATGTATATGGACTACATAGAAAGTTTTACTGGACAAATGTGATGAAGGAAGTGCAACGTCCTAATGCTGTGAGGTTTTAGAGCTACGAGTGGTCACAGAAATATTTTGGAGATGATCATAGTTCTTTTGCTTGAAGCAAGATGAGTTCAGTCACCTCGAGTAATCACCATCCACTGGGGCCAAAACAACACCTGTATGACTGGTCGCATCTTATTGACTCATGTGTGAGTTATCAACACAGCTGCTGAACACTAGCACAGAGAGTGGAGGACACGGCAAGAGCACAAAGACAAACGCATGGAGCCTTTTACACTCCAGGCCCAGCTTCAATTGCATGCATCTGGTTCACAAAGATACTGGTAAACAGAAGAAAGAGAAAAGAGGAAGGCCAGGAGATTAACTTTAGATAGGGCATAATACTCTCCTTTTTCATTCATTTCCCTTTTTCCGTTGAAGGATCTGGTAGCAGGCAACTCAACCAGTTCCAGATGTCGGTGTGTGACGGTGCTGCACAACAGCAGCACAGCACGGAATCTTTTTCCACCCCTAAAAATTTACAGTGAATTGTTGAAGGAGAATTTTGTAATCGAGCCATCAGCAGGTGTCTAGACATAAATTACACCACCGCTTTGCTCTGACCTACTGTGGCAGTGTTAAATGAGCGTAATCAGTCAGCGAGGCCTGGCTCTTTGACTGAACGACTGGAAGGCCTCTCGTATTCCTCTGTTTCTGTGTTCCTTCCTCGGATCTCCACTCATGCATTTTCTCCAGCTGTTTCCCATTTTCCCACGAAAATGCCACTGCCTGCTGAACGGTTCTCTTTTCACCCAAGAACATTTTATTCCCTATATTCTGTCTTGATCCTGATTGCAAACAGGGAAGAATTATACTTTGATGTTTACCACATGGCCGATTAACATGGAATCGTTAAAGACTCGTTATGAAAGCTTTTCCAATGACTTTATCAGCCTTCGGCACTTCGCATTACAGCACTAAATGTTTACCAACGATGGCCACGTTCGGCTCCTGCTGCTGGATCTACGCTTCGCTGAAACAACGGCAATTCCAAGCGATCTGAACTGAGTGCTGGAAAGCTTCTTTCATTCCAAAATTTTATTCTTGTTTTATGGCTACAGAGCTCAACTGCCTGTTGTTTCAAGGAAATTCCAGGGCTCCAAGGAAAACACAATATTTCCATCAGGTTACTGAACTCTTTCCTGACATCAGCGTGGCTTTAGATAGTCATGACATTATGGAGTTTCTCATTGCCAGGCCAAACATCTCACAGGCACAACATGACTAGTTTAAGTGAAAGAAATATTTCACTACATGTCAATGACCTTTTTATAACGGGAAGCATTAGGCATAAGTGTAGTGCTTTACTTGATTTTAGAAGTGCTCTAAAATCATTATCCAGAGCTGGATTCCATCACCACACAACACAGTTAAGTGTTTTCCCTGCGCTGAATAGAGTCATTAGATAGGCCAGAGCTGGATTAGGACTAGCTTTTTGAGAGACACACATACACAATAGCAATACTTCATAATTGGTTGAATTCAGAGTGTGTAGTGATGATTTATTACCAGACTTGTGCACATCGGTATTCAGACGTGACTACAGACTTAAGCACTACTCAGACAGTTGCAAAAGATTTGTGCCCTGGAGACGGAGTTTCCCGAAAACAGAGGAGTGTCTAAGCTACATGCGAATCTGACCCTGAACTTAAGTGCATTTTTCTTATGCGTCCAACTCCACTGTCTGACAGTTTAATGTAACCACAATACAGTGCCACCCACTAATATTGGCACACTTGGTAAATATGAGCAAAGAAGGCTGTGAAAAATTGTCTTTATTGTTTAACCTTTTGATCTTTTGTTAAAAAAAAATCACAAAAATACTCTGCTCTCATGGATATCAAACAATTGCAAACACAACACAGGTTAATAATAAAAAAAAACTGTTAAATTTAGGTGTGCAACAATTATTGGCACCCCTATGAATTCATATGAGTAAAATACTGTATGTTTGAAGTATATTCCCATTGATATTTTGGACATCGAAATTTGTAGGATCTGTATGGAGGAATGGTCTCAGATCCCTTGCCATGTATTCTCCAACCTCATCAGGCATTATAGGAGAAGACTCAGAGCTGTTATCTCGGCAAAGGGAGGTAGCACAAAGTATTGACTAAAAGGGTGCCAATAATTGTTGCATACCTATATACATATATATATATATATATATATATATATATATATATATATATATATATATATATATATATATATATATATATATATATATATATATATATTATAAACCTGTGTTTTATTTGCAATTGTTGAGAGCAGAGTATTTTTGTGAAGTTTTTGATGAAAATTTTAAACCATAAAGACAATCTTTCACAGCCTCATATTTATCAATGGTGCCAATATTAGTGGTGGGCACTGTATGTCAAGCTGAAATGTATGTTTTGGCTGTTAAATACACAAAAAAAATATGGAATGCCATTTGAGACCAATATTAAACACATAAATATGACACTATTACATTGAGCAAGATGCTTCTTAATCAGATACATTGCTAATATAAGACAAAAATTATGAATTAACTTAAAGTGAGCTGTAAGCATAGCAGATGAATACTTGGTTAGACTATCCTTCAAAATCATGTTTTTTGAATCATGTTTCCATTTCAAGACAGAATATTGGCATTATTTGATTCATTTGACAACTCAAAATAGCAAATTAAAAGCATGATAAAATCGCTTATACTGTATCCCAAATATACATTACAATTTAATGACCTCCATTTTGTATCTCGTGGCTTCATTAAGTTGTTAGGTTGAGTAACTCCCAGAGCATATGTGCTGGATAATGTGCTATTTTACAAGCCGTGAAATAACAAAGGGGGAAGCCATATTGTAAAATGAAATAAAATGAAACCATATTTGCAGCGATTAATGCAATTAGTACAACTAGGACTATTCACACAGCAATATTTTGGAAAGATACTAAGACTCTCATTAATATATCCTCATCTTAGTTGTTTTCAGAAAATCGTTTTGTTTTAAAAAAAAATGTTGCTTAGAGAATCGACGTAAGCCAAGTCTGAATATGAGGAAATTTTCTCACATAAATATTGTTGTAACTTATGGACATAAGTCACAAACTGTGGGCCAGAATATGGCCCACTTTGCATAACTTCATACCCTGTGCAATTCCAAGCTTATTGTTTTTTCTTGTTTTTCTTTTCCCCTGATTTTAACCCTTTAACCTTTAGTATTTTTTATAAGCATAACAGTACTTAGCAGAAAATCTGCACTTAATACTTTAAAGCATTCCCAACGTACTGCATTAGATTTGTAGTCTTGAATCTGTGAAATTATTTAACTATCAGTCTATGGAAATGCAATCAGTTATCAGGAACAGGCATTAGCATTGACCTCTGACCCCTGAGTCAGAATTCAATGCCTAATTAACCCTTAAATCCCCAGGTAACCATCAAGTAATGTTTTTTCAGGAGGTGAACTGCAGGAGAGCTGTAACACCAGAAGAATTTGACTTTTAAAGGCTGCTAAAGGGTACGATGAAGAATGTAGTGAAGCATATGGCATGGATCTGCACAGACAGGTGTTTGTAAATGGCTGCTAGTCAGCAACAAATTGATTCACTGGGAATAATAAATGACATCACTGGTGAGGCACACACAGTTTTATGAAATCAGACAAGTTGTTGAGAGTCTAAAATAGAAGATCAAAGTGTGAAGGTTAATCTTATCCATGTCCGCTGAAACATATGCTATTCAAGAGAACTTTATTTTATTTTCGACAAGATTGTTTTCTTAGAGACTTGTAAAAGCTGACAATTTCAAACTGAATAATGCAGAACAGAGATCAGAGTGTGCAACTGTAGCAAAAAATAAATAAATAAAATAAAATAAAATAAAATAATAACACACACAACTTTCAACATACTTGAATCATGATGCACCAGTATGGGCAATTAAGAAATATTTTATTTTGATTTTATTTTTTAACTCAAACTGATGGCCTTTGTAAGGTCCAGTTTATGTTTGTAAATCATAAATCAGGATTGTGTTCAAACCCAACAGCCCCTATTCCCTATTTTTTTTTTTTTTTACATTTTTAGTTCTTACAATCCAAACCCAGCATAGCAAAACATCATAAACTGGTTAGCTACTGTAGCTAAGTTGTTTTTCTCATGAATGCAGTGCAACAACAAACAGACTTATTTATATGTCTAATGCATACTTTACCATAATACTAGAAAAACATTTACCGTACATTCTAATAAGTTTACCTTGTGTTTTCCTTCAGGAACCCATGCCTGTGCTGCAAAATGCACGTAAAATGATATATTGAATTGAATCATGTAATATATGATGCAAGATGTGAAGGTAATAGGCTACAATAAAAAACAAACAAACAAACAAACAAACAAAACATGATTACATATTCAGTTGCGTTTTTGTTCCTCTATAAATACCATTTGTTTATTTTACAGTGTAGTACATGATAGTTTATATGGTGCTGGAAGTTTTGGTGGAATGGCAGCTAATTTAGATAACTGAAACAATGAAATCAAAGCAATTGTATGTACATCTCAGGAAAAAAAACAAAATGTGTCAGGCGATCACATGGGGTTTGGATGCAAATACAGGTTTATAAAAGGATTAAGCAAATCAATCCAGACTAGCTGGTGATTGATAGATGGAGTAGACTAGGCTAGGGAAAATCTTGTAATCTACACAGAACCATGTCCTTAATGTCCATAACATCAATCAGAAAAACACATCACTGTCAGAAATCAGGAGCAATACTTTGGACTGACCAGGTGATTATTGTGATTGGGAACATGTGATTGAGGACTGAATGGTTTCCCTCTAGGATATGGTGCAGAGAATTTGCCAATGACAAATCCCAGGAAACTTGCTTAGGCATGTGAAATTCCCCAAAAGAACCCAAAAAAGTGTAGACTTCCAAACGTACTCTCTTCCTAACCATTGAGAACCACTCTTGCACCAATAAATAGTGTACACTATTTCTTTTTTGTCTGCATTTCACTTGATTAGCACAAACTTTGCTTAGTAGAATGAGAATGTGATGGAATGTGAGCTAGCTAGCTACCGTATTAACATGGACAAACACCACTAGTAATTGTAAACTGGAGCTTCATGTTCATGGCCATGGTTCAGTGAACCGATAATTCCAATGTTTTTGCAATTTCCTTTGCAGCCACTAGAGCCCATATTCGAACAATGCACCTTTAAAACAACATTAATAGACATTAAATGTCAGCTTGGATTACTGAGGTATAACATTTTAAAAGGAATTACAAATAGTCAAATGAAGTGGCACCCAATCTACAAGGGACTGAAGAAGAGAAGCTAAATTTAGCAGAATTGCCAGTATCGGGAAAACAACAAATTCCGCCCTGAAGCTGCCCATGTCACAACATGTTATTGCAAGGAAGCTCATTTATACCAGGCTTATCTTTAAGTATCTTTAAGGAGCATCCAAAAACCAGGTTGTTTTGAATCCCCAGAAGACTAAGGGCGGCTCTAAACAATGCTCTGTTTATTTTGCTCTTCATAATGACTGTACTGTACGCAGTGCCAACATTATCTCGTGTTCTATCTCTGAAATGGCAGAAATCTGTCAAACAGAGGCTCGCTCTAGTCAAATGGGCTTGGAGATCAAAAGCCTGGCAGAGGATACATCTGGAACAGTAAAGAGAGTTGAGCAGTGGTCATTAACACAGTCTGGGAGAGGCTGAACACAGTTTTCTGCATGATGGATTAGTAGTACAAAGCATAGAGAGCCGTAGACAAGGCGTCCGTTTGCATAGGTTTACCTGAAAACCTGAATAGCAACTTATTATATGTAGATGCTATTGAAATGGATCCAAATATAAAGTCGAATTTTCTTCCTAACCCTAATATTCTGTTCACTTATCATTGGATGCCCCACTGACCCAGACCATGTCTTTACATTTTATAGCAACAATTATAAAATGTAGTTTAAAACACCTTGTCCAATACAAAAAATCATGCAGATGCAGGTTTCAGTTCACATTAAACATTAGAATAAGGACAAAAATGTGATCTTAGTGACTTGGTGACATGGTTGTTCATGCCTGGTTTGAGTATTTCAGAAATTGCTGACCTCCTGGGATTTTCAGCCACAACGCTCTCTAGAGTTTACACAGAGTGGTGTAAAAACATCCAATGCGCAGGAGTTCTGGGTGTGGAAAAACGTCTTGTTGATATGGTGAAGGTTCACTGAAATTGGGCAGTTTTCCTAAAGATGGGAAAAAAAAGATCAGGTGTAATTTTTTGTTATCTTCAACTGTCTATTTTCTGTGATTCTGTAAACTATATTTTATTCTTGGCTGACAGAAGTAAAACCTGATGTGGTCTTCTGCTGTTGAAGCCCATCCACATGAAGGTTCAACATGTTGTGAGATGCTTTTCTGCTCACCACAGTTGTAAAGAGTTGTTATTTGAGTTACAGCTTGAACCAGTCTGGTCATTCTCCTCTCTCATCAACAATGAGGTTCTGCAGAACTGGATTTTCTTTTGTGCCATTCTGTGAGATTCCCAGGAGATCTTCAGTTTCTGAAATACTCAAACCAACAACCATGACATGGTCAAAGCCACTAGCTACGTATGTTTCCATCCAAGTCGCGAATTTAACTTGTGCCAAAAATTGGAATATAGCATTAAACATTTGCGAATAAAGCACAGTTTCCATCCCAAGTGTTCAAGAGAACAAAATCATCACTTCCGGGGAAACGAGTGCATCTCGCTCTCCGCCATTTTGTCTTTTCTAAGCCAATTATCCAATCACATAATTTGTTGAGGCAAGGTCACTTGACGTTTTTTGATGCACATCAAGGACTTTATTCGGTAAATGTGTTTCCATCGGAGTTTTTTGCGCATGTCTTCTTATCGACTAAAACATTTATCCACTTCAATTGAGCGCATACGTTTTTTATGTGCATTTTGGAAATTTTATTCGCACATGTAGTTTTCATCCAGTGTTTTTTACGCAATATCCCAAAAGTCGCATAAAAATACATGGATGGAAACATACAGTAGCTACTGAGATCACTGAGATTTTCCCCCCATCCTCATGTGTCATGTGAGCTAAAGCTGTATCTGCACGTGTTAGTTTATTACTTTAGTTAATTTATTTATATGTGAAGACTTAACAGTTCAATATGCATAAAAAACATAGCTACATATACGGTATGAATGCATCATAAAATGATATGAACATGTTCACAGTAGTTCAGTATATAGACTACTTTCATAGAACGTTAACAAATTCGAAACAAACAGCATATGAAAGTTTATTGATGATGTAAAACACTGAATTATCATCTTTCAGTTTTGAGAGTAAGGGACATGTTTAAGCTCAAGTTTATGAATCGTGAGAGCACAGTTCTAAACATCAGGAGTAAGCAACCCAGATGTCTTCCAAATGCTCACACACATGCACACAGACATGGTTTTTTCTCTCTCCCTCTTTTCCCGACAGAGAGTCCAGGAACTGATTTACTCAGGGACGCCCATGTCATGCATCAAGCTACAGTCATCATTTCCTGTTAGTGTTGTCTACAGATGCCTTTCAGAACAGAACTGTAAACTGTTTAATTCCTTCAGGCACAAGATAAATATCTACCTGAAGCCTCAAGACGCATATGCTCTGACTTTCTAGGAAGATGAGAATTTAAAAAAAAGAGAAAGATTATTTCTTTCTTCAGTTTTTTTTTTCCATACCAGGCTATGGAGCTGATCCTTAGGGATCTGGTGAAATGGAGCAGAGCGAAATCCAGTAATCTCGAGCTATTTAACATGAGCACACACACACACACACACACACACACACACACACACACACACGCATTCACCGACACACGTACTCCATCCATAAAAACTACATGCCACACTGTAAACATTCAGATAGAAATTTTGTCTGACTTTTTTTTTTTTATGGCCTTTTGATCCTCTTCCCATCATCTGTGACACTTTCAGCTGAACGTCTGCTATAATCACATAAACTGTTTATTATTATACGTTTAGATATTTAAGCCAAAACAGGAGGTGAGTCAGAATACAGTTCCAGAATGAGTTTTAAATGGTTTTTAAAAAGAAATCCACTCTTGATGACTTGCATATCAATATGTATAATCGATTTCTGACCTTCAGTTGTGAAAAAAGTTTTATTTTAGGATTAAATTCTGTGACAAACGTCTTTCGTCGACATGTTGGTCTATTTTCATTTTAGTTAACAGTTTCCAACGTTACCCGCAACGCCGTTCTACCGTTTAAAGCAATGCGTTTAAATCAAAGTTGCAACTTGTAATTCCCCGCCTACAACCGGAAAAAGCCACTAAAAAAAAATCCTCCTCAACTTGAAATTCCAACTCATCAACTCGGGGTAGTCTTCTCAACTACCAGTTCCTTCCCTATTTATGGAGTGACGTCAAATCGACATGGCCGCTCACACTGTGAACAGCGTAAAGTTCCTCTTTTCTACTTTTAAATAAGTTTATAGTGGTACTGGCTTTAGATCGGTTAATATACAGACACAGTATTTGGTTAAATCTATAACACTGACCTAATTGAATATTCACTATATTGACTATATATAAGGTAATCAATAACAGTACATGAATAATCACGCACTAATACCTGAATTAATACTTACTGAAATATGAACTAATGATGAGTTAAGGCATGTACTAATCAGGAAATAATGAAGAGTTAACCTCAACTACGATGTGAGTCCGGCCACCTTACGTACTTTAGTACATGTTTGCTAGTTAGTGCATTAATTAACACGTAGGGGTAAACTAAATCAAACATACTCTATAATAAAGAATATGAATTAAACATGCATAACTTAAAATTGTTTATATAATTTCCCGTATGCAGCTGCGTACACAAACAACATTGGATGGCACTGGATTACTTTCATAATTTACACTGATCCTCCTTATCGAACATAGAAAGACGCACTAATAATAAACACCAGTAATTTAATCTCAAACCCTTTTGTGTCATTCTCCATCCATTTCTCTTCAAATCCCACTGTAGTACTAGTACGTGCTCTGAGTGGCTGGCGCCCGGGGAATTGCTCCTTTACCCACAAGGGTGAAATTAATACAGTAACATAGCCCCTCAGAATGTCTGTGCACGGTTTGAGATGAAATTATTGGTGTTTATTATTAATGCGTCTTTCTCCGTTCGATAATAAACAATTTGAAATGATGCACGTTTAATTCATATTCTTTCTTATAGAGCGTGTTTGATTTAGTTTACCGCAATGTGTTAATTAATACATTAACTAACAAACATGTGCTAACGTACTTAAGGTGGCTGTTATTTACACATGAATTCATAAGACTCACGTCGTAGTTAAGGTTAACTCTTCATTAGTTCCTGATTAGTACATGCCTTAACTCATCATTAGTTCATATTTAGTTTCATATTTCACATTAGTTTCATATTTAACTATTAATTCAGGTATTAGTGCATGATCCTTCATGTACTGTTATTGTAAAGTGGTACCTCATTAACATTAGAGTTATCACTAATGTTAGCCAGATAGCTTGTTGCTAATGCTACTCGCTATTATTCGCTGTTGTTGCTGTGCATGAGTGAAATGTTTTAAAGTCTAATTTAGTAGAACATAACCAATAGCCACTCAGGCCTGTAACTGTAAAAAGTGCAGTTAAAATAGCTTTTTATGAGCTTTCTTTTCATCGAGGCGTCCATGTTTTTCCCCACTTCGCACATCAAACATCCCGAAGTGTGAAATGACGTTATTACACATTGTGAATTATCACTTACACTTACAAGACACAACAAATGCAGCATTTGCCACTGCTTCATTTCTACCTTAAGAAAGCGATGCAGCGGTGCGTTAGTGCTTTCACCTGTCCAGCTCTCTCACCTCTTCATCTCTACACTCTGCTCAGACATATCAGATTCCAAAGCTTAAGCTTTCATGCTAATTCCTCATATAATATCGTACTAACCCCATTTCCATAAAGGTTGGGTTTTTTTATAAATTGCAATAAAAACAAAAATCTGTGATTTGTCAAGTCTCTTGAAACTTTAATTAACTGACAAAAGTACAAAGAAAAGATATTCAGTGTTTTCACTGACCAACTTAATTGTATTTTGTAAATATAAACAAAGAAGAATTTGATGCCTTTATAACACACTCAAAAAATTTGGGACAGAGTTCTGGAAATGGGGTTAGTAGTTAGAGTCTTTGCTCATAAGCGTGGCACCCAATCGCTAAAGAAAACACAGCACCAACCAACAAATTAACACCAGAACCACTAAATATTTCAATATTAAATATTTTTCATATATTTACTGTGTTTTATTGTGTGGTTTTCCGTACAGTTTCTCTCTGAACTTGCTCAATAGCACATAATCGCAATTGCTGAGCTCCAGAGAGACGACTGGAAATGTTTTTTTTTGGATGCATCCTGCTTGAACATGTGCTTAACTAAAAGCAGCACGCCTTTATATGAAAATCGATTTGGCGGAAATTAACCACAGGAAACGCGTTCTGCGAGATATTATCTTCGTATTACAGCTGACACTGTTTCCTCAGCACTGATGAAGAATAAAAGAAACCAGAAAGAGTCTCAGGGATACAAGATGAAGTATGAGGCCATGTGTAAAGCGTCAATTAAATCCAGGTGTCTCTCCTGACGTTCTTTATTAAAAGAACACAATCTAGTTTCTACGAATTGTCAACATCGGTCAGTACAATCCCTAAATCACACATTTCCGTTCAAAGCAAAGAGCTGGATTAGGCTATTAGTGCTGGAAGAAACATCTAAGGCAGTGCGAGAAAAACAATGTTATGGTTAATAGATTAAACCACAATTTAGATGATAAAAGTCTGTAATTTTATGGAAAATCGTAATGATTATTTAACAAAGGTTTAGGAAGATTTGAAAAATAGTCCAGTCATGATATATGGAGTGTGTTAAGGATGCAGCAAAATAATCATGCAGGGGTGTGAATGCAGCCCAATGTTGATTATTTTAAAATTACTGTTACTTTTAATGCCTGTGAAACTGTTTACACTTACGTTGTAGAAGCTAGACACACTCCTTCCTTCAGTCGTTTGTTAATAAGACAATAAGACAGCTTGTTGTATCGTAAAACTTCAAGTTATTACTTTACCTCTGACTTTTACAAAGGGCTGACAATGGAGACTCCTTCCAAAAAACATTAAATGAACGTCTCCTTACAGGATAAAACTTACGATACATTAAAAAAAAAAAAATGTTTTATATGGAGAGTTCCTGTGAATGAGATGTTACTATAGAAATGATAAGATATTGAGAAAGAGCGCATTAATATAAACCTGTGATTTGAATTACAGCCAAAACTACAAAACTGTCAGAGCTGCTGTTATAGAAAATGAATTAACACCTTCTGACCAATCAGAATTGAGAATTTGACTGTGGCGTAAAGCATAATAGTAGAATTGATAAAGACCTACAGTATAACGTATAACCTTGTGTTGTTCCACATGATGTTAAATGTTCTTACAGAGATGTTACTCAATATTTGTGATGTATAAGGAGTCTGTGATGACTATACGTATGTAGGAAGTCAAGGAGTCATTATCAGCACACACACACACACACACACAGCTGGTTGGCATTACTTAACATTCAGATGTGAGGACCTCGCTCTCCCTCACTATCAGCGTTGCACTTTTCACCTCTCGAGCTCACTCTCTCCACATTCATGCCAAGCGTTCATTTACACAGACCTGGACTTCATGTGGAGATCCATCACTGATTATTTTGGCCAACATTCAACCAGACGGCGTTGCGCCAGTGAATGGATGGCGAGCTGTATCCAAAAACACGTTCCTGGAGAAGCAACATGGGCTGAAAATCTACACTCTTTCATAAGATAGATGAGTTTCTGAGAGTGTTTTCACAGTAAACAATGACGTACAGCGAGGCTGATGAAGAGAGCGGACTCACTGCTGCTGAGGAAACCTTTTGCCAGCCAGTCAGATGTGTTTACTGAAATCCAATGATGATTAAATACAAGTATAATGGAAATTATGAAGGAATGTGCATGCTTGAATGCGATTATTAATGCGCTGTTTATGTGTCTCAATAAATAGTGAAAGTCTAGACAGAGTAGTGATATGTGTTACATTTAAATAAAGAAATCTTTTTTTTCAGCATAATTGTATTTTGTTTTTCTCACTTCTATTTATTTTATTTAATTTGATGTGGTTAATTTCTTTCTGTTTTGAGTTTTTTTTATTTATCTTGTTTAAGCTTTTAAGAAGACGCATGATTACACACATTTATACATACAGGTTAAGATCTACGGTATAAAAACATTAAAAACATGGTGCATGATATGATGGATAGTTGGTTGGTTGATTTTTTTTTCTCAGCTAGGTTAGAAAAGAAAAAAATAATACATATATATATATATATATATATATATATATATATATATATATATATATATATATATATATATATATATATATATATATATATATATATATATATATATATATATATATATTTAGTGTGTGGGTTTCTTCCTAGATTTCCAGTTTCCATGACCTGCCCATAAACATACCAGTAAATTGCCCCTAGGTGTGAATGAATGTGTGAATATATGTGTGTGTGCCTGGTGCCATGAGATGGACTGGCCTCCCATCTAGGGTGTATTCCCATATTGCACTCAGTGTTCCTGGATCCACCGTCAGCCTGACCAGGATAAAGCCGTATACTGAAGATAAATGAATGAATGAATGAATATATTATTTAGTATTTAGTTATAGTATTAGTGTAGTGTATTTTATTTCAGGTTACAAATAAGTAAATTTTTTTAATCTTTCCATTTTTGTGAAAGACTCCTGTGAAAATCAGCCTTTATGAGCACACATTGTGCAACACTGGCACAGTGTTCAATGCAATATTGTCAGGCAATTACTGCTATATATAAAGTATACTATACTATACTTTATATATACCTATATACTATACTATCAGTATATTCACTGTATGATTTACTACTTGTATACAGTATGACCAGCCCTGTTTTCATTTTATTTTCATATTATGGAGAAGTCATTATTGCATTCTGTTTTTGTAAGACTGTAACGTCTGAACGTTTCAAACTGATTTCTGAATCAGCCTGGGTTTAGCAATGAAATTTCTCTGTCTCCTTGAGCTGTAAATCCCTATCTGTTTAATGATCACTCTGGCCCCAGTTTGACCAGATACCTTTCGAATGCTAACGACCAACCTTCCCCCCTTCGTACACACACACACACACACACACACACACACACACACACACACACACACACACACACACACACACACACACACAAGCTACCTACACGCGCACACACACACACACACACAAGCTTACCTTACACACACAATGGAAAAATCTCTCTCGAACGTAACGTGTAATTATATGTAATTATTTGATGCCTAAATAGTGTGATGTTATCTTGTTTACATATATTGTGTGTTTATGTGACCTAACCTTAATGATTTTAGATAGTCTTAACTTAGGATATTATTTTAAATGTCTGTAACCATGTTTTTCTTGTAATATTCGTTACAAGTCCATCGAATTTGGTATGTAGTTAATCGTCTTGCGATACCCTAATTGATTATGCATATCATATTGCAATGGGATACATTATTTCATGCTTTCCCTTAATTTCATATGTAATACGGTATAAACCGGCTCCTCCCTGGACATTTAAATTAGGGTCTGAGACCAGACAAAGAGAGTTCATCCGGACATGCAAATCCAACTTGCTGATTGGCCCATAGCCCAAAGAGGCGTGTGTGTTGGTGCTGTCTTTAAAACAACACCATGCTTTGAAACTCTTCAGTCTTCAGTCTTCTCTTCAGTCTCTCTTCATTCACTTCTACGCTCCTTCCGGTTTCTCTCCCCCGGGGCCACGTGCCCCAGGAAGAGGAAGTCAGGATCTCTCTCTCCCGGACAAAGGATGCAACTGCCTCACAAACTCTACACGACCTCGCGCGAACTTTCAAACTGAAGCCATGCAAGTATAGTTACTGGACCTATATCTGCGTTTAAGATTGTACCCCTGTTTACAGGAGATTTAAGTTCGTTGCTGGTTTTGAAAAAGGCTAATTAGTTGTGTTTTTGTCTGCCATTCCCTTTTATTTCATTACTTTCTCTCTATCCCTTTTCTTTCCTTGTATATAGATGTACATATGTATGTTTTGCTTAGAGTTAGTCGTGTGTATCCATAGTTACATCTAGCTATTATCCCACGCTTGATTTTCTGTTTTTGGTCACGTGATAGAGTCTCTTCTTCACTGCATAAGATCTCGATTACCCGCTCTAAATTTTAATAACAAACTTCGTTGGTTAATCCTTCCTGGCCAGAAGGATAAACTCCCTCTTTAGAGTTCATAATTCCAAACTAGACTACAGCTAATCCTAAAAGTTGATCTAGACCACATACATAGTCATAATTAATTATAATCTGTTGTAGTTAATTATCTATATGTATATGTGCACATACATGAATTCCCTTTCATGGCTGATGTATGTTTATAACTGGTCACAACACGCGTTGATTAGATATATAGATATATTTCACGCCATTCGAGATAATTCCTTATATAAATTGGAGGATACATTTAAACGTGTTAAACATCTTTTAATTTGTTACATAAATTGTAACTGGTGGAGAATATTTTTAAACGTTGCAGATTCACCCGAGTTACTACACATTCTGGTAGATAATGCAGGCACGCTTTAAAACTTGTCTCCTTTAAAAAGGTGCTTTGAATCCAAGCGTGCACTTCTGTTTCATTTTTCATGTTTAAAGTTGATCCATTACATTATTCTGGTGGAAAAGAATAATGCTAGTAATAACTGATTCGTTATAGACATTTGGATAAAAGTATTTGTCAAATTAATATATGTAGATTGAAAGATTGTCACTATTAATATACTCTAAATGCATGTGCATAATAAATAAATAAATAAATAAATAAATAAATAAATATATATATATATATATATATATATATATATATATATATATATATATATATATATATATATATATATATATATATATACACATAAATTTTTATAAATAACTTTTGACACTTTTGACACAATAGAGGTTGCTCCTTGCCTTTATCTTTCCTGTTTACAGAGTCCGGGTCCCACAGAGCCCCGAGTTTCTCCTCTGAGCAGATATTTTATTAAAATGTCAGGAAAACTTTCCACACACAGGCAACACTCCTTGTTAGTAAGACTAAGTAACAACTGACATCAACAAGTCCATCAGAGAAAAGCTGAAACCCATGGGAGAGGTCACTGCTGCGCCTTTAATAAAATAAATATAAAAAATTTTTTTGTTTTCTTTCCTTGTTTAGCCCAAAGGTTCTTGTTAAAATGACCACCCACTGCTGGAGCCACACAGTGTGCCATGATGGACCGGAGGAAAAAAGTTGAAAAGTACACAGTCAACGTTTCAGTCACACTGTTTTTATATTTTATCAAAGTCAGATCAAGGCCTGTTACAGAACCTTAGTCACAGTCAATACAAAAATAGTTATTTAAGAAAACCATATTTTATAATTTATTATAACAATCATTTTGAGATCAGTCTGAGAAAACGGCGTAAGATGTTCAGTTCACTTAAAATGGTATTGTATGTACAGTACTTGGAGCAGGAGTTTACAAACTTTTTCTTTTAACACAGACTTTTCCTGGTTGATTCAATTTTATTTGATTTTAAGCCACACAGCTTTAATTCAACAATTCAAATGACAAATAAATGAAGTGTATAACCACTAAATATACAACCCCAATTCTGAAAAAGTTGGGACAGTATGAAAAATGCAAAAAAACAAACAAAAAGAGTCATTTGAAAATTCAATTCACCCTGTACTATATTGAAAACTTACTATTAACACATTATTTGTGTTTTACTTTGTGAAATTAATTTATTTTTGAAAATATACACTCATTTCAAATCTGATGACTGCAACACACTCCAAAAAAGTTGGACAGTCAACTGTTTACCCCTGTGTAACATCACCCTTTCTTTTAATAACACTTATTAAGGGCATTGAAGACACCAGTTGGTTAAGTTTAGCAAGCGGAATTTTCTCCCATTCATCCATTATGCATTTCTGTGGATGCAGTGGCAAATGGTGTTGACTGACAAAGGTTTACCAAAGTATTCCCGAGCCCATGTCAGGATACCCATTACAGACACATGACGGTTTTTAAAGACAGTGACGTCTGAGGGATCGGAGATCACGCGTATTCAGAAGTGGTTTTTGGCCTTGCCCTTTATGCACCGAGATTTGACCAGATTCCTTGAATATTTTAATTATATTGTGCACTGTAGAAGGTGAAATGCTCAAAATCCTACCGATTTGTCTTTGGGGAATGTTATTCTCAGAGTGTTGGATTATTCACTGTTCATTCATCTGTTGGCATATTGGCGAGCCTCGACCCATCTTTTCTCTTGAAGGACTAGGCCTTTTTTGGAGGCTCCTTATATACTATGATTAGACGATTGCCTCACCTGTTTCACATCACCTTCTTATTTCAACCCGCCACATCGCTATTAGTCCTAAATTGCCCCTGTCCCAACTTTTTGGAACATGTTGCATGCATCAATTTCAAAATAAACTTTTATCTTTAAATATCTATGCAGTTGATTAGGAAAAACATCAAATACCTTGTCTTTATATGTTTTTTGTTTAAATACAAGTCAAAGTACATTTACAAATCACTCCTCATTGTTTTTATTAGCATTTTCCATACCATCCCACCTTTTTCGGAATTGGGGTTGTAATATTACACGTCTAAGCAAGGAATAAAACACTACACGTCATGCTGTTGTAGGAAAATAATCAACAATAGGTCTCTCCCTCATCAACCACCATTTTTTTCTTTCTCTTGAAGTTAATGACGGCTTGTCATGTTACAGAGAAACTGCAAAGCGTACACTCATCTTTCCAGAAGTCTTTCCAGTGTTGGAAAACTTAAAGTTACATCTTTATCTCTGACTGTTACAAAACGTTGACACCGGAGACTCCTTCCAAAAATGGCAAATACATTTTAGATGTATTGCATTAATATGATTTAAATTACAGTTGGCACCACTGTCAGAGCTGCTGTTATAGAAAATGAATCAACACCTTCTGACTAATAAGATTCAAGAATTCAATAGTGCTGTAGTAGATTTGACCCAACTTTGAAACTCACAGTTTTATGGGCAATTCCTCTGCAGTGCTTTTTCTGTCCCTGAATAAATCTCATATCTTAGTTTTACAGTTTCATATTGATTTCAGATGTTTTATGAGTCATGCCCCCGTAGTGCTATCTGTCATTTCCTTTACTGATTCTCTGCTTCCACACGATACAATACGATTTCAATTCATAAAGTGATTCGATATTTGATACTACAGAATCTGCTATGATACAGTAGAAAAACTATTTTGATTCATGGGGCAATGATTTGATATTGGATGATATCACTTCTACGATACCATATGATATGATTTTGATACATGGTGAAACGATTCGATATCTGATGATACCACAGAATCTGCAATGATATGGTACAATATGATTTTGATTCATAAAGCAAGAATTCAATATTTGACCATATCACTGAATCTGCCATGATACGATGTGTTATAATTTTGATTCATAAGGAAATGATTCGATATTTCACAACATGACTGAATTTGCTATGATACGATTTTGATTCAAAGTGCAACGATTCGATATTTGACTATACCACTGAATCTAATACAATATGATACAAAGTCAATTAATAAAACTGTTACGATACAATATGATACAACACAATTTTGATTCATAAGGCAGTGATTCAATATTTCAATAATAGGCTTACTGTTAATTCACAGATATCTATATCTCAGAGTAATGGACAAATCACCATGCTAGCCTATTTACACATCAGTTAAAAAATATGAATTATTTTTTTCACACATCAGTTGTTTGTGCTTTTTCAATAATAATCATTTTATTATCAGTTTATGAATGTTGGTTGCTTCAATTCATTTCAATCATCTTTGAATTGTTGCACTTCACTTGTCATAATTATGTACAGTATATATTATATTTAAAACTACAAATGCTAGATATGTCCAATCTCCTACTTAAGACCTTTTCTTTTAATGAATATTTTAATTTATTTAATTGTATTTCAGTTGCATTGTTATTCGCAGTTATCTTGTTAGTCTTGAATGTTAGTTTATATGCTGTTAGTACTGTATGTATGACTTTTTTTTTAAGATATTAAACGTGTAATATGTGGGATATACCTATGTAGATGTTTAAAAATATGTTCAAGGCAAGCTGTTATTGTACCACAACCACTAGAGCTAATCTTGCCTCCCTCATGGTTTATACTCACTCCTCCCATTTTTCTGCTTATTAATAAAGAATGATGGAATCTTGTTCGGAAAAATAAAAATTTGATAAATGAGATCAGTTCTTCATAACATAACAGTGTTCCAGGATACTCATTCCGTCTGCGGATCCCATGAAGGCCCTCCAAAGAAAACACTGACCCCTGTGACCCCCCGGTGAGATGTGGACCCTGGGGGACGACCACCGGACGGATGAATTACAAACCAAAACATGGACAAAACACGGTGAGAGGACAGCCAATGATGTGTCTCAGTGTGTGTGTTTCAGTTGGTGTGTGTGTAACTGTGAGATCAGCCTTAGGCTGCTGTTCCTGCTAATGATTCTCATGTTCTTGTGTGTGATTTTCATTAACCTGGAAGGGGGAGAATGTGAGTCCGAAATTTAGATGTAGTTAAGAGTTGGAAAGGACAAAGAACATCTGTTGATGTTATAAGTCTGTGTATATGTGTGTGTGTGTGTGTGTGTGTGTGTGTGTGTGTGTGTGTGTGTGTGTGTGTGTGTGTGTGTGTGTGTGTGTGTGTGTGTGTGTATTTTAAGTTTTAACACTTTGTGTGAAATATATAACTATCGGACAGTTATTGATATTGTGGGAGCATTCTGGTACTAAAATAGTACTAAACTATAAAATCAAGGGTACACCTTTTGAACCTTAAATATGTACTGTATCTTCCACCTGGATATTTGGATAGAGTGTACCCTTAAAATGATATAAGGAATATAAATAGACCATATATAATTTGAGTTAAGCTTTAAAGGTACACTACAAGCTCCTTTCTAGGTGTGTATATATATATATATATATATATATATATATATATATATATATATATATATATATATATATATATATATATATATATATATATATATATATATATATATATATATATATATATATATATATACTAAAGGTAAGTCCTTAGCGGCTCATACACAATGCAAGGTACCCTTATTTTTATTTATTTATTTTTTACGTAGCATGTGGTGAGAGAGAGGACACAAGTGAGTATGTGATTTATTGGAGCATATCCAGTATTCATAATCCAAACACACAGCATGGGTCAAAATACCGGCAGGCAAAGCTAAACAAAAATCGTTCATAATTATGCCAAACACAGAAGAAGAAAAAAACAGAAACGAGAAAACAGGGCTTGGAGAAACAGACTTCACAATGAACAATGAAAGACACACAGAGGCAAACTAATTATGAACTAACACGAAACAGGTGAACACAATCAGGGAACAGAACAATGACATGACGGGGCGGAGAATGGACCAAGTGTGTGTGTGTGTGTGTGTGTTGTGGTTAACAACATTCAGGGAATCTGTGAGTGAGAACAATGCAGCGTTTATTTGAAAAATTACTTTTGTAAAACGACATTAAGGTTAGGGTTACATGTTTCAACATGTTGTTATACTTGCCAATTTGGTGACAATTGTGCAATACTGGTTTAATGTTATTATGGAGGAGTGAATGAATAGTGTTACATTAACACTTACATCACTGTTATTAACTAACATAGAATTACTGAGTACATACTGTAAGTACAGGGTCCTGGGTTTACCGTCTGTGTGGAGTTTCACATGTTCTCACATGTTTATGTAGGCTTCTTCAAGGTTCTCTGGTTTCCTCCAGCTGACCAAAAGCATGCTAGTAGGCAGAATGGTTATGCTAAATTGCCCCTAGATGTGAATGAGTTTGCGAATGTCATGTACACCATACCCTGCAATGGACTAGGGTGAGTTCTCATACCTTGTGCTCAGAGTTCCTGGGATCATCCAGAATCACTGTGACCCTGACTAGGATAAAGCGCTTAGATGGATGGATAGATGGATGGATGATTATTGAAGATACCACTTTTTTTGAAGGGTACCTATATGGGGCATTCATAACACATTTATAAGCATTGCATGAGTCGTTTATGTAAGGCTTATGTAGGTATGCTTTAGGACTGAGAGGATAAAAAATGTCAGTGAAAGCGGAAGACTGGACCGATACCACAGAGGTCACAGGGTCGATGACTGTACTGTTATGGCAGTTTTATTCGAGGGAATGTAAATAGAGAAAAAGAGATGACATGACACTGACAGACAGAGACTCAAAACAACCCAACCCGAGACGCAACAAATAACTTCTGCCCTTTTTAACCATCAACAAACCTGTTTCAAGTAAATGTGTTTTGTTTTATATCATTGTTCAAGCACGGATGTGTGAGTTGTAATTGTAAGCGTGTAAATATGCAGCACAAAAAGAGAGAAATCCTGCAATTTACAGCACAACCAACATCTTTACTTAAGTGAGCTGTGAATACATATGAACACGTGAAGGTACAAGTGGATTTTCAGTTTTCTCTTTTACATTGAGACACAATGAAAAAGTAAGGCTCTAAGCCAAATAACCCCTAAATTATTATGCAATATGTCAATGTACTAAATACAGTGTGTGTGTGTGTGTGTGTGTGTGTGTGTGTGTGTGTGTGTGTGTGTGTGTGTGTTCTTATGATTTAGTGGGAAATTTGGCATGTTGTGAAAAATCAATACATCGAAATGCAAAAAACATGCAGTATAGCAACATGATAAAAAGAAACGTATTTAAATGTTACTGGTATTTGAATTTTTTAGGGAAATAAAGGTGGCTAGACTTTATTTTTGCAAGATTTTAATTCCAAATGTTTCTATTTTTTTTAATCTCAGAGTCTGTTTTTTTCTTTCTTTTCATTTCAAGTTTTCATAACTCACAGGTTTAGTATTTCAGTATTCCTGTATGTGGTCATGATTAATTGATGAATGGGTTAAACAGTTTGAAATGTTAAAGCGTTTCCCATGTGGCAAGAAGTACAAATTGTACAAATGCGAACCAAGATCGCAGTCCACACCATGCAGAGAAAATAAACTGCAGAGGTTTGGCGCGCATACACACACACACACACACACACACACACACACACACACACACACACACACACACACACACACACACACACGGAAAGACATGAGAGAAGAAAAAAAACAACTAAAGACTAAACACATAATTCATGTTAGGAATTGTTTTTCCCCTAGTTTACATTCAGTTAAAGTTTATGTAAGTTTGACAAATGTAACCACACTGGAATGAATATAGGACACGCACATAAACAGACACACAAACCTGCAAACCCATATATAAAAAATGCACAAATTTGAACAAGCAAGTACAGTGCGGTTGGATTCTTGTACGATTTCATACAAATGAAGTTCGACCATGATAGAAGTCAAGCTTTCCTCCCCCCATCATGCCATCATGTTTTAACCACATGGATGAATGTGTTTATTATTTTACACATTTAAACATGTATGGGAAAAAATAAGGATAATGAAAATAATTTTAGCCCCTTGAAAACAACAAAAAAAGCTGCATTCTTTAATAAAGAAAAAAAAACAAAACCCAGACATCATGTTCATTTTCAATCAGACAAGTCTGAAAAATAGATCCAGTATAATTAATTGATTAATAAATTCATAAATAATCAAATTAATTAATTTAATAAGACTCATTGATTAAAAAAAAAAGACTTAAAAAGACTAAAAATCCTATTTATCAAATAAAAAAATGGAAAATCCCTGATTTCAAGGGGTTAAATGCCCTGAATGCAATGCGTACCTCTGCTTCATCAGGGATTAAAAAACAATCCCTGATGAACAGAAAAATGATGATGATGATGATGATGATGATGATGATGATGATGATGATGATGATATGGTATATAAGGACTGAAAAGCTTCTCTCCTGCATGGTGCAGTGTCATTTTACCACCACAAGGTGACAGAATTGCTTCTTTTTTCATTTAAAAAAAAAATAAATAAATAAAAAATTATAACTCTACAAAACATAATAATTTAGCATAAATTGTGCATAAAACCTGTAAACAAATCAGGTGTAAAAATCTTGCAGTTTAGTCTTTTGAGTTATGAAATGATTCAAACAGAAACATGATACTCGGTTGAGAAACCTGAGACTGAGCTTGTCTCACTCATTTTTATCCGAACTGATGAGTTTGTAATATTTGTTTGTTCCTCGTCATCATCATCATCATCATCATCATCATCATCATCATCGTGTTGCTGCTGATTAGCACAAATCCATGAATGAATCCTGTGACATTGTCAAAGTTTCCATCGTTAAAGGAGAAGACAAGAAGAGAGACAGTGAATGCTGTAAAAACCTGAACAGCTCACACGTCATTCTGTCCAATCTGTTCATCCACAGCATGACCATTCTGAATATCACATACTTGATGTTTTTATTGTCATATCTGTGTCGAGGGAGTGCTGAGGAGGGGGTTAAAGGTCATACGTGGGGAGCTAAGACCAATATGAGGTACTAGAATGCCTTTGCAGTGGATGACTCACTTGGACACACAGATATACACACATACACACACACACACACTACACCCCTCCATGTGTTTTTACATGTTATAGGTGTCACTGCATGTAAAAAAAAAACAAAACAAAACAGAACAGAACACGTGAACATGTCTTTTGCCATGTTGTGCCCTGACATCGACATACAATGTGGTCATATTGTGAAAAATAAAACCATGTGAAAATAAATGAATCACGTGTTAAAAATAAAACCTCAAGGCTACATAAAATCACATAAAAATAATCAAACAATGTGGAAAAAATGTACATACCATTCAAAAAGATGCCCTACACGTGGATAACAAATTACTGTAACAAACAATAAAAATAATGAATTGTGTACAAAAATAATGTGCAAAAAATACAACCACATGCACTATGTGTGGACGATTAAAATGTGGAAATAAGTGAATGTTAATAATATATGGATCATGTGATATAATAAAATAAGAACTGCATGCACTACATGTGGTAAGGTGAAGTAAGTAAATAAATGAATCACGTGAAAAAATAACGTGGTAATTAAAACACATGCAATACATTAAAGCAAAAATAAAATGTGAAAATGAGTCATGTGGAAAAAAATAAATGTGTGGGTCATGGGTTATCATTTCCACGTGTAATTTTTTTCCACGTGGAAATAATAACCCATGACCTACACATGGAAAAATTAACGTGAAAACAAATGAATGTTGTGATAAAAAAAAAAAAAAAACGAGAATCACATGCACTACATGTGAAATGTGAAGTCTTTAAAAACATGCTTTTTACACGTGAATCTCTGGCAGTCCGGCAAAGAGCGGCGTGTGAAGTGCCGATCCGCACGTGACAGGTGTGTGTAAGCTCACTAAGCCTGAGCAGATGTGTTAAACATTTTCTATAAACCTGTTTGGTGAAAAGAGGAAAGGTTTGGGCCGTTCAGTGAAAGATGAGGTTAGTTGACACCAGATAAAATGACACCTATGAGCCTCGATCCCTATTTAAATCACACGGTCTTACACGTTTTGATGATGGAAACTTCTCACACGTCACATGATTGGTTCATGGAGTTTTGCAAAACAGCAATATGAGGGATAAGTATCATATATATTATGAATATTACACGTCCATCAGGAATGGTGACGTGAGTGGGACACTGAATACGTTCTTATAAAGTGTTACAGGAAAATCACTTAAACTTCAGGTGTATAATCACATGATTCACACAGGAAATTTGCACTTTGCATTTTTTTCTAAAATTCTTTTGAACAGATTGTCATTTAATTCAATAAAATACAAAGAAATAAACAAATTCAAGTGAAAATATCTTCAATAATGAACTATCTAATATTTCTCATACCTAAAAAACTAAATGAGATAAACATGTCTAGTAAATGCCTACTTATATCTAGTAAGATATATACAATAATAGTAATAATAATAATAATAAATTATATTTATATGGTATATTATATTTATATATTTATTTTATCATATTTTATCAGATTTTCTCATTATGGGAACAAAACAGTTATGAGTATGAAATATTTCTAGTTGAAAATGAAATTTACTTTCAACAAAACGAGACAAATTCAATCCTATTTCTAGTAAAATGCCTATTTAGATCTAACAAGGTGTCTAAACATATTCTTCTTCTTATTATTATTTTTATACATGGTAAAATAAATATTTATTTTGATTGTAATCTCGTAATGAATGTTCGCATATATTCAAATATTTTTCAGTGGCTAAGAATATCAGGGTCACTCCTTTTAAACTGGTGACGAGAGGAAAAAAATAAAGTGGGAATAAATTAATTTAGATTTAAGGACTTTTTTTTAATTTATTTTTTTTACTGGATTCAGTTTTAAATAAAAAGCTGCTTCATGGCACATGGTGACTCTGAGCAGGATAAAGTGGTCACTGAAGATCTAGAGGAAATAAATCATTGGATTTTTACACAACAAGAATCTCAGAGTGGTGAAAAGCCTCATGTTTAGGCTGAGTGTTGCAGCAGAAGGTGCCTTTGCTCCATCTAGTGAAGTGTTGTGGTAAGTGGATATAAGCTTCCACCAGACCCCATGTGAGAGAAAATTATCATTCAGGTGCTCTTGTTTGTCCGGTGTGTTGCTCTTTGATTTCATCATGTCACTAGATTAAGGCCAATCATCTATATTCCTGTATCTGATGCCTGTTAGATGACAGGATTCATTCCCATAGACTCCTTCATCACTGACCTGCTACATGAAAGCCTATAGCACTTAGGCCATGACTCATTTCTTTTTATGGCCTGTGTGAAACATGCCAAGTGTTTGTTAATGATAATAAAAGCTTCGGATCGTTCCTTTAGTGTCGAGGCCCTTCTCGGGACGGCGTGTGAGTAGGCCGCTGGTTTAGATATTAAACGTCTTGGACAGCTCCTCTTTTGCCTCCATGAATGAATCATCAGAAGACAAGAGAGGAAGGAGAGAAGCGATCAAAAATCAATGGGGAGCTCTGAGGCAGCTGTGACCCTTCATAATCGGCCAATGATGCGTGCACATAGCCCCGAGTCTCGGCGAAATCTGAGCAAGTGGCGGGTGTGTATGAGGGAGTGTGTGTGTGTGTGTGTGTGTGTGTGTGTGTGTGTGTGTGTGTGTGTGTGTGTGTGTGTGTGTGTGTGTGTGTGTGTGTGTGTGTCACAATCAGGTCTGCAGATCTGCAAGGTGAGAGCTATTTGAAGTGTGTGACGGAAAATCAGGATCCAGAACTGCAGAATCTACAGCTTCAGACAGATATAAAGGAGAGATTTATTAGTAGGCGAATGGATGAATGAATGAGGCACACGAAAAGGAGAGAAAGCCACAGCAGTGTGAAGTAACTGAGACCAGGAAGAAGAATTTCACTAAAGAGTCACAGAAAGTGCCAAATGATTCATTTTTTCCCCCCACATGATTTTTTTTTCTATGTGATGATTATTTTCAGTGTGATTTTTTCATATGATTCATATATTTCCACATGATTTTACCACCTGATTATATTTCCACTTAATTGATTTATTTACACATGGGTTTTCAGACGATTTATGCATTTCCACACGTAATTCTTCCACATGATTATTTTAATACTGTATGTGGCTTTTGATAAGATGAATTTACATGTAATTTTTTAATATGACTCATTTCATAGGTCATTATGTCAACATGTAAACTTCTTCACATAATTCATTTATTTTAATGTGTGTTTCCAAATGATTCATTCATTTTCAATACGAGTTTTTCCACATGATTAATTTATTTTCACGTGATATTTTCACACGATTCATTTATCTGTAAATGATTCATTTATCTCTACATGATTCATATATTTTCACATGATATTTTCACAAGATTCATTTATCTCTACATGATTAATATATTTTCATGTATCATATATTTCTTCATTTGTTTTTTTTCCACATGATTCATTTATTTTCACATGCTATTTTCACACAATTCATTTGTCCCTAAATTATTCATTTATCTCTACATGATTCATATATTTTCATGTGATTTTTCACGAATCATATATTTCTTTATTTGTTTGTTTTTTTTTCCACATGATTAATTTATTTTCACATTTACTTTTTCACGTCATATATTTTTCACATAATTAATTTATCATCACATATTATTCCCATGATGCCATTTCAGGTGTATAATACGTTGAAATGCACATTCGCATATGATTATGTACTGTATTACTCACATAATCATGTGAAAAACATATGATCACATGAAATGTACATGATTTTTTTCCCCCAGTGAACGGAATTTCAGTTAAATGAGTCACAGAAAGTGCAAAAAGACAAAACAGGACAATGTGTACGGGTGAAAGAGTGAAAGAGGAGGAAGAGGAGGAAGAGGAAGAGGACAACGAGGAGAGAAGCCAAGGACTGACATGCATTATTTAACAGCTCGTCAGAACTTCTTTCCTCTGACATGGTTGGTCCACTGTCCTAGTTGTTCACCATCACATGCTGATTGTTCATATAAAAGCAGAATAAAAAGAGATGAGATGAGCGAATACACTGCACAACTTTACTCATCGTATTTGATCTGTAGTCATAATCACAAGCCATTCTGATAATAATCATGTATAAGTGGTTATGTTTTTATTAAATTTGATCTACTACAGTAGCTTAATAAATCCTGTTCACTCTTTCCATTTGTGGAAGTCAAACCCAAAACAAATTCACTGTGCTTTATAAAATTATAACATTTAATCTTTTGTAAAACATTGTATTGATTGGATTGCTGTCATTTTAGTTGTTGCAAATTTACAGTACTGTGCAAAAGTTTTAAGCACCCTATTTTTTTTTTTAGAACAAACTTTGACTTCTACATTATCAAGTCAGTACAAAAACATTTTAGATTCCCAAACATTAGTTTTCTAGCACAAAATTAAATGTTACAGAAAAATGTTTATTAAAGAAAGCAGCATTTTACGTAAGAGACACTTTTCAGACAAAAAACACAATGAAGGCTGCTGGGTTTTGCTGCAAAAATAAGAAGCGAGTGTGAAAGTCAAAGTCTCCAGAAGAACTGAGGCTGGTTCTGCAAGAAGCTCAATAAAACTTACCAGCTCATTTCCTTATAAAACTGCACTAATTGTACTGGAGACTACTATTTTTATTTAATTTTTTTTTTCTCACACCAAATATTGCCTTTGTTTCATTTACTACTGTTTACTGCTCTTTACATTTTTTTTGTAGGAACACTTAATTTCATTATTTTGAAGGCATCTTTTCTTGACAGCATTTCTTTACATGTGCCTAAAACTTTTGCACAGTACTGTATGTGAACCTCAGTTTTAGTCATTTTGAGTAAACAAGTGTACTTCATTAACATTTAATCAAACTTAAGTTACAACATACTTAATAATTTAGCTTATTTAAACATATTTAATAACTTATTTAAACATACTTAGTACAACATACTTAACAATTTAACTATATTATTCACAGTTTTATTCATTTTAACATTTGATAATGTTAAATATTAATGGAGTAAATAATGTTAGTTAATAAAACCTTAAAATAAAGTGATAATAATAATAATAATAATAATAATAATAATAATAATAATAATAATAATAATAATAATAATAATAATAATAATATTGATATCCTATATATACATCTTTAATATAGTTTATGTTACTTAATTATTTCTAATTGCAATAAGATTATGATAAGACAAATATGAGTTTAAATTTATTTTTCTAGACATTTGGAAATGTAATTTCACCTATTTTACATAGTGTCCCAAAAGTCTCCATACATAATGGACTGTGTTTGCCTTCGTCAGAGGATGTTGGTGGATGTTCGCTTCTCGGTTGGTCCACAACACTTCCAGTCTTTTTGAATTTGTTAATACGTTTGGCAGCAGCGTCGTGTGTGATGTGCTTGTCATGTTTCCTTTTAAAGTCCATCGCAACCTTGCGACAGCTTCCCGATCCAGCCATGAGAATGATTTCTATATGTTCTTTTTTTGTCAAAGGCGTTCTTAAAGGCTATCTGAAAAAAATATAAATATAAACTAATTATGGAAGAAAAATTTTGGAAGACATTTTGCTAAAAAGTGTTAATTTCCCCTGTGTATGGAGACTCTTGGGACACCCTGTATTGGCAGATATTGCCATTTTGCTTCTTTCAAGAAACAGCTTCTTGAGTGTAGCGTAATTACCTGCCAATAACACAATCCAATCATATTTTTAGTAAAATATCTAGAAATAGGTGTAATAAAAATGTTTGTTTTATTGTTTTATCTGATAATTACATATGTTAAATACATTTGGGCCATGCCTCCTACCTGAGTCTGATTATCACTTCAAGATGGACCTACGACTGTTAATTATTTTTTAATAAGCAACTGTGTGGCATACAGAGTGAGAAACTACATCCTGTGTGATTATTTTAACATTCAGTTTGTTAAATGTTAAACTAAAGTCCGATCAGTTGCATTTGGAGTAAAGGGACGACTGTGTTAATTATATTTTTGAGTCAGTTGTTTCTTATGGATGATGTTGCGCTTTGCAATTTACACTTTTAACAATTCTCTACCGAGCGGATAGCTGCTTCCCGTCTAAATCCAACAAGCAGCATTGTGTTCCTACAGAAGATTGCTCTGATTCTGTATAAATATTCATTTCCTGTGAACATCCCTCTTGCTATGTTTAATTTAAGCTCAATAACACAGGCTGCCAATTAAGCCCGTGTAAAAACAGGCTGCTGAATGTTAAAGTGCTCTGGGATCTGTGCTACATGGCCTCCTCTGCCCTCACCATCGTCATTACTCTTCAGTTAGCCCTGATGAGGCTAGGCATGACACGGAGCAGTCAGTCAAAATGGATGTACAGATCCGTCCCGCTGTGCCAATACCAAATACCACGATCAATATACGGTAATCTAATCCAAATATTATATATATATATATATATATATATATATATATATATATATATATATATATATATATATATATATATATATATATATATATATATATTAATCAATTAAGAAACCGTTTAATTGTTGAAAAAAGTGAAGTTTTCTGTAAAGAAATGTTTATTTTACATTTATTGAAGGAGTCTCCAGTGTTTGGATCTTTGTAAAGATCAAAATATAAAACGTGATTTTTTTTTTTTATGTGGCAAATTCATGTGGTTTCTTAGTAACATGACAAGCAGCATTTTTTTTGTTTTGTTTTGTTTTTTGTTTTGTTTGTTTTAATTACTTTAAAACAAGCTGGTGAAGGAACGACTGTTTACAGCTACTATAACATAAGTTTGGATGTTCCACAACATAAAACATAACTGTAAATGGATAAAAAATATGACGTGTCATACTTTAATTAGTAAAAAAAATTAGTCATTGGTAGAATTGTTGTTCTATAAGAGAGATAAAACACTCCAAGACGTAATCATATCGAACTCTCGGGCTGCATCAAAACACATAATCTCTGATTATTTTTCTATAACAGCGCACCTCTTACGTGTTTGAGCTACCTTACTTATTATACATCATGTCAGTAATATAGTCAATATAGTATTAGCAAAATAGAACAATAATAAATTAGGAAAGAAACGGAATACCTACGAATTTCACCATATAAACATTCAAATAATTTTACTTTTACTGGTACTGTCAGAAATGACTGAACTCATACTCATGTATTTTTGTAATCTATCCTTCCAGCAGGAGCGAATTAGACAGCATCAATAAAGACAGGCCAGGTCGGTGCTCCCCGAAGTGATAATTACGCACATCATTATCGATCAGCCCATTGATGCATTGCTAATTGTTTGTTGAACTTTATTTATTTCTTTCATTTCCCTACCGGTGAGAATGTATTAACCTTGAGGCAAGGACTTGAGCAGACGAACGGCCATATATGGGCGTGAAACACGCATTAGGATTCGTCTGGAAACAGTGAGGAGCTTCCATTTTCTGACAGGAGCCTGTGTGATGTGTGATGTCCTGCTCACGAAGTCAGTATAGGATAACCAGAATGACAAAATGGGGCTAATTTAATCCCAGCTTATTTCTTCTCTGTATTGAACTTCGTTGCAGCCTTGAATGAGTGTCGAAGGCGCTTATTGAAGCAAGAGGTCATAATTATATTGATTAGGTTCAAAATCATGTTACTAAAGATGCAGGGTACATGTATGATTAAAAGAGCAATCGACTTGAGCACATCAAATATAATTTTAAATGTAGCTTTAATTGGGTTTATTGGTTTAGTGGGTCCGAGCTGAAGGTTGAGTTGTGGTGGATGGATAATTCATTTAAAAGTGAAACTTTTTCTTATACGGAAGTGTGATGAACTTTGTTAGAGAATGTTTTTAGAGGTTTTGTTGCATTATATGGATCTGTGATTTTAGTCCTTTGGTTAGTTCAATTATGAGTCACTTTGGATAAAAAGCTGTATTTCAAATGATAGGTTTAAATAAACAAGCTTATTCTAATATGTTATCGTTTCTATAGTAACGACTCATTCACAGGGACTTGTTTGGCTGATAATTAACTTATTCAAAGCCTAATGATAAACAGGTTTTAATAAATGTGTTGCTACAAAGGAAAATGTAAAGTTTTCTGTCAGGAGACATTTATTTAAAGTCCCCATGAAATCAAAATAGACGTTTTGTGGCTTTTAGTATGAATAGGTTTAACTTAGTTATCTATAAGCTAGCGTGCTCCAAAAACAATGACAAACTTCGCATTTAGAAAATATATGCATTCAAAATTGACAGTCTCTACAGTTCCTACCACCAATACGGATCAACAGTTCTGATGACATCATTCTGCACTTCAGCTTCTCATCAGATTTTCCGTCCAATCAAAAGTTCTCTAGAATCTGAAATGTCCCACCCACAACAGTTGTAGGTTTCTGGGCTGCGAAGTAAGCTAAACGCTACTGGCTATTTTTTAAAAAGGGGGAGGAGCCACCAAATATGTTCCACTCTGACTTCCTGGTTCAGTGGAAATTACGTCAACACATTGAATAATGCTGCACGTTTCAAGACACTTCATGGAGACTTTAACATTTATGTAAGGAGTCTCCAGTGTCGGTTCAAATGAGACAAATAGGTTCAATCAGAACAATCAGAAAATGACTTCAACAAATCAGAAATGTTCTTTTGGTGTGTATGTTTACTCAACACAACACACTTCACGGTGGTGTGATGCACCTTGATTTTGTATCTCTAGCACATGCGACTAAATCCCACCCCTACACTACATGTATTAACGTGCACAATCTGACTTTCACAATCTGAAAATGTAAACTGCAAATACAAATCTAGAGAAAATACAAATCTATAGAAAGTAGACACTAGCCAGACTCGAATCATGTCTATCATATGTGATATAAGGACAGAACACTGTAGCTCACAGCCGAAACATTAGACATTTTGTCGAGGTCGCATAGATGTGCTACATTAGAAACGTTGTTAGAAGAGTATTATAAACATAAACATGTTCATTTGTATTAATACACCTAGCTAGCTAACTATCTCACCATATGTTACTACATTACATTAGTCACAACTTTGTAGCACAGACAATTCAGTTTCGTGGCAACCGAAACATGGGACTGAAGCTTTTCCTGATAAATGTTGTTCATATATGTTTTTCTGGGGTTACAGCCTCACCTAGTGGTAGGAGCATAGCATTTTAGTAACCTTAAAATGTACAAACTTAAAAACACAAAACAAATTAAAGGTGCAAGCAACAATGATAGGGCGCTTGCACCGGTGCCACCGCCACCCGGTGGCTTTAGGAAAACAGAGCACGGTGGGCAATAAGTAGGTAAATATAGGAGGACTACATTAAAGTCATTTGTATTTGCCAGACTTCCTGTTGCCAGCAGGTGGCGCTATGACTATAACTGAATATGGGCATGGACGTGTTCAGGACAGGACTCTGTCAAACGTGTGAAGTTTGGGGCAGATTCAGTGTTAAACATGTCATTTCCTGTTTGCCAGCAGGTGGCGCTATGACTATAACTGAATATGGGCAGGGACATGTGTTCAGGACAGGACTCTTATCAAACTTGTGAAGTTTGGGGCAGATTGGACATTGCATGCCTGAGTTACAGCAACTTCCTCTTTCATGGCGAAACATCGAATTTTGTCAGGCCGCCAGGGACACGCCCTTCAACAAAAACTCAAGATCTTCACAATTTAGCATTGCAAAGTCTTTAAGATCACACTCACCAAATTTGAAGATGATCTGATTAAAACTATAGGAGGAGTTTGTTAAAGTACGACGCCTGAAAATGGCAAAAACTACACAAAAATCGCAGAGGAAATTCAAAATGGCTGACTTCCTGTTGTGTTTAGGGCTTCGCTCCAAGAGACTATTTTGTAGGTATTGGGACATTACATGTATCTACCGAATTTCATACACGTATGTGAAACCTAGTGGGAGGGATGCGTCGTTGAAATTATGTAGGTGGCGCTATCGAGCCATTTTGCCACACCTAATTCTGAAACTTATTACCTCCAGTTCTGGAGTTTTTGGAAAGTTTTATGAGTTTTCAAGCATGTTTAGGCCCTCAAAAATGTGATTCATTTTGGAGAAAAATAATAATAATAATAATAATAATAATAATAATAATAATAATAATAATAAACAGAGGAAATCCAATAGGGTCCTCTCACCATAGGTGCTCAGGCCCTAATTAGGTTAAAATAATGGATAAACGTTGGCTGATACATTAGTGTAGGTGCTGTGCCGAATATTAACGTTTAATTATTGAGAAGAAACATACAATTTGAACATTCAACGATGCTCACATTAATGTCGCTCACACGTTTGTCACAAAATAACTAACAAACAAACAAACGGAAATGAATATCCGATTCATTTTCAAGTAGTAATTGAACGATAACTAAGAGTAATGATGCTAAGGGTATTTTAGCTGAAATATAATTGCTTTCAGCTCTCTGCGAGCTTTACCTTTTATGGAGTTCTGTGGGCGTGACTAAATGTAAATCAGCTGCATTGTGAATGTGCATAATAATTTATGTCTGATTGTATGGTGTTTATCAAAATACTCACATGAGAGTAAAGACAATCGATGCTATAGAAACTCTGGTCAATTATTATAATTTTTTTTTTTTCAAAATTATTTCGATTAGTCGTGCAAAACTGGACAAAAATCATGAGTGAGACTCTTAATTCTAAAAAAATAAATAAATAATGAATTATTATTTCATAAAAAATAATAATAATAATTGTTCCAGCACTTTGGTAATTTGTACCATTGGACAGAACAGAGATGAAAATTGATGTAGGGAAAAACATTGAGATTAAATGAGTTATTAGGAAAAATGCAGTGTGTTAAGTGGTGTGTGTGTGTGTGTGTGTGTGTGTGTGTGTGAGAGAGAGAGAGAGAGAGAGAGAGAGAGAGAGAGAGAGAGAGAGAGAGAGAGAGAAGGAGTGAAAAGAAGCATTGCGTGTATTTGCAGTATGTGTGAGAGAGGGTAGGAGAGTGAATGTGTCAGTGCACCTGTATATGTGTGCAAGTGTGTACCCAGCTCCGAAGGTGTGTGTGTGTGTGTGTGTGTGTGTGTGTGTGTGTATGTGTGTGTGTGTTTGTGCTGTTATGCCCTCTGGCTTGGCTGCCAGCTTCTTTCGCTCACTTCAGAGCCAGCAGGCAGACTGGCGAGGAATACCGATCACCTCGGCCAGGGCCGCTCCTTTGAGCCTCTCTTTGGCATCTTCTCCCCTTCTGCCAGTTTCCTCCTCTGCTCCTCTCTTCCCTTCTGAAGTTGACAACAAAGACATCCTCGGGGTCCTTCCTTGATGTAAGACCTGCTCTTGATCTTTTCTCCCTGTGTTTTTTGTACGCCGGCGTTGCGCTACTTTCATATTCCGCTAGCACAATATTTACACTGCAGAACACAAAGCCGGGGTGAATCTTTCATGCCGACCCGGGTGCCTCCTTTTCTTTTCTTTTTTTTCAAAAGAGAGATAATCAGCCATTTGTATTGCTGCTTCGTTAGCATCATTACCTTAACGCTAGGTACGGACGTTTCCTCCGGCCATCCCGTGCACACACATGGTGAACTAGCACGTTCGCTCGAGTCTGAGTAAAAAGTTCTTCGTTTATGATTAAACTTTCTTCAAGAAGGCGACACGCAGCGCTAAAGAGAAAAGAGGACGATGTGAAACGACGAATCATACCTCTCCCTCCCTCCCTCCCTCCCTCCCTCCCTCCCTCCCTCCCTCCCTCCCTCTCTCTCCCTCTTTCTCTCTCTCTCTCTCTCTCTCTCTCTCTGTCTGTCTTTCCCTGCTTCCATGAGGAGAACTCTCCAAAGAGCTAATTAGCAGCACAGCCGAGTCCAGAAAGTTGTACAGCCTGTGAGCTGCATCGCTCACTCCGGCGCTAACACAGCTAGCTATCGGTCAGGGACGACGCTCAGTTTATCACCAGCAAAGTGACAGCGACAGTCATGCCAGAGTGACGAGGCAATGATAGCAAGCTGTCCATGAGACTCGGTGAGAGAAACTCTGTGGAAATGGCTGACAGTAATGGAGCAGTGAGTTTAGTCACATGCTAACATTAAAAGGAAAAGTAGCCACATTGAATTTACGATTGAAATTATTTCAATAATCATCATGGATCTTTTTAATCTATTTGATTCCAAAGTGTTTTACAGGTATGTGAGTACATATATTTAATTCTGTATGCAGTTCAGAATTAACGCCACAAGACTTTTCAAAAGAAAAAATAAATTAGCGTCAAAGGTAGTATTTTTTGCTTGATTAAAAATGTTAAAAACTCAAATAAACTTTAAATAATTAATCTACTTTAAAAAAACAAAATGATTGTGCACAACAAAGAGAGTGACACAAAGATAATAAAAGCACGAAATGTATTTTATTTTATATATTTACATTTTCTTTTTTTTTTTACATTTAATGTAACAATTTAAAAAAATTATAAATCAGTCAGTTATGTATTTATGATACATAATATATGGATATATTTGTGGTGGTAAAGTGTTACACATTATCTGTACTCAGTTTAATCGCAGTATCTTAGTTATAATGACTAGCTGTCTGTCTGCTTGATGGAAATGTCTCTGGTCATGTGACCATTTACATAAACCCACGTAAAAATGTTCCATACGTAATGTTATTTCAATTTATATCTTATCTTACAGTAAAACATATTATACAAAACATTTTAGAGATTTACAAACTAAAAAAAAAAAGAGCCAAGGTTGTGATTAAATTGGTTTCAGGAGGTGTAAAGTACTTAAGTAATAATGCTTTATTAATAAAGTAGCATGGCATCAACATAGGTATAATTAAAAATTAATACTTGTACTGTAAGTACACTTTCATTAATAATATTAAATTCCAAGCATTCATTATAAATCATATCTACACTGCCAGTCAACAATTTTTGAACACATGGAGTTTTTTATTAGTATAGTTTATACTCTATTAATTATTAAATAAGGAAAAAACAAACAAACAAACAATTGTTCTCTCAAATCCCTGTATTTGTTGTATAGTCAACAGTGTTAGTATCACATAAGTGTCTAATTACTGTACAGTGATCCAGACTGATCTTTACTATAGGATTCTAACGGATTTAACTTGAGGTTTTGGAATCCTCATGCAGAATGATCTGAACAACAACAACAACAACAACAACAACAACAACAAACATCCAGAGGCCTGTTTCAAGAAGCGAGCTGAACAAACTCAGAGTTGCAGAGTACCTTTTGAGTTGACAAAACCAAACAAATCCAACCAGGGTTAATTACGATTAACACGTTTTATGACGCTGGTTATCAACTTTCTCGGTCAACCCAGGTTTTAACCCTGAATCAAGGTTTACTCAGCGTGCAAATAAAAGCCACGTTTGCAGCAAACAGCCAATAGCGTTCAACATGGGGAAAAAAAAGCAGTTGTTCACACTTCCGGTTGAAGAGCAAGAAATTATTATGTGGAAATATGAGGAATTTAAACCTACACTAACAGATAAAAGCAACACCGCTGTGGCTGCCAAAGCTTGGGAACACTGCTGATTGTGTAAATGCTTAAGTTCACCTTTACAGTCTCACAATAAGAATAAACGGATTGAAAACTTATAACCCCAACATATTTAATGTAATTTCATTGAATATAAATTATATTAATTACATATTAATCAAATAAATATCCATTTGTGACAATATATTAGGACAGGAATAATGACACTGTATGAAACCACCGCAAAGCAGCACACACAGTATGCGGTACAGTAAGGGTGTGGCTTTGGCATGTCATATTTTTAATGTGCGGCTCAAGAAGCTGGCAGAGATAAACTATACCATCTGCCCAAAATCAATATCTTTCGTACAGATGGTCATCAGGAAAAGCCAGCACAAACTACTCAAACTTACCTGGGTAGCCACCTAAACTGGCTTCGTGAAACAGGCCCCAGTAAGCATCAGTTCTGTGGATGGAAACACCTTGTGATGAGAGAGGGTCAGAGAAGAATGGGACTGGTTCGAGCTGTAACACTACCTCAAACATAGTGATCTGAAAAGCATCTCACAACATGTCCTACATTGAAGCGGATGGGCTGCGACAGCAGAAGATCACATTTCTGTCATATCATTTGGGAAAAAAAATCGTTCTTATTCTTCATTTTTGGGGAAACCCTCTGTTACAGGGTTCTACACAAACAGACAATCTCAAGAACCATTTTTTAAGAATGTAGTCTGACATAAAAATAATATTTACATGGATATCATTATTCACTACATACATAACGCACATCGAATTCCATTTAAGGTCTATACTCGGGTTGCAGCCGTATTCCGAATACGATGTTTATATGCATACAGGCATCGGAATATTCCTGTATACAGGTTGTTGTAAGTATGCCGGTCTACACATGCGCTTTTCTGTCCCGCTTTTATTTCCCGGGAGATTCAAGATGCTGCCGCTGCTACCCACAATTCCTTGCGGACTGAGCATGTGCATATATCTCCTTTCAGTGGAATTTCTGAATTTTTCAGGTGTTTACATGCAACAAATTTCTGATTAAAACAGGCATATTTCAGGGGTGGGAAGCAGAATTTGGGGAATCAGAATATTGTCTTAATCTGAATTGTGCAGATTGTGGCATTTACATGACTCAATACTAATTAGAATATTGCCAAATTCTGATTAATATCGGAATATTGATGTGCATATACACATAGGCAATGTTCATTCACCAAAAAGTAAACATATCAAGCAGAACTTCTCTGAGAATGCCTTAATATCGAAAAAAAATTCCACTAAAAACTAAATTCCATGTGTCTGTTCTGATTTTAATGAGACGTGTTTACTGAAAGACTCCTCACTCAGAGAGATGCGAGTGTTTGTAAACCCTCCAGAACTCTTTCACTCTCTCTTTTCTTCCTACAGCCATGTTTCAGTTGTTTGCGGTCAGTTAGTGGAAAATCTCTGTCGGCTCTCATAACAGCACTAGGCTTGGATGTTGTTTCTGGCTCACTAGTAAGTCATTTTAGATAAAAAACACCTGCCAATAAAAACTGCACGAGTCAAATGTAGTTAGGAGACGAACCTCACTAAACTAAGCATTCTCCCTGAGTTTAAAACTCATTTAAAACACATGCGCTCGTGCACAAAGAGTTACGCAAAAGGTAAGAGTGTAGATGTGGTGTCACGGTGGTGTGAAGCCTGAGTTGAACGCAAAAATCAAGAACAAAAGGATTGCGGGAATGTCCACTGGGCCCCCCATTGCTTGCAGACATAGCTCCAGGAAAAGGTTACCAGGGCGGCCATTATATTTTCATGAAGATCATTTATTTATTTGTCAAGCAAATCCAATCAGAATAGAAGTCGGGTTTTTTGCACAAAGCGAAGCAAGGTAATTAGCAACACTGGGATTGCGATGGCAAACTTCTCTTTCTCCTGCTCGTGCACTTTCAAGTGTGCAGAGGGAGAGGTGAATGCCTAAATATTGATAGGCTTTCCAAAGCGTAGCGTGAAATCCAAACAGCGCTGCTGCGGCCTGGTGGAGAGCTGGAGGCGTCATAATGATGGCCAACCAAAAGACAAACACAGACACTGAGCTTTATTACCACACATAAACACACAGTGCGAGCGATTTCTGGAATACAAATGTACAGAATAGAGACATCAGGTCATTTGTACAGGTGCATCTCAAAAATTAGAACATTGTGGAAAAGTTCATTTTTTCTGTAATTTAATTCAAAAAGTGGAACTTTCATATATTCTAGATTCATTACACATAAAGTGAAATATTTCAAGCCTTTTTTTGTTTTAATCTTGATGATTACAGCTCATGGAAATGAGATACTGGAAAAATCCAGTAGAACATTAGAATAAAGAATTCATAATACAGCAATGTCGACCTGAGAAGAGCTCGAATCAGGTAATTAACTCAAAACACCTTTTTACTCAAAACACTGTTGGTCAGCAGTCCAAAGTCCTCTTTTCGATGAAAGTAAATTTTGCATTTCATTTGGAAATCAAGGTCCCAGAGTCTGGAGGAAGAGTGGAGAGGAACAAAATCCAAGTTGCTCGAAGTCCAGTGTGAAGTTTCCACAGTCTGTGATGATTTGGGGTGCCATGTCATCTGCTGGTGTTGGTCTACTGTTTTTTCTCAAGTCGAGAGTCGACAAGCTTTTTGGAGATGCTGATTTCCTTTTCCAGCAGGACTTGGCACCTGCCCACAGTGCCAAAACTACTAGTAACTGGTTTGCTGACCATGGTATTACTGTGCTTGATTGGCCAGGCAACTCGCCTGACCTGAATTTTGTCAAGAGGAAAATGAGAGACACCAGACCCAACAATACAGCAACCTGGGCTTCCATAACACCTCAGCAGTGCCACAGGCTGATTGCCTCCATGCCACGCCGCATTGATGCAGTAATTCGTGCAAAAGGAGCAAAAAGTATAGAGTGCATAAATTAATATACTTTTCAGAAGGTCGACATTTCTGTATTATAAATTGTTTATTCTAATATTTTGAGATACTGGATTTTTGATTTCCACGAGCTGTAAGCCGTAATCATCAAGATTAAAACAAAAAAGGCTTGAAATATTTCACTTTATGTATAATGAACCTAGAATATATGAAAGTTCCACTTTTTGAATTAAATTACAGAAAAAAATATTTCCACGATATTCTAATGTTTTGAGATGCACCTGTATTAGCTATAATATGCAATAACAATTTATTATTATTTTTCTGGCACACATTTGGAAAAATACAATCATCTAGGCTCTTTAGATGTTTTGCTTTCTACATACAACCAAGAACCACCAAAACCAAAAACAAGGAACTCTTATCAGGGACGCACTAATCCTGTTTTTAAAAATTTGCTATATTACCAATAACAGAGCGCAAACTACTGGCAGGTTACTGACACTAACTCTTATGTCTTTTAATATGGTTTTTTTTTTTATAAAATAATATAGTACATGCAAAGTCTGATTATTAGAGTCGTTTCTGAATATTTAGGGGCCCTAAGGGTGTCACATAAAGGCAGGTTGGTGACAAATGCAATTGCAGTAAAATCTTTAATTAAAGAAGCAGGCAGACAAATCCAATACAAAAGGCAATATACAAACAGGCAAAACTAGGCATAAATGTGAAACACAAAAACGAGGACAAAAGCAGGATTAAAACAATGAAACAAGAATGAAGACCGAACTGCTCTGTACGGCTCAGGTGGCAAAACACTGAAACACAATACTTTGCGATGTAATAGGGAAACACAAGGATATAAATAGACAAACTAATCAAAGGAGGAAACAGAAACAGCTGAGAACAATGATGACACATTAGGCAAACAACCAATGACAAAACAGAGGTGGAGACAGGACATAAACCAATCCATTTATTATTAGGCTTATATTACATGAACTGTACACCAAAGAAGTCCCTGAGTAAGTTGTTACTGTAGAAACGATAATGTATTAGAACAAGTGTGTTAATATGAACTTGTGTTTTGCCTTGCAACTGCAGCTATAGAACATAAATCAACACCTTCTGACCAATCATTATCAACAATTCAACAGTGCTGTGGCATAAATACAGTGGGTATAGAAAAGAATCACCCCCTTTAAAATAATCACAATTTGTTGCTTTTCAGCCTGAAATACAGACGGACACAGTTTTTGTTTTATCCAGCTGTATTTACTCAGTGCAACTTATAACATCCACGTGAAAGATATAACACCAACATGTCAGAAAAAAATACAAATAAATAAAAGACCAGAATCACTGAGTTGGAAAAAGGATCACCCCCCTCCTAAAAATGACTTGTAAACTCAATAAGGTGTAGCTAATCACCTTCTCAATGGCACACAAAGCCATTTGACTTTAAAATGTACTCAGCTGTGGTCATTTTGATTAGCTTAGCATGAAAAGAGCTTTCCTGGAGCATTTCCTGGTGCAACTGAAGCAAACAATCAACTATGGGTGGCAAGGCACTGTCAAAAGATCTCCGGGATAAAGTTGTGGACAGGCACAAGTCAGGAGATGGATACAAAAAAATTTCAAAGACTTCATCAATGCCTAGAAGCACAGTGAAGTCTATTATTAAGAAGTGGAAGGTATTTGGTACAACACAGAGCCTCCTTGGATCAGGAGGTCGCTCCAAACTGGATTAAAGAGCCAGGAGGAAACTGGTCAGAGAGGCTACCAAGAGGCCTACAGCAACTCTGAAGCAGTTGCAGGAATTTATGACAAAGAGTGGTCATTGTGTGCATGTGACAACAATATCACAAATTCTCCAGAAATGTGGCTTGTATGGGAGGGTTGCAAGAAAAAAGCCACCCACGACTGAGCTTTGCCAAAACGCACCTTGAAGATTCTGAGGCCACATGGAAAAAGGTGTTATGTTCAGATGAGACTAAAATTGAATTATTTGGCCTCAACACCAAACGATATGTCTGGCGGAAATCCAATACAGCTCACCATCCAAATAACACCATTCCTACAGTAAAGCATGGAGGTGGTAATATCCTGTTATTGGGGTGTTTCTCTGCAGCAGGGACTGGAACACTTCTCAGGATAGAAGGAAAATGGATGGGGCAAAATACCGTCAAATTCTTGAGGAAAATCTGCTGCCCTCTGCCAGAAAGTTGTCAACGGGAAGAAGGTTTACCTTCCAACATGACAATGACCCAAAGCACACAGCAAAACTGACCACACAGTGGTTGAAGGAGAAACAGGTGAATGTCCTTGCATGGTCTAGTCAGAGCCCAGACTTTGAGTAGTTCTGCAAAGAAGAGTGGTCAAATATTGCAAAGTCTAGATGTGCAAAGTTAGTAGAGACATATCCCAACAGACTAAAGGCTGTAATAAAAAAAAAATAATAAAAATAAGGCAAATTAAAGCAAGGGGGTGAGCCTTTTTCCAACTCAGCGATTCTGTTTTTTTTTATTTTTTCATTTTTTTCTGACATGTTGGTGTTATATCTTTCACTTGGATGTTATAAGTTGCACTGAGTAAATACAGCTGGATAAAACAAAAACTGTGTCTGTCTTCATTTCAGGTTGAAAAGCAACAAAATGTAATCATTTTAAAGGGGGGTGATTCTTTTCTATACCCACTCTATATATAATCTCATTCATTATATGTACAAACATTTTTGGACACCTGACCATCACAGCCATATGTGAGCCTTCCTCAAACTGTTGCCACAAAGTTTGAAGTACACAATTGTTTAGAATGTCTTTGTATGCTGTAGCATTACAATTTCCCAAGCGGCCCAAACTGTTCCAGCATGACAATGTCCCTGTGCACAAAACAAGCTCCATGAAGACATGGTTCCATGAAGAGTGAATGGTTGGAGTGGAAGAACTCGAGTGTCCTGCACAGAGCCCTGACCTCAACCCCACTGAACACCTTTAGGATGAACTGGGACACCGACTACCCCCAGGCCTCCTCACCCAACATCAGTACCTGATCTCACTAATGCTCTTGTAGCTGAATGAACACAAATCCCCACAGCCAAGCTCCAAAATTGAAAATTGTGGAAAGCCTTCCCAGAAGAGTGGAGGCAGACAGAGGGGGACTAAATCTGGAATGGGATGTTTGACAAGCACATATGGGTGTGATGGTCAGGTGTCCACAAACTTTTAGTTATATAGTGTATAAACATATCTAAAGTAACTAATGAACTGGCAAAGTAGTATATTTTTCTCCACTGTAGTGACTTCCTGCTGTGTGTCTGTATCACACACGGGATCTGCAGCCTCGCTTCTCTCCATTCTCTTGTGTAATCTTCGCTTCTTTTCCCCAAAAGAGTTTTAATTACTAAACCAATTTGCACTCTTTAATCAGAAACACTGTTAATGTGATTAAAGGCAATTAAAGCCTACATTATTCACACAAATATTTTATTTGAGGTGACGTCTTTTTAACGAGGCCCACGTCTCGATTGCTAATGGCCGTGAACATTTTAGAAGGGGGGGGGATTCTGAGACGTGTTCGTGTTCTGTATTTCAGCGATGAATATTTAAAGCTTAGCCCAGTTTCCAGGCACATGCTAACATTCTTTCTTAAACTCCACACATGCAGAAGAGACCGTTTGATTGCTGTTAGCTAATAACTCCACAAGGCTAGCTTTTATTTTATTTTTTTTACTGTTCAAACTAAACATGATATTTTATGAAATACACATTGTAATTTCCCATTAAACCACATTCCTATTGTATGCAAGGCCTTTGCACACGACGGCTATAATGAATAGAGACGTGAGATTTGAATCCAGTCCTACTTGTCCCCCTTTCTGAAGCAGTTGTCACAGTTCTTTGCTTTAATAAATCCCCACTCCGTTAAATAATTCAGTCTTTTATCAATAAAGCTCAATGTTACTCTATCATTAAGTCTTCTCGTTCAATCGTAACACCCCCCTTCTTTATTCATTACCCATGTCATTTTGTCATTTTCTAATATGTAGCCTGCTGAAACAGCCATCCATTTTTCCCTCGTTTTTCATCTTCTCGTCTTTCTCTTTCCCTCTCTCTCTCGTTATTAAACCATTGCATAGTTCTTCATTCTCCACAAGGGACCTTCTTTCAAACTTGTCCTATTGGCTATTTAACGTACTTTTATTGGGCATAAACACACGCAAACACAAATATTATGATTTTTTTTTATCTTAAGGTCAGATGGTTGAGGTTGATAGGTTGTGAGTCTGAGATGTACTGCCCTCCATTAATAATGGCACCCTTGATAAATATGAGCAAAGAAGGCTGTGAAAAATTGTCTTTATTGTTTAACCTTTTGATATTTTGCTTAAAAAAAATCACAAAAATACTCTGCTCTCATGGATATCAAACAATTGCAAACAAAACACAGGTTTATAAAAAAAAATCTGCAACAATTATTGGCACCCCATGAATTCATATGAGAAAAATTTATTTGAAATATATTCCCATTGATATTTTACATTTTTTTTAGTACACCTGGCTGACTAGGAACAGGAAATTGTTCAACCATGACTTCCTGTAACACATGGGCCAAATTCCCTTAGTAATTCATAACAATGGTTACGACCAAGGAATATAGCTGTGATGTGCGGCAAAAGGTTGTTGAGCTTCACAAAAAGGAAAGTGGCTATAAGAAAATAGCAAAAGCATTCAAAATGCCCATTTCCACCATCAGGGCAATAATTAACAAGTTCCAGTCAATTGGAAATGTTATGAATCAACCTGGAATTGGATGTGTGTCTTTATTGTCTCAATGCACTGTGAAGAGGATGGTTCGAGTGGCCAAAAAATCTCCAAGGATCACAGCTGGAGAATTGCAGAAGTTAGTTGTGTATTGGGGTCAGAAAGTCTCCAAAACTACAATCCAAAGTCACCTACATCACCACAAGTTGTTTGGAAGGGTTTCAAGAAAAAAAGCCTCTACTCTCATCCAAAAACAAACTCAAGCGTCTTCAGTTTGCCAGACACTACTGGAACTTCAAATGGGATCGGGTTCTATGGTCAGATGAAACCAAAATAGAGCTTTTTGGAAATAAGCACCAGAGGTGGTTTTGGTGGACACAGAGAGGTAGCCATATGGAAAAGTACCTCATGCCCATGGTTAAATATCAACAGCAATTAAATGAAATAGAATTAAATTAAAATGGGCCATGGTTGGATCTTCCAGCAGGACATTGATCCAAATACATACATCAAAATCAACACAAAAAAAGTTTACTGACCACAAACTCAAGGTCCTGCCATGGCCATCCCAGTCCCCTGACTTGAAACCCATAGAAAACCTGTGGGATGAACTGAAGAGGAGAGTCCACCAGCGTGGACCTCAAAATTTGAAGGATCTGGAGAGATTCTGTATGGAGGAATGGTCTCAGATCCCTTACCATGTATTCTCCAACCATCAGGCAATATAGGAGAAGACTCATAGCTGTTATCTTGGCAAAGGGAGGTAGCAAAAAGTATTGATTAAAAGGGTGCCAATAATTGTTGTACACATATATTTAACAAAGATTTTTTTTGATAAACCTGTGTTTTGTTTGCAATTGTTTGATATCCATAAGAGCAGAGTATTTTTGTGAATTCATTTAACAAAAGATCAAAAGGTTAAACAATAAAGAAAATTTTTCACAGCCTTCTTTGCTCATATTTACCAAGGGTGCCGATATTAGTTGAGGGCACTGTACTGTACAGTGCCCTGTTTTATGTGAAGGACAGGGATCTATCAGAGTCTGATCTTCACAACACATGTTTGTGGAAGTGTATCATGGCACAAACAAAGGAGTTTTCTGAGGACCTCAGAAAAAGAGTTTTTGATGCTCATCAGGCTGGAAAAGGTTACAAAACCATCTCTAAAGAGTTTGGACTCCACCAATCCACAGTCAGACATATTGTGTACAAATGGAGGAAATTGAAGACCATTGTTACCCTCCCCAGGAGTGGTCAACCAACAAAGACTCCAAGATCAAGATGTGTGATAGTCTGCGAGGTCACTTAGGAACCCAGGGTAACGTCTAAGCAATTAAAGACCTCTCATATTGGCTACTGTTAATGTTCATGAGTTCACCATCAGGAGAACATCGAACAACAGTGGTGTGTGTGGCAGGGATGCAGGAGAAAACCAAGAAGAACATTGCTGACCATCTGCATTTTGCTAGAGATCACATGGACAAGCCAGAAGGCTATTTGAAAAATGTTTTGTGGATAGATGAGACCAATATAGAATTTTGGTTTAGATGAGAAGCGTTATGTTTAGAGAAATGAAAACACTGCATTCTAACATAAGAACCTTATCCAATCTGTGAAACATGGTGGTGGTAGTATCATGGTTTGAGCCTGTTTTGCTGCATCTGGGCCAGGACAACTTGCCATCATTGATGAAACAATGAATTCTGAATTATACCAGTGAATTCTACAGGAAAATGTCAAGACATCTGTCCATGAACTGAATATCAAGAGAAATTTGGTCATGCATCAAGACAATGACCCTAAGCACACAAGTCATTCTACCAAAGAATGGTTAAAGAAGAATAAAGTTAAGTTTTTGGAATGGCCAAGTCAAAGTCCTGACCTTAATCCAATAGAAATGTTGTAGAAGGACCTGAAGCAAGCAGTTCATGTGAGTTGAAGCTGTTCTGATATGAGGAATTGGCTAAACATTTTCCAAGCTGATATGCAGGACTGATCAACAATTACCAGAAACATTTAGTTGCAGTTATTGCTGCACAAGGGGGTCACACCAGATACTGCAAGCAAAGGTTCACATACTTTTGCTACTCACAGATATGTAGTATTGGATCATTTTCCTCAATAAACAAATGACCAAGTATAATATTTTTGTCTCATTTGTCTATTTGTTTTCTCTTTATCTACTTTTAGGACTAAAATGTATAAAAAAAAATGTGTAAAAATCTGATGATGTTTTAGGTCATATTTATACAGAAATATAGAAACTTTCAAGCATCACTGTAAATTCTAAGTACTTTTCACAGTGCTTTCCTATAACAGAGAGTTCGGTTCTCCACCTCAGTGCAGTTCTTTAGACAGGTGATAACACAGAACTCTGAATCAGCTCAAATACAGGAAGTGAACAAACATGCAATTAAAGGCATAACACGTGCGTAAACTCAGCATGTTGTTTAATGTGGGATATAATCCGTAGCATTGTTCCAAGCACAAGCATTCAAAAGGATAATCCATAATACGAAAATGAAAACAGGAGAAACAGGTTTAGAAACACACATTAATTGAATTAGTCTCTGCAAAGTCATAATTACACAGGAGGGTATTAGAAAACTAATCAGTTACCAAAATGAAAACATTCAGGGAAGCACACAAAGGTTGAAACAGTGGTGGAGACAGGGCCAGGAAGTGAAAACCAAAACATCCTGATAAAAATCCAAGCAGCATTCATCATCATGCTGGGAAATGTGCTGTGCTCTGAGGGGATTTGTGACACTGTGTGTTTTGGGTTGCAGCATTTAAAACAAAATTTTTTTGTTAGATGTGAGCTACTAAACTTAGCCCAAGGACAGAGCTGTAGCACTGCAGAAATGTCACTCTGTAAAACTGTAAATTCTCCAGTAATTTACTGGCAACAGAGTTACCAGTAAAGTACTTTAAGTTTACGGTAAATAACTGTAGAACGTATTTACAGTAAAGTTCTATAATATATAACGTAGTATAAAATAACACATGATAATCTAGTACATTTGCTCATTTTGCTGATGTTTTTTTTTTTTTTTTTTTAAAGCAACTTACAATCGAGGAAGGACACACCTGACCTGAAGGTTAAGGACTTGCTCAAGAAGCCAACCATGGTAGCTTGGCAGTGCTGGGATTTGAACTTATGGCATTCTGATCTGTAATTTAAAGCCTTAACCACTGAGCCATCACAACTAGCTCAACTAGCTTGCATTGATTCAACCACCTCCTCCACTGAGTTAACTCACACCAAATAATCTCAGTGCTTTCCTAAACCAAAGTTTTCACTAGCATATAAAGTTAAACTCAAACAGGGTTGGGATTTGACTAAGATCCAGTAATTTGCAGATGCTGACACAAGGAGAATTTTTATTTCCTATTCTCACCCCTGCCAAAAACTATATCAGATATCAGACTATGCACAGTTTCTTTCTTTCTTTTTTTTGTATTTTACTGGTCTAATTGACAAATATTTTACAGTACAATTCTGTAAAATAATAAAAGTATTTTGCTGTAAAATAAATATTGGAAATTTACAGTATTTTTATTTTTTACACAGTAAATGTTCTGGAGATTTGGACTTGCAAATAAAAAGAGAAAATAAATACTGAATGCTTACACAAACTGTTTTAAACTAGCTATTTACAGAATTATCAGATCATTTATTTAGCACAGGCTCTGTATTCTCCATGCTCTGGAGATTTTCTGATCCCTGTGCACACTTGCCAAATTCGCCCAACCGTGTTAAAAGGTGTTAGTTAATTACCTATAACAGCAGATCTGACAGTAATTCTGGCTGCAGGGCAAATGGCAGGTTTTTTTATTAATGCGTTTGTTCTAATATCAAATACCTTGTTTCTATAGTAACAGGTAAATCACCGGGACTTCTATGATGGACGCTCCACATAATAAGATTCAAAGAAAAAAAGTCATCGTTTATGTGGTAAAGTTTTCTGTGAGTAGATGCTTATTTAACATTTTTAGAAGGAGTCTCCAGTGTCAACTCTATAACTTTTAGGTTTGCAGTTTCCAGTTTCTCTGTAAAATGACAAGCTGTGTCCTTCTTTGTCTTCAGCTTCAAAAGAAAAAAAAAAAAGAGGCTGGTGAGGGAATGACTGGAATGAACTTGTTTCACAGATGTTTCCCAATGTAACTATAAATGGATAAAAAAATTACGATGTGTCATTCTTTAATAAAGATTTATTCACTGAAAAATTCCTACGAAACACTTCAAGGTATGCTGTTTTTGGGAAATAATCAACTATGAGGTGGTGAGAGTAACTCTGCTTTGCATTGGGCCACATCACACCACCCTATTGTTGATTATTTTCCTATAACAGCACACCCTCAAGTGTTTAATACTTTCCTTAATAGTGCATCATTGCAAAACTAAAGAAAGAGATGTTTGACACTGAACATGTCTTGTCTGATTAACTATTTATTAACTACTTATTAACTACTACCTCTTATTATTATTATTATTTTGTTACACTGTTATTTTAAAGATGACATTATCCAATATAAACTCGTAATCCTATGTGGTGAGCCAATGTGGTGATACTTTATGGGGTTTTCAGCATATCGTACAGTGTCTTTTCATATATACAACATATAGTGTTCTATACAAAGCAGAATTGAGCAGTATATTCCACTCTTCACCAAATATTTTCTTTTTCTCAGAGTAATAAGTCTCTTTCCCTGCTTAATCCTCTCCGTATGTGTTCAAATAATCCTTATTTGACCCTCTGGCTCTGACTCTGCTATTGATCACACACCACTCAAAAGATTTCATCACTGAGATTTAGACCAACACACAGAGGCCACAACCTGCTTACTCTCACTCTATTCATTTTTATCCACCCTAAAAAGAGTGCACTGCATGATTAAAAATGCGACGCTGAGCGCAAGCCAACATGAACTGGATGGCGGTGTTTGAGGGATTAGCATTGTCCTGCTTTATGGATTCATCATTCGCCTTCTTCTCTCTGCCTCCTGGGTGAGATGAATTATTAAAATTCCTCTAATGACGTGAAGTAGTCCCGGATAAATCGTGACCTTGTAAGCATTGATCTCCTTAGACGCCCAATAAACTCTCATTTGAACCCTCTTGATATGGCTAAAGCCAGGCTTATATTCAAACAGCCATCGATTGCAGGCCAATTATTCTTTGGCTTTTCATTTGACTCCGGACCATTGATTTCACACAGCCGTCATAGAATTAATGCTGACAACACATCTTCCTCACAGTTTTATTTTGGATCACTTGTCACTATTTAAAGTCACTAAAAACTTTGAAAATCTTTCTTTGCATTTTGCTTGACATGACAAGACAACAGGAAAAAAAAGCACAGAAGCACCTACACTTTAACCTTCATCAGGATATTCAGATAGTATCATTATGCACATTAGAAACACCCCCAAAGCTACACATGCCCCGCCCACTTATTGTAGTAAACCAGTGTCACATGGTCTTTATTCTTACATCATGGCTCTTATATCTCATGATGCAATAACACTTTCTTGTCAAACAACTCATTAAAAACTCAAAAACAACAATAATCATTTCTCTCGTAAAAAAATAATCATTATACAGGGTATACAGGTTTTTTTTTTGTGATTTTGATTTAAAAAAAAGGTAATCAGGGAAATTATGAAGAATCCAGTGGACACAGTCTATAATATGTGGTAATAAAGTAACACTTTAATTCATGAACTGGCAATAAACTATTTATTGCTTCTAAATCTTTGCTAAAATATTAAGAAACATTAGTAAATACATTAATTAAGCAGGTTTAATGTGACAAAACTGTATCTGTATCTTTATCTGTTTAGTGCTGTAAATATCTGTATCTGTATCTGTATTCAGATATAAACCTGAAGTGGGTGTGGCCTATTTTTTCTTTTTAATTAAATGACAATTCCTCAACCTCAGCTACATCATTCAGTTATTATTTTTGTTTGTACCTGCCCATGATATTTTCTAACAGATTTAGTTGGTTTTCCAAAATATAAACAAACTAGTAGCCCAATATAAACCACCATGACCCTGACCAGGCAGTTACTAAGGATGTTATAAATTAATTTATTGTGGTATACATATCTGACCACTCGCTCACACCTATATGAAAGTAATTCTCAGTCTCTCAGTCTAAACTTTTTCAAAATCAGGTCAACAAAATGTGTAGTGTCTGCCATTTTGTGCTAAAAAGCAACTAAACTGCTAACTAGCCAGCTAAATTTCACGTAGCCTGTTTGTTCAGGCCCCCTAGTGGTGCAGACACCAGAGTTTCTCTGTTTCTTTGCTGTGGAGCACTCAATAACTGGACAGACGTGTCGCCTCGGTACTTGTTTACAGCCTGCTGGAACATTATATCATTGTTTATTTATGAATAGTCATTGGTGTGCATTGCTTACATTTTGGGACAGTAAGTCTTAAATGAAATTAGTAAAAAAACAAAAAACAAGAAAAAAAAACAGTCCTCTGAAGATAGTGACAGCTAGATAGGTCTGAAATGAACGCAAAAAATCAAACATAACTAAATATCTACCAATAACAAAGATAAAATGTTACGGATTAGGCTACTGAACAGGGTGAACGGTGTAAATTGTTATTACTTTGTTTAAAGATGTTATTTCTTCATTTAGTACTGCCCTTCAGAAACTGCATAAGATATTTACATGTTTCCCAAAAGACAAAATAATAACAATTTACACCCATCATCCTGTTCACAAGTTTACACCCAAGTTTACACAAGTTTGCATGGAAAAGCAAATAGTGTGCAGATTTTTCTGAAGAACAGTGGTCAGTTTAACAACTATCACAAAACATAAAAACAGTCATTGATCATCCAGGTAACAACACACAGGATTAAGAATCAAGCGTATGTAAACTTTTGAACTGATTCATTTGTGCAAATTCAGTTATTATTGTGTCTTGTGGACTATATGTAAACATCTGTTATGTGAAATAGCTTACTGATAAAAAACTAAATGCAATTTTTATGATCCCTCTTATTTAAAAAAAAATTATTAACATTTTGCAGATTCTGCAAGACATATGTAAACTTATGACCTTATGTAAACAACAGTGTGTCTCCTATACTGTATAAGAATATCCATAACTCTACATGTATCTATATTTGTGTGAATTTGTATCCTAAAATTAATCTTGGGGTCAATAAACTACATCTATCTGTCTATCTGTCTATCTATCTATCTATCTATCTATCTATCTATCTATCTATCTATCTATCTATCTATCTATCTATCTATCTATCTACATACATACACCACATACACACAAAGACTAAAGTTTAATAAAATATATACCGCATGTTTTAAATGAAGTATAAATGTAATCAAATTAATAAAAGTAAAATTAAATGACTTGTATATACACAGGTTTGTTCCTTCTAGCCTCACCTAAGTAGTGAGTGAAGCACGTATGTGTGCATGTACATTCAGATCCATATCATTCAAAAAAAATGATTTGTTGGACTTACATAAAAAAAAGAGTGTCAAGTGGTTCCACACAAGTGTGTTGAGTAGTTTCTACAAGTAACAATATAGTTGAATGAAGAAAAGAAATTCTGGTAAAGTTGACAAAATATTTTTTAGTACATTCAACCCATTCAGATGTGTCACTACTGCATTTTAGTTATATGTATGTTTTACTTAGTAATGTTATGTTACAATTATGAACTTTCAATACGTAAGGTGAACACATTTTTAAAAAAAATATTTTTATTCACTTTAAGTATTTGCTCTACAAGTGTAAAACGTAAATAATCAAGCATATTTTTAGAAACAAAATGAATTTATTTTCTTTGTAAGGTTTTGCAATAGACAACTGCTAAAAACTGTAAAACAACTTCAAATTCACAGGTTTTGAAACAAAAACCTGACAAAGTCGCAATCTTCTCCTCAATGTGGTTCGTGCTTCGTGCTTTTGTCTGTCTTCTGTTACGTTGCTCTGCCTCCCAGTGAGCAGCTACGGTATCCTCAAAGATCAAATTTAATGGGGTTTTGCGTTTTACTCAACAATGTTAAGTTGGCCCATCAAACCCAGTCATTTTCTCTGTCTGAACCATCACTCTAAAAGAGAGAAGAAGAAAAAACTGGTTACGCAGCACATATATGGATAGCACCAACTTTATAATCACAGAGAGGACAACGATCTGCCAATTCACCCAGCTCTATAAATGAAACATGCCTTGGATGCGGTTCCAATTCAAAAGATCGATAGTGTTTGTTGTACATAGAACTTAACTTTCTTGCTATAAAAGCGCAGTATGTACAGTGTTATTTCTTCCTATATATAGTGTTTCAACAACTGTGATCTAGTCGAGACTGTTATTTTGCAGTCCTTGCACTGCCACATGATTGCCTTGAGAAACACGAGTTAGCATAACTGCCAAAAAAACCCTAAAACTCAAAAGACTCCGAAATACACCGCTAACATAAATTAACATAACTCTGTGGACACCCACATCACTTTTTCCTGGCGATATTTAACAGGATGGTAAAGAATTATGAAATATTCATACCTGAGAAAGTCACCATCTTCTCCTCCTCAGTGTGGTTCATGCTTCGCAATTTCGTCTGTCTTCTATTCTGTTCTGTTGCTTCGCCTCCAAGTGAGCAGCTACGGTATCCGCAAAGATCAAATTTGATGGGGTTTTGCGTTTTACTCTACAATGTTAAGTTGGCCAATCAAACCCTTATTAAGTAAAGTCTACAGTACTACATTTTTGTAGAAATAACAGTTAACTTGTGTTAGTTTAGTTACTTTTATGTTTTGTGTACTGTGAACAAGGGTGAGTGTAGTAAAACTGACCATAGTTAAAGTTCATTTTTTTGAGTGTAGGTTGAAGCAGCCATGTGTGTGTGTGTGTGTGTGTGTGTGTGTGTGTGTGTGTGTGTGAGTGAGAGTGTGGAGCAGTAAGTGAAGGTGACAGTTTGCCTGTGATTGAAGGAAAATTCCTGCAGGCTTCCTGCAAGGCGTGATGGGTTCAGAGCACAGTCGTCATGGGAACTGCCACCACGGCAACCTCAAGCTTTAAGACTCCTACGGCCACTGGTGTACACGCAAAGACCTAACAGCACACACACACACACACACACACACGCACACACACGATCTGTTTTTCATCACTGCCACGCATACTAAAGAAAATACAATCATTTTCATATATTGATAAATCTCTATACAACACTGGATATAGTATTTGTATTCGAGATCAGACTACACATGGGTGATGTTTGTGAATTTATAGAATGTCTGATATGATAACACACACCAGGATGTGCTGTTATAGCAAAATAATCAACTTCAGGGCTGTGTGATGAGGAGGTAATGTCATCTTCATACCTTGAATACCACAGCAATTTGCCAATGATTCCAATTTTTAATTTATTAAAAAAATTACGTCATATATTTTATCCATTTATAGCTGTTAGGTCGCACAAAAAGCGCGACTCCACTTCCCAGAACTCTCAGCGGCCCACGAACATGGACACCGACTCTCATGCACACACCCCGCACTGCACATCCCAGCAAGCTCGGCGGCCTACAAATATGGCCGCTAGAGACTACAACACCCAGAGCACTCACACACTCCCACGTTCACAATCACCATCATTTTACACCTGTTTCCATTCTCACTGCACATTATTTAAGGACTTTTGTTTTCCAGGATCTCTGCGAAGTATTGTTTGTTTTCTGTGAATCTCACACTACCGAGCGATTAACTCTGGACTGATTTTGTTGGCGTTTTGACCTCAGCTAAGTATTCTGGATCACGATTTTGTCTAAGCCCTCTATTAAAGAAAAACCTTTCTATGATAACTGATATACACTTAAAATACTGAGTGTTTGCTACAGCTAGTTTTTTGTAGTGTCATACTGTATGTTAGCTACTGCTAGTCATAGTAGTGTCATACTGTGTGTTTGCTACTACTAGTTCTAGTCATTTGAGAAATTGTTTGGTTTTGGTTACTGCACCCCACGGGGTCACGGCATCTTCCTAAAAACACTGCTGTTGTCCTGTTTCCCTCTCTACATGTATTCCGAATAAAGTGACGGACTTTTTACCGCAACTGTATCCAGCTCTCTTTCTGTGGCGTAACAATAGCTATGAATAATGTTGTGGAACATCCATGAAACAAGCTACTTCTTGTTATTACTTATGTTATAGCAGTTGTTCCTTCGCTAGTCTCTCTTTTTCTCTCTCTTGTAGTTAATCAGAGAAAAAAAAATGCAGTTTGCCATTCTACAGAGAAACATGCAAAGCAAAACTTAGTGTTTCAAAGCACTGACACTGGGGACTCCTTCCTTAAAATGTTTAACATCTTGTTACCAATGAGTTGTTACTGTAGAAGTGATAGCATACTAACAAATATGAGTGTTCACCTTCAGTAAATCTGTGATTTTCCTTGCATCTGGAACTACCGTCGGAGCTGCTGTTATTGAAAATAAATCAACACCGGTCAGACTTAAGAATTCAACAGCACTGTGGTGTAATATTCTATTTTATTTTATATACATTACAGTCCGATTATTTTTGGCTCGTTAGTCTGTATCTAAACATATTTCATGTTTGTATAAGGTCAATAGTTGTGGTAGAAATTTCCCAAGTCTGTGCACTGAGTGAAAAATAGCAGGTGGTGTAGAAAAGGCACAGAGCACAGTCCGTCAAGGTTCTTAAAGGTCTGGTTAGCAGATGTAACAGATGAGAGATGTCAGTTTCGCAGTTCATGGGCCCGGCGTGTCCCTCGAGAGCTCCTGTAGCCTCTGGCCATTCTGCCCTTACCTTAGGCATGGTCTGCTGGAAAAAGAAAAAAATGAGAGGAGAACCTGATGCTTCTAGTCATTCTGCATCCTGCATCCATCTCAAAATAATTGGCGAGGCACCTTTCCACAGCCAAAGAGCGGCGCATAAAAGAGTAATAGCTTACAGCAAAACTGCACGGGTCTGCCGGTTCAACTTCAGCACACAATGTCTGTGAGGTTTTGTTTCTCCGACTACAAGGAAAAGTTTTGGAAAAGTTCTCTTTGACCCAAACCCAGTGATGAGCTGTGAAACTTTATTACACGTGAAGACAACCCAGGAAAAAAAAATAATAAAAAAATTTCTTGGTATCAACATTTCAATTTTTATCTAAGTTGTCCTTTATGTCATTCAACCATGTCCACATCCGATCTACGCTATTTGCATATGATCAGTATAATAAATAAATGTTTATTTGAGCGCAGCCCACTTCTTCGACGCAAATGAATGCTTTTCATGACATACATTTAGACATGAATGATCTAGAACTATCATGAAATGATTTGACTGCAATGAAATAACATGAGGAACATTTATAAACATTGTTATAATTACTTACGAAAAGGCATTACAGTGCGATATAATGCAATGTTGGTTGGAACACCAGTTTATTTTATGTATTCAAGAATTTTTTTTAATTAAAAAAAAGATTTTTAAAAGTAACTATATTTATATATACATTTCTGAGTGTAGATGGTTGACACACATGTGCTATTTCATATAATAACTTACGTATAATATCTTACAAATTGTATTTTTGAGCTCTAAGTAAAGTGAGTCATATTTTAAACAAAACATTTTTAATGTTTCAGTGCCATTCCTGATGTTTTATTCTGCACTATTTTATCAAACCTCAAAGTACACTGCAGTTACATATATTTATTTTATAGTTAAATATTAATGTTTTGTTGTATGGTATGCAATGGTGAGCTCGGTTGCTTTTTGGTAATATACCGTGTTATGAACACTCCTTACAGTTTAACAGTAAACACTTCACAATGTATAATAAAGACATCTATAAAGTTTAATGCAATGATTTTTTATGTAATTTTGAACAACTTTAAAAATAAAAACAAAACGCTTTCATTCCGTGTTAGCACATGACACATAAGCTTGACTTTAGTTCATACCAAATAGCACAGTGGAAATGTGGGTGTGGCCTAATCGTGTTTGTGTGGAATGTGACCTACACAGCGGTCTAATGAACGCTTGATACATTAATATACTGTAAATAGTGTGCTTGTGACAGAACGTTGATATTCATCAGTGTTTCTAGGTGCTACAAACGATATGTAAGTGTATCTGTGAATCTTTGGATTGTGCCCGTCCACAACTTTATCCCAGAGATCTTTTGACAGTGCCTTGCCACCCACAGTTGATTGTTTGCTTCAGTTGCACTACAAAATGCTCCAGGAAAGCTCTTTTCATGCTGAGCTAATTGAAATGACCACAGCTGATCACAGTTGAAAGTCAAATGGCTTTGTGTGCCATTGAGAAGGTGATTAGCTACACCTTATTGAGTTTACAAGTCATTTTTAGGAGGGGGGGTGATCCTTTTTCCAACTCAGTGATTCTGGTATTTTATTTAAAAGAAAAAAAATTCTGACATTTTGGTGTTATATCTTTCACTTGGATGTTATAAGTTGCACTGAGTAAATACAGCTGGATAAAACAAAAACTGTGTCCGGGGGGTGATTCTTTTCTATACCCACTCTATATATAAAAATATATTTTTTTCCCCACATAATATATATATATACACACATATATATATATATATATATATATATATGTGCAGAAAAAAACATTTAGTGTGTTTATGTTTCACAGATGTTCCATCATTATCACAAGCAACAAAAATGGTCAAGTAGTGTTACGATATGAGAAAATGTGTTAGGAGTGAAAGATGAATAAAAATTATATCAGTTCTCATTGATATTAGTAGTAGTATGTGACATAGATATCATATCCTCTGAAAAGATTTTGGATTCTGTCTTTTTTAATATTTGGCCCCCTGTATCGTAATGCACGCTTCCCCCACATGATGCCAAATGCAGTATACTGTATTCTTCAAATCAGGTCTAAGAGGGTCAGGGCAAAACTTCATTTAAAATGAACCAAAATTAAAAAACAAAAGAAAAAAAAAAGTGTTTTTAAGTAAAACTAATTAAATGTTAATATTTAGCTGAGATAAGGTACCTTCTTGTAAATGTTAAAAGAAGAACATATTATTTAAGGGATATTATTTAATATTGGTCAGTAGTTAGTCATATACTACACTTTTTAACAGGTGTTAATTCCTTTATTAACATTCCTTACTGTTTATTAAAACTGATTTTCATTGTTATTGTTAACTAATGTTGTAAATGTCTGAAGCTGGGTAATGTTGCCTGGTATAATTGCAATTTTTGAAATATTTTTTTTGTGAATAATTATAAGACTAACATTAGCTGATCCACATCCTGATGTTATGTTATGTTATGAATTTGATTCTTGCATAATGACTAAGGGCTGAGTTTAACTGGGAGAGAGAGAGAGAGAGAGAGAGAGAGAGAGAGAGAGAGAGAGAAAGAGAGAGAGAGAGAGAGAGAGAGAGAGAGAGAGTTCAATGTGATTCTCGCGCTACCTTTTAAAGATGATCTTTGTGCCATGATGTTTTTGGGAAACTCGACCAAGAATATCGTCGCTTAAGCATCATTTTAACTCTATACTAACACTCTGGTTACAGTATTGACTGATTTATCCTGTATGAACACCAGTATGAAAAACAGTGAGTATATTTTTGACCTTTTTTTATTAAGAACTTGCAGCCTGAGACTTCGGTGTGTCCTGCATCTAATCACTCACTCCCACTCACATTTCAGTTCCTTCTCTCTCTCTCCTTCTTTTCTTTTCTCCCCCACTGTTCATCTCTCAGCACTAATCTGGCAGAATAAAGGGTCTGCTCTCCTGCACAACTCCAGCAAGACAATACCACTGGGCTTTGCGCTACCTGTAAGCCCATAGATGTGAAGGAAACACTGAAATTAAGCAGAGGAGGGAGAGGGAGAAAAAAAAAAAACATTATTCTCTGAATGAGACGTCTCGGCCTTGATCAGAGGCCGAATCAAAGCCCTATCTACCAGGCTACTTAAACATTCACTTTTAAAGTGGCTGATTGTGCCGTGGCTCGGTCTGTGTTCTCTCTCGCGCTCCTGTCTCCAGGTCCCGCCGTGTCTCCACTGAGCGCTCGCACTCTCCTTCATTACAATCCTCCTGGCGGGGCCGACGCTGAGAAATGAGCAAAAGATGTAAATTTGAGGCTGGAAAAGGAAAAAGGAAAAGTTTCAGATCTTTTTTTTTCTGTTTTCTACGCTCCAGAGAGGAGCACAGAACAAGAAATGTTAGGAGACAGTGGGCATGTAGACGAGAAACCAGAGCTTGTGTTTTATGGATAGGTCTTTCTCAGATGTCTGGAAGAAAAGTGAGAAAACGACAGCTGTTTATGACAAATAAGGTTATTACTGGTTTGTTTTATTATAAAAAAATATATATATCTTAGAGCGGGAGAGCCCTGTTCAGAACTATTCTCTAATTCCAACAAATTTAAGAATATTAATTGAAGCAAATTATTTATAGTCATACAAGATAAGATGGGAATATTTCAGATACTTTTCTGGTGTGTTTGTGTGTGTTGATGAAGATTTTTTTTTTTTTTTGTGTAATTAATACACATTTTATACCATAATAAAAATCCAGCATTACTTAAAATATGGTGGATTCATTGGTATTATTAAAAAGTTAGAAAAAACAAAAACAACAACAACAACAACAAGATTCAGATACTTTATGACTAAAGATATAATAATGACATAAATGAAATTGTCACATGTGTCTATAACATGCTTAAATATATTGTAAATGGTTTAAACTAATGTAAGATTACAAATTCTTCAATCCAAACAATGAAATCATGAAACCGAATAAGATTGGTGGAAGGAAGGAAGGAAGAAAGAGCTCTGGTGAGAATGGAGAGCAGAAATGCATACAGTATACCTGAAATGGATAAACTCCAAAACTCGTTTTTGCACTGTGTGTTTGATAATAACGAGGGAATAATACATCCATCCATCCATCCATCCATTTTCTTATCCTACATAGGGTTGTGTGGAGCCTATCACAGGGAACTCTGGGTACAAGGCGGGGGACACCCGGGATGTGGTGCCAACCTATAACAGGGCAATTTGGAAATGGCAATCAGCCTACAGCACATGTCTTTGGACTTGGGGAGGAAACTGAGTACCCGGAGGAAACCCCCGAAGCACGGGGAGAACATGTAAACTTCCCAAAGGTGGGAATTGAACCACCAACCCTGGAGATGTGAGGCAAATGTGGGGAATAATACATGTACATTGATAATTTATCCACTGTCTACCATCTAGACTCTACTGTCCTTTGCTTAATGGTTGTATAGTCTATTGTATAGTGTTGTGTACAGTCTATTGTATGTATAGTGTTGTGTATAGTCTATTGTATGTATAGTGTTGTGTACAGTGTATTGTATGCATAGTATTGTGGATAGTCAATTGTATGTATAGTGTTGTGTACAGTCTATTGTATGTATAGTGTTGTGTATAGTCTACTGTATTGTGTTGTGTATAGTCTACTGTCTGACTGTTTGGACTGTTGTCTGCTGTGGTTCATGTTAAATGTAGCACCGTGTTCTGGACAAACTATATTTTGTTGCTCACTCAACATCTGTGATGAGAAGGAACAACAATAAAGTTGACTTTTGACTTTGGAGAGACTCAGACATGCTGGCACCTATTGTACTGTGATAGGCCGCTGACGGTCAAATGACACCAGCAATGACACATGGCCAAGTCAATTTGAAACTTTTTGAAAATTTTATTTTATTTATTTACTTATTCCCTGCTGTATGCTCGATCTCTGTGGGCTCAGTGATGTTCCTAACACTCCAAAGAGGTATTTTGTCGCTAAACTTACCCATCTTTACTAGCTCAAAAAAAAAAATGGTGTAAGTGGTGCAAACTACATAAATAGCATAACCCTTCCAGCTTGTCTAGGCTTAATATGAGTTTTTGTACTGTCTTTGGTTATTGGTAAAGATGAGCAGTTCTTAAAAGTCATTGTTATATTACCAACATCATTTCCATGTCAAGAAAAAGAGAGAGCACAGGAAAGATAAATGAAAAGGTAACACAAGGTATTGATTGGTTAGTCTACACACTCATAAAAAAGAATGGTTCCTCAAAGGTTGTTGGGAATTTACAGCTCTAGCTTTTGAAAAAAGAGAGAGAGAGACCTATGCAGACCATATGGTTTGAGTACAATAATAACCTATACCAGAGAAACGTTATACACCAAGTTATGATGTAATTTAATTAAAAGCGCGAGCATCATCAGTGTAAGTGCTGGAGGGACGCCAGTAATGAGCTAAAAATGGCTTTGTGTTTCACCCCCATGGGGAATTCGCTGTGATGAATAATTACTGCTTTAATTGTTGAATGTTAATTATACACAGTGTTATTATCTCAAATTAGATCTTAATTTGTGTCATATTACAATTTAGTGTGAAATGGCAGTGTTTTAAGATTATTCAGCATTCCTTTAGGTGTCTGGTGATGTGGAACTAGGAGAATTTTGGGATTTTGCCTTTTTCTTGTCATAAAAAGGAGATCCAGATCTTGCCTCATGTTTCACATCTGTAACATCTTTCTCACACTCAAGGTCACTGACATGAATGAAGATCTGACGATCAGGGGAAAAAAAGGCACCAGTCTTCTCGGGTTGCCAGTTTTCATTCTTTCAAGACCAAGGCCAGAAAAATCTACAGCTCGAGCTCACACCAACACAGATCTCAACTACCAACGAATCTATGTGCATGGACACAATATTCCAGACAAATGACTGACATTCCAGTTGTTTAATGTACTTTATACCACAGAGCTGTTGAATTCTCGATTGGTCAGAGTTCAAAGATTCATTCATTGATTCTATAGTAACAACATAGACAGGGACTTGGCACCCCTGGATTGGGTGCCAAGCCATCGCAGGGCACAATCACACACACATTCACACACTACAGACAATTTGGAAATGCCAGTCCTACAATGCATGTCTTTGGACTGCAGAAGGAAACCGGAGTACCCGGAGGAAACCATCGAAGCACAAGGGCGGGGGCAGGATTCGAACCCCCGACCCCGGAAGTGTGAGGCCTACATGCTAAGCACTAAGCCACCGTGCCCCCAGACAAGGTAAACCTTTTGTCTTATTAAATTCAACATAAAGAACAAAAAGAGGCTAGTGAGGCTGCTATACCTTGGATGTTTCACTGGATAAAAGTACAGTGTGTCACTCTTTAATGTATGACACATTAACATCGTTGGCAAATTGCTGTAGTATAAGAAGAATAAAACACTTCTGGACATCCTATCTGGCTGGTAAGTGGTTTATTCCTTACACATATCCATACTCTACAACTCAGTGCAAAACCCACACCGTGTGTAAGACAAAGGTTGAGTTGTTGCCGTCTAATGATGCCCCCTTGAGCCGTAATTTATCTTTGTTCAATGTCTTTCCATATCAAGCTGTCTTTTCTGTTATTTAATCTTCAGCAGTCCACTCAGCCTAAACCATTGATCTTACACACACACACACACACACACACACACACATTCAAACTGCGCGCATGGCATGCGAAACTGACCGACATCTTCACATTTACAACTACACTCACACTACACCACTCGCCTGATAGATAAGTAATGCCCTCTGGCTAGACAATCCTGGCACCCACGTCTTCTCTGTTTCCATCCTTACAGCATGATTGCAGGAAATTAGCAGACCTTTCGTACAGAAAGCTCTCCACCAGCGAGGAGGTTCAGAAAGCGGCGGGAAAGGCGAAGGCTTCAGTAATTGCCGCCTGCCCTGGGAGGAAGCATCAAGGCCACAGAGCTGAACATCCCCTAATTATCGAGGAGCGCACTACCGAGGCGGGATGCTAATCAGTCTCCCAGAGACCTGGGCCTCTGTGTGGTTAGCGCAGATTTACCGCTCTTCCCCTCGCTCTCTCTATCCCCTCACTTCCACTTTTATTAAGGAAGATATTTCATATGGAAAGGGGGAAAAAAAGCATCTCTAGACAACTGTTAAAATGCAAAGTTTCAGGCTTGAAAGAGAAGAGTGAGAACATTCCTCGGCTATTCCACCGAGATCTCGCAAAAGAAAACAGTGGAAGAATGTGAAACAAAACATCAAAGAGACATAAAGGAAGAAAAAAAAAAAAAAACTACGGAGAAAACTGTGTTAAATATTTAGTGTGGCGTCCCAACAGGTGGTCAGCGGTGAAGCACAAAGAAATGCTTTAATTACAACTGAATTATAAATGACACCATGTACTTATGTAAATAACATTTGTCTGCTTAATTGAAAAAGAAAATGGATCCATATTTGGCAAAAAAGAATGTGTGCATGTAAACAACAATTAGGTTCATTTTAAAATCATGAAGAAGTGTTTCCTTGTATGAGCTTTAATTCTGCAAATAATAGTTATGAGATTACATTTCCTAGGGTTAATATTTTGAAAAAGTGTCAGAGAATGGGAAAAGAGGACAATCTATTATTATTATTAACAGTCCAAAGCTGTTTTATTATTTTTGAAAAAAAAAGTGAGATTTTAGCTGTTTGTGAATATTAAGTTAAAACTGACCAAATCATAGGGTATTAATTAGACCTTGATTTAGTATCCATATTAAATTATTTTAAAAAATCATGTTAAAAAAAGCATGTGCTGCATCAAGTGCTATTTTATAATAATGGTGGAATCCATACTGTTAAACCAAATTTGCAGTGATTAATATGATAATTACAAAACGATGAAGCAATATAGAGGTGCATTTCAATAAATTAGAATGTTGTGGAAAAGTTCATTTATTTCAGTAATTCAACTCAAATTGTGAAACTGGTGTATTAAATAAATTCAATGCACACAGACTGAAGTAGTTTAAGTCTTTGGTTCTTTTAATTGTGATGATTTTGGCTCACATTTAACAAAAACCCACCAATTCACTATCTCAACAAATTAGAATACTTCATAAGACCAATAAAAAAAAACATTTTTAGTGAATTGTTGGCCTTCTGGAAAGTATGTTCATTTACTGTACATGTACTCAATACTTGGTAGGGGCTCCTTTTGCTTTAATTACTGCCTCAATTCGGCGTGGCATGGAGGTGATCAGTTTGTGGCACTGCTGAGGTGGTATGGAAGCCCAGGTTTCTTTGACAGTGGCCTTCAGCTCATCTGCATTTTTTGGTCTCTTGTTTCTCATTTTCCTCTTGACAATACCCCATAGATTCTCTATGGGGTTCAGGTCTGGTGAGTTTGCTGGCCAGTCAAGCACACCAACACCATGGTCATTTAACCAACTTTTGGTGCTTTTGGCAGTGTGGGCAGGTGCCAAATCCTGCTGGAAAATGAAATCAGCATCTTCAAAAAGCTGGTCAGCAGAAGGAAGCATGAAGTGCTCCAAAATTTCTTGGTAAACGGGTGCAGTGACTTTGGTTTTCAAAAAACACAATGGACCAACACCAGCAGATGACATTGCACCCCAAATCATCAGAGACGTTGGAAACTTAACACTGGACTTCAAGCAACTTGGGCTATGAGCTTCTCCACCCTTCCTCCAGACTCTAGGACCTTGGTTTCCAAATGAAATACAAAACTTGCTCCCATCTGAAAAGAGGATATTGGACCACTGGTCAACAGTCCAGTTCTTCTTCTCCTTAGCCCAGGTAAGACGCCTCTGACGTTGTCTGTGGTTCAGGAGTGGCTTAACAAGAGGAATACGACAACTGTAGCCAAATTCCTTGACACGTCTGTGTGTGGTGGCTCTTGATGCCTTGACCCCAGCCTCAGTCCATTCCTTGTGAAGTTCACTCAAATTCTTGAATCGATTTTGCTTGACAATCCTCATAAGGCTGCGGTTCTCTCGGTTGGTTGTGCATCTTTTTCTTCCACACTTTATCCTTCCACTCAACTTTCTGTTAACATGCTTGGATACAGCACTCTGTGAACAGCCAGCTTCTTTGGCAATGAATGTTTGTGGCTTAACTAGTGAACCAAACTGAGAGACCATTTCGAAGGCTCAGGAAACCTTTGCAGGTGTTTTGAGTTGATTAGCTGATTGGCATGTCACCATATTCTAATTTGTTGAGAGAGTGAATTGGTGGGTTTTTGTTAAATGTGAGCCAAAATCATCACAATTAAAAGAACCAAAGACTTAAACTACTTCAGTCTGTGTGCATTGAATTTATTTAATACACCAGTTTCACAATTTGAGTTGAATTACTGAAATAAACGAACTTTTCCACGACATTCTAATTTACTGAGATGCACCTGTATATACGTAATGTTTGGATTTCAGTCTTCGACTCTGAATACGGTCCTAACTTTATTTAACCCATTTAACTCCCAGGATATTTCATGATGTCCAGATTTACATTCCCCATTCTCAAAACTATTAGCTTTACTGTAGTCACTGGATAATATGCTTTTTAGTGTATAACTAGATAATAACCTGAGACTTTAAAGGATTTACACAAACCCCATCCCTGATCGCACATTTACAATCTATAGACACGTATATGTTCAGAAATCTCTGTATCACCCCATTTAGCTCTTCACATGTCTCATATGAGTGATTTAGAACTGGTCCTTGATAATACCAGTTGTGATAGAGCAGCTAGAAGTGTGATGGAAGGAAGCCCTTTAGACTGTGATGAGCTGTGAAGATTTTGTGAAGTGCCTAAAAAGAAAGAAAAAAAAAGAAAGAAAAAAAAAACAGAAAACTTCAGAACTATCTGAGATTACTGGGCATTGAATCCTCTAAGATGAGAAATAATTGATAAACATTAGGGACGAGGGTTGCCAGCTGCCTAAAAAAATCCCAAGCTGATGTCTTAAATATAGTGGAATACGATTATGGAGGTCTTTCATTCCTTTTCATCAAATCACTTCGACCTTCTGATGCCAAAGCCCCTTTCTGTAGACTTGTACTGAAGCTACTGCAAGACAGGAAGAGATACAGATGGAAAATATTACTTGACATGGATGTAAAAAATAAAATAATCTGATTTTATATATATTTATATAATCTGTTTTATATATATATATATATATATATATATATATATATATATATATATATATATATATATATATATATATATATATATATATAGATAGATAGATAGATAGATAGATAGATAGATAGATGGATAATACAGTACTGTGCAAAAGTTTTAGGCACATGCAAAGAAATGCTGTAGAGCAAAGACATATAAATGTTTATAAATAAATGTTTCTACATTTATACAAAAAAAAAAATAAATACATACCGTAAAGAGCAGTAAACAGTACTAAATGAAATGTCATGGAGTCATGTAATGAAGTCAATATTTGATGTGACAAAAAATTAAATTTAAAATAAAAATAGTAGTCTCCAGTACAATTAGTGCAGTTTTATAAAGAAATGAGCTGGTAAGTTTTATTGAGCATCTTGCAGAACCAGACACAGTTCTTCTGGAGACTTTGACTTTCGCACTCGCTTCTTATTTTTGCAGCAAAACCCAGCAGCCTTCATTGTGTTTTTTTGTCTGAAAAGTGTCTCTTACATAATATGCTGCTTTCTTTAATGACATACAAACATTTTTCTGTAACATTTAATTTTTTGCTAGAAAACTAATGTTTGGGAATCTAAAATGTTTTTTGTACTGACTTGATAATACAGAAGTCATAAAATAAAATAAAAATATATATATATATATATATAAAAAAGTTATAAACAAAAAAAATAGGGTGCCTAAAACTTCTGCACACTACTGTAGATAGATAGATAGATAGATAGATAGATAGATAGATAGATAGATAGATAGATAGATAGATAGATAGATAGATAGATAGATAGCATGGTTGGTTTTCTGATTAATCGAGATTGAAGCTGATTGAACACCTGAGCAATGTTGTGCCAGAGCAGCTTTAACAGTCACGGTGCTTTGCAAAGTTTCCCAGCATGGGGACGTCTTCAGGACAGAAGAGTTTATGCTTCCTGGTTTCTGGGTAAAGTGACAAACCACTTTTTGTGGGTGGTTTCCACAAACCAATTTTGTCTCATTAAATTCACAAGACAGAGAGAAAAGGAGATGCTGGTGATCACTGTTAATACATGTAGATAACAGGAACTATCTTGTCTCACAGACATTCAACACCATTTCATCTAACTATAAACTGTTCAAATGTGTGACGTCATTTGTTAATAAATTAAAATTTGTAATCATTGGCAAATCACTGTGGTATAAAAGGACCTTCTCTTAATGTTAGTGATGAGCAATATAAGCAACAGAGATGGAAAGAACCTTCCTTAGAGATTCTTAGAGATTGTACTGATCTCTGAAAATAAGAGGATGAACATTGCATTTTGTTACTCTGAGGTCAAAAACATGTGGCTACCAAACTATTAAACCAAAATCCTATCACCTTTTTTCTCTGGTGCTGTAGAGTAACTAATATTTAACTACAACACTTCTACAGTTTTACCATAGCATCACATGGAAGAATTATATTTTTTGACCAGCAGTGACTCATGACTTTTGGTGAGGCAGAATGACATTAATAATGACCTCAAACAAAATGTTGACATACAATCACACTTGACTTATGCTATAGGCTACTGTCTAGTGCATTTTATTTATTTATTTATTTATGTATGTATGTATGTATGTATGTATTTATTTATTTGTTTTTACAGGATGCCACTTTACATAGGTAACTATGCAGGAACTAAGCAGGAATGAATGAGTAGTTCTTCATTAAGAATGATCTTACTTAGTAGCAGTTCGCTATATTCGAGTCTTTAGCAATAATGATTTAGTCTTACATTTCTCCTGCAGAACCACTAACTAAGTATGGCTTAAAAAAGAAACAAACTACTGATTAATTTCTAACCACATCGACATTAATTCCCAATACCTAAGCCTCATCTTCCTCCTGGAGATCTACTACCTAATATACCTTGGCCTATTCTAGTACCTCAAGGTCCAAAAAAAGAGGTTGGGGTGTTGTTTTGGAAAGAAATGGAAAACAATAACTTACAAATCTACAAGGCTGTAATGTAGCAATGAGTAACAAAACACTAAAACTTCAGTAATTAGTAATGAGTTACCATGTGTTTTATTTAGAATTTTATTTTATTAGACTTTTAGTTTATTTATTTATTTATTTACACTTTTTTTCACACTATACTGTGACATCTTGCAACATTCTAAGGCTATGGAAAGTGGAAAATTCTATAGGAAGTGTCATTATGTGTCTCCACACTCCCAGACTGAAAAATCAGTGGTCCTTAAACTGCTGAATAACGGTACAGCACTGAACGGCATCTTCATCCGATTACAGCACACACATTGATCCTCCTGAGTGTTGAGCAAAGCTGACATTGGCAATAAATGCCCCAAACACATTATGAATCAACTCATGTGTCTCTTGAATATTTCTTTTTTCCTCAGGAATAGATGTTTTCCTATTGATTTTCTTATTTGTTTAACAACCGTATGCACAAAGTGCTCCGTTGACAGAATATTAAGAGCGACCCAAACCCGTTTGACACGAAAAATAAAGCGACTGCAAGCGCTATTAGATTAGCGTCTCACAACAACCCGATACGACGATCGAATAACAGAAATGAACAAGACGTTCTGATAAATAAATGAATTTTCACCCGGCGCAGGATACACTCTGAGTGGTGCACAGCCGTAAATCGTTACTACTGAAATTATAAGGATGTAGAGAGATGATATTTCATCTCGAGATCAAATCATTTCATGGCCACCGCGCCCGTGTCCTCCCCCTCCATGACACTCTCTTGTCTAAATAGTCATTTATTTGAACAACTTAAGGCCGTATTTAAAATACATTAAAGTCCTCGGACCATGTTTAATGTATAAAGTTAAATAAGTGCTTATTAAAGTATTCCAGATAAAATGAGAGGTTAAAACATGTGGAGGATTTTTTTTTTCCATAGAGGGTCATTTGCAGAGCCTTTTATACCCCTATTATTTTATTCATTGAGTCTCACATGAAATATCTTTCACATCACATTTTCCTCTTATACTGGCCATCTAGGAGAAGCCCAAAAAGCCTGCCTCTGAGTGTTAATAATGTCTGCACCACCGAATTATAATTACACTTCAGCACATTAGTCTTAAAGAACAACCGATCGTACATTTTAGGTATTGGCAGGCTGAATTTTATCATTCAAAACTTGTAAAGAAGAAGGAAAAAGTACAGAAATTCTGATCTTCTCTCAGGGCTTCTCAATTAGATTTAAAGTAACTGAATTTATAGATTCTTTTTTAAAGCAACTTTCTTAAATATAGCATTATTTAAGTCGTGTTTTCGTTATTGATACAACAAATGACTAAGTAATCAACATTTTTTTTTTCTTCGAATAATAATGAGAAAAAACAGACCTTTGTTAACTGTATATGAAATAAACATAATTCATTACAAGACGACTCCCTCAACTAACATCATTTGCAACACCAGTTAACGTAAAGGATAAACTTCAGCCTTAATGCAAAATCAGAATGAATAAGTTTAAGTAATTAACATTTTAAATAATGAATCAAGTCTAGCAAAAAATAAATAAATAAACACCTACATAAGCTACTATTTATTTAATTTTTTCATGATGAAAAATAAAGAATCAAGAATGAAAAATAAATCCAGATAAAGCACGTCATTTAATGTTGACAGTTACCTGAACACGAGTCTCTAGGTGTAAATATTGGCACCCACTATTCAGCATCAGTTATGAATTTTGCCATTTAACCACCACAAACAAGCAACAACACTGTTTTGTGTGAAAGCATCATTCAATCCCTGTAAGTTTGCTGCTTGTATGTGTAGCTAATGCTATGTAGTTTGATAAAGAATGAATCAGAAGTGAAATATCCTGTAATTAACCGATATTTACCATTAGCTAGAATTTGACTTGCTGCCTAGCTGATTCATGTTAGCTACTGGAATCTATGCTAGTCTAACCTGGCATTAGCAAAGAAAACATGCTAGTTAAATATAGAAGGTTAATGTTAGCAGATTAGCAAAACTTTCCTCTACAGGCTCTTTCAAAAAAAAAAAAAAACCTGAAAAGATTGGTTGCTAACCTGAAATGACATATTTCTTGCACTTTCAAACTTTAAGTAAACTCGAGTTAATACTTTTCTACTTTAACCCGAGTGAAGAATCCGAAGCCGAACTTCAACTTTTAACAGAATTTTTATTTAGACATATATTTGCACTTTTATTGGATAAAGAATTTAGACCACTTCTGATTATCTGTAATAATTCTGAAGCCTTTTCTCAGATACAGAACCCAAAACATTCTGTCAGACCCTCATTGATTCGTTTCTTCCTACGGCATGTGTTTTTTTCTTTTCCTCCTCTGCCTCTTGTCACACACAATTCATAATTTATAGCCGCCTTTTGTAATACAAATAGACTTAGGATACAGACAAATCAGGACCTTCCACCTTTGCTGGGCAGAAATAGATTCCTAAACAACTTTTTTTTTTTTTTTTCTGTGTGGGAAAGAAATTGGCAGAGGAGTGAGGCAGCTTGTACGATGCGCGGCACGAGGATCCACGTTAGCAGAGGAAATGACAAAGTTCCACATGAGACAAACACAATTTGGGGTTAATGAATAATTTAGAGCTGTGGGAGGGGTTTGAGAGGAGAGGACACTTTCCAGGGTGTGTACACCGAGTCAAGGACTCACATCCTCACTGCTAGTTTGACATTTCAGTGTAAATAAATTCAACAGATTGTCCACAATACACACCAAACAGGGACTGTTGGTACTTTATTCTAGCGGGGTATGCAATAGAATGTGGTCGTAATAGAGGGGTGAGTGTTGAACTTAACACTGAATAAATGAGTAATATATTGTCATAAATATTGGCTTCATGACTGCAAAATTGTATTATACCACAGCGTGGTTGAATTCTCGAATCTGCTTGGTCAGAAGGTGGGCGTTATTTTTGTATAGCAGCACGGCTCGGAAAGTAGTTGCGGCTACAACATGGACAATAGGTTAATATTAATGCACTCGGTCTAATACATTGTATGGCGGAGACGCCACATAATCTAAAAATAATAATTAACAGTTGGCAATTCGCTGTGGTATAAGTGGAGTAACACACTCCAGACAGTGCAGTAATACAAAAAAATGCACATCGGGGTGGTAACGTATCACACCACCCTGGCATGGATTATTTTCGTATAACTGCACGGTCTGAGGTGTGTTTTGCTTTACATAAATATGTTATACGTACTGTAAGTTCAGGGTAAGGAATGATCATTTATAGTAATAGTATAGAGCACATGTGAATGTTGTTTTAAACTATCTTTGAAATAAAATTAAATTATGGTAGCACCTTAATTTAAGCTTCAGTAGTGAACTACTTAAAAGCAAGTTATTTGTAGTTTACGAATTCAAATTCAAGTTTAGCAGTTAATTAATCGATTATTGAATGCATTTTAAAGTCTACATGTTTAGAAGTTATGCATAAATATTTGTTATATCAGTTGAAAACTTTCCTCGTTTAATAATGATTTTTATTTTTGCCGTGTTAATAAAAGACCTTTTTTAACAGCTCAGGCTAAACATGGTGCATAGAATAATTAGTATTAAGGCTCCAAATTACCTGGCGAATTATTTTTCCCATGTTAGTGAGATGCACATCTACAACACAAGGCATAGTGTAGCCGATCTTAATTTAGTTCGATTTAATACATTATATTCAGGAACATGTGAATGTAATAGTTCACCTGTAGAGTGTACAGTGAAGTGTACAACAACAACAACAACAACAAAATAACAAAGTCTTATATAGAAGTTGCCTTTCCACAAACGAAATAAGTCAGGGACTTTATTGTGTTATCCTTGATAAAGAATAAACTAAACTAAACTAATCTAATCTAAACCAAACCAAACCAAACCAATCCAATCCAATCCAATCCAATCCAAACTAAACTAAACTAAACTAAACTAAACTAAACTAAACTAAATTAAACTAAACTAATCTAAAGTAATCTAATCTAATCTAATCTAAACCAAACTAATCTACTCTAAACTAAACTAATCTAATCTAAACCAAACCAAACTAAACTAAACTAAACTAAACTAAACTAAACTAAACTAAACTAAATCTCTAGTCTTTGGAACCCACTCCTTAAGCTTCCTCTTTATCCTAACACTCCTCAATATCAGATCAGGTTCGTTTAAAACCTGAATCCTCGAAAAGCAGTGCACTAGAGTTGAATTTGTTTAATAAATTTCTTTTCTAGGGTTTAATGATATATTACCAAAAAAACTTAAGCACACGTTAATTAGTAAACTATGTATTACTTCATTATAAACGGTTTATTACCAAATAAATTAGTAATAAATTGGCATTAAAGTGTTACAAATTTCAGAGTGACTTTCATCACACGATGAAGGAAAAAAAACAAAAACTTTGTGTCAATTGATCGATAGCATGTGATCGTTTGAAATGTTGACGAGATTTGATGTTCTGCTCTGGATTTATAATAAAAATGTGTGACATTTAAAATACTTATGGTGATTATCATCACACTCTACTAACCTGAACTTCTGGTAGAATTAATCTAGATGGCAATAAACTATATATCAGAGACGTGAGTGAGAGACGTCGGCTCATCGCTATAACACTGACGAGGATAGAAATCCGTTATGGCAAATTCCAAAAAAGTCCAGAACACATGCAATCCAAGGATAGAAAAGTTTCATTTTTAATGACAGCTCATAAATAATTGTGTTTATTGTGTTGGATTTCTATTTTGAGGAGGCGTGTCTGTGCAAGGCGCAGATGAGCAGCGATGTTCAGGGGACAAAGCACGCTTGTTGAGTCAATTCTCAACAAGACCGCAGCCTACTTCATTAGATGCTCCGTTCACTCCCTTGCTTGTTAACTTCTCTTTTTAGGGGCCAGTCTGAAGGAGAGTGAGAAGGACTGAGAGGGGAATAAAATCAGGAAACAGAAATGAAGCCAGTCTCACACTCACATGTAAGGCATGAGGCCTGATCACAATGATTTCACATAGACACACACATCAGATAAGAAGTATTGCTTTTCTGACAAACAATATTATAACATATAATAAATAAATGGTCTGATTTAATAAAAGGAATAGTATTTCATTTCATAAAACCAGATTTTTGTTATTTACATGTTAATTATTGGCATATGGTATGTATATGTAGAATATGCAAATACAAGTAAAAAAAAAAAAAAAGATAGAACAATAAACAATCTTATACTTATCTTGGTGATTTTTCAAAGTGCATCATTAGACGACATAAGCAATTGGTAAAAGATGATGATCCATCGAAAATAATGCAAAACAAACAAACAATCAAATAAATAAATAAATAAATAAATAATAAAACATTTTTACCTTTAAATAAATGTTTTTTAAAAATATTTTACTACTTTATCTATCTATCTATCTATCTATCTATCTATCTATCTATCTATCTATCTATCTATCTATCTATCTATCTATCTATCTATCTATCTATCTATCTATCTATCATTTCCCATCTGACAAGCCCACCCACTTTGATGGAAATACATAAGCCAAAAAATACTGAATTTAAAAAAAAAAAAAAAAAACTACTAATAATGTAGAGATTATAAATCCACACTGCATATATGCTGTGGTCAAATAAAGTTGTATATTTAAAAAATATATAATAAACAGCATAATTTTTAATGTATGAGTACATATGTTAATGGTTTCCCTTCTCATCATGTTCAGTGTCTCAGTCACTTATATATATATATATATATATATATATATATATATATATATATATATATATATATATATATATATATATATATATATATATATATATATATATATATAAACACATATTTTCAGTTGTAGGATGTCCATCTGACCAATAGGTGTCAATGTTAACCATATAAACATTAGCACACCATGTTGTTCAACGCTTGGATACACACACAGCTTATCATTCAGAGCTCACACACATTCACTTCACTTCAGCTTTATTTGTCATTACTCAAAATGTCAACTCGTGAATCTTTACAGAAGTATTGCATCTAATACCCCATGAGCATAATTGTATAATTATATTTGCTACAAAACTATATAGTGATATAAATTCCTGTTATCACACATGGTGGGTAGATTAATTATGAACTCATTACAAATGACACGTATAAACATGTAATCTGTTAGATTATGTAAAAAGTGTAATCTAATATTATATTTGATTACTATTTTATTACTGTAATAGAGCTTAGTTATACACATTAATAAACGTTACACATTTTATGTAACATCTTTTTTTTTTTTTTTTTTTAGCATTCTAGGTTTTTAACTCCTGATACGATGTGAAAGTTTTGGCCCACTCATTAGATTATAAATTAATAGATTGAGTCAGTTTTACCACAGCACTGTTAAATTCTTGATTCTGATTGGCCAGAAAGTGTTGATTCATTTTCAGTCGTTCCACCTGCAATGTTTATATATTAATGCACTAGTTCTAATATGTTATTGTTTCTATAGTAACAGCTTTTTTTTGTTTTTTTTTAACAGATGTAAACTAAAAAATGAGTGAAATTGTCGAGATGGCAAAACGTTCTGTGAGGAAACATTTATGTTTATGTAACATTTTTGAAAGGAGTCCTAAGTGTCAGCACTTTGTAACAGTCAGAGGTAAAGCTGTATCCTTTAAGTTTTCTGACATATCGGTAACATGACAAGCTGCATTTTTAAAAATGTACTTCAAGAGAGAAAACAGAGGGGCTGGTGAGGGAACGACTGTTTATAGCTGCTATAATATAAGTGAGAACTTGTTTCTTGACATTCCACAACATTAAATGTAACTGTACAGTATATGTTGTTGTTTAATAAATAAAACAATTGTAAGCACTGACAAGAAGAACAAAACACTCCGGGACATGCTGTCATAGGAAAATAACCAACTTTGGGGTGGTCAGATTAACTCTGCTTCATGTCAGTCTTCATTACCCCACTCCATTGTTTATTATTTTCCAATATAATCATGCCATAATTTCCATATATAATGCAATATGTAACCACTTATAGAGAAGCCTGCTCTTATATTGTATGCAAGCATTTTTACATCATACATGCGTCTTTTAATTAACTCAAATAAGTACTTAAAATAAATAAGCTATAAAAACCATTTATTATCCATTTCAGTTAATAATTAATAGTCTAATACTATAGCACACTTTATATTGACACTGTTTTGTATAAATGTATTCTTGTCGTGATAAAGGGCGTGACCTTTTTTTTTTTGGTACTTTAGGATTCATGCCACCTTTCGCAGGCTAGGTGTCATCCACAACCTACACCCCCCTACACACACACACACACCCCTCTCTCTGGCAGTTAGGTAGTGAGGGAGTCAGTGAGACAGTCAGTGAGACAATCGGTGGGTCCTGAATCTCTCAGGATGAAAGAGTCGGTGTGAGGACTCGTCTCAATCCAGGGCCCTCCAGGAGGCGAGCGTCACGGTGCGATGAGAGAGCTGTCGGGGGGCTCGCAGATGTGAGCTCCATTTAGACGTGTGCTTCAGGAGGAGAACGCAGCTCGCACAGCCGCCATTCTTTCGCCTTTGGAGACAAAAGGCATGCAAATATTTGCCGCTGCACTCGGGGGCCAGAGAAGCATATTCAAAATGTCAAGGCGCTTATTTTGTGGAGCGGGCGCTCACCTGCCCGCCCCTGAACTGCAGGAGGACGTCTTTCTGTCTTTCTCTTCTCGCTGGATTTCATACGGACAGGGCCACAGTCTCGTTTTTATGTGCATGAGCGTTTTATTATCCACATGATTTAGTACCTATTATGGAAAAATCACATACATTTCACATGTGAGTAATATGTGATCACATGTGACATCAGCATGTAGATTTGCTCTACGGCCCCCGGTTCGATCCTGAGCTCCAGTTAATATCTGTGTAGAGTGTCACATGTTCTCCCTGCATCCATGTGGGTTCCTCGGGGTTCTCTGGTTTCCTCCCACCTCGCAAAAAACATGCTGGTAGGTGGATTGGCTATTCTAAACTGCCCCTGGCTGTGAATGTGTGTGTGTGTGAATGAGTGTGTGTGTGTGTGTGTGTGTGTGTGTGTGTGTGTGTGTGTGTGTGTGTGTGGTGCACTGTGATGGACTGCCATCCAAGGCAGGGTTTATTCCAGCATCACGCCCAGTGTTCCCGAGATAGACTCCGCATCCACTGCAAACCTGACCAGGATAAAGCACTTACTGAAGATGAGTTATGAGGAATGTGAGTTGTATATGGGATAAAAGACATGTGAAGGTGCATTTCATCATATTCTGCCGAGAAAACTGTCAATACGTGTGACATCATTTGAATAATATGGGATAACAAGTGAATTCCTTTGAGAAAATCACGTGAAAATCAAATGAATGATGTGGACAGATGACATATGAAAATAATTAAATAATGTGTAAAAATTACATGTGAAAAACATAAATTAAATGGGAAGCAATACATGCGAAAAAAAAAATACATCACCCAGTAAAAACACGCGAGAATGTGAAACACAACATGTCTACAAAGTGTCTAAAGGATTTATTGAGAAGTCGATCTTCTCTATTAACACATGACACTGTATTAAATGCTGATGCACTTGGAGGAAAGTTAGTTCTGTAGAATAAACACTCACAGATACAATCAATCAATATATATATATATATATATATATATATATATATATATATATATATATATATATAGCTCACAGGGCACAATCACACACTCATTCACACACTATGGACAATTTGGAAATGCTAATCACCCTACAGTGCATGTCTCTGGACTGGGGGAGGAAACCGGAGTACCTGAAGGACACCCCTGAGGCATGTGGAGAGCATGCAAGCTCCATGCACACAGAGTGGAGGTGGGATTCGAGCCTCCTACCCCAGAGGTGTGAGGCAAACTAAGCCTTTTTTGTGTGTGTGTGTGTGTGTGTGTGTGTGTGTGTGTGTGTGTGTGTGTGTGTGTGTGTGTGTGTGTGTGTGTGTGTGTGTGTGTGTGTGTGTGTGTGTGTGTGTGTGTGTGTGTGTGTGTGTACTTGATGTGTGATATGTGTCTAATTTGAGTGCTCAGGACCCCAGGACTGTAGTTTCTTTCCATTAAAATAAAATAAAATCACAAACTTTAATAATTCCAGTTTGAATTACTTACTTTTTATATTTATTTAAAAAGAAAATAGAGCCTATTACTTACCCTTTTAACCAAAATTGCTCGGAAGTGAGGCTGATATGGTTGGATCTCATTTAAAATAAGGTATAAATACTAATTCTGTCTCTGACTCCAGTCTTAACTTTTTATACAAATTGCATTTGACGAATCGTTATGAATTTGCATGTGTGACGTCCTGTTAAATATTTAAACTGCTCATGTGTATATTATACAAAGTAAATACAAGACTGATGAAAATAAAAAAGACTAAAATCAACTTCAGATTCAGATTCACACACACTATTAGTTTTTCTTTCTTTATATAGCTGATACAATTTGCTAATTGAGCAAAAAGTTATATCATTTCACATGTAGTAAGAATAAATAAAATAATTGAATATTTACACAGATGAATTCAAGTCTCTCTGACTTGGTCTCTCTCTCTCTCTCTCTCTCTCTCTCTCTCTCTCTCTCTCTCTCCCTCCTCTTGCTCCGTCTCTACTTCTTCGCTGTACTGTGATCCGGGCTCGAGCTGAAGCGCCGCCCCCGGGGAGGCCGCAGGGCTTCGGTCAGCCATATGGCAGAAACTCCTGCTCCCCCCTCTCCATCATAAGCCTGGAGGAGGGCCTGACACGAGGCTAGAGCTGACTCTGTGCTTCTTGACCAAGGGGGCTGAACACACACACACACACACACACACACACACACACACACACACACACACACACACACACACACACACACACACACAAACAGCAACTTGATGAATCTCTCGTATTAATGTTATGCATGACAGTGTGTGAAACTAGTTGCCTTGTTTATTTGTTTATTTAAACAGCACAAAATGGGCCAAATTCAGAGTTGAATTCTGCATGTGTAGTGAAGAGTTAATAACGAAATTGCACATATCGATATTCAGACGTTCAGAAAATGTCTGACAGTTTGTGCTTAAGTTTATGCTTTCGGACAATGTAAATACACACTAAAATTGGGCAATATTAAACAAACTGTATAGTACATATGACATATGAAGAATAAAACACTTATGGCAGAATGCGAAGTGGAGTTACTGTTACTACACTGAAATTTTCCTAAAACAGCACATCCTGTAGTGTTCTATTCCTCCTATACCATAGTAATTTGCCAAAGCTAACAATTTTCATCCATGACATGACATACTTTTTTCTTTCTTTCCATTTTTCGTTACATTTAATGTTGTGGAACGTCCACAAAACAAACTAGTTCCTGTTCTCACTTACATCATAGCAGCTATAAACAGATGTTCTCTCTTTTCTTATAATAAGACAAGAAGAATATAATCGGGCTTGTTTTGTTAACGAGAACATGCAAACTCATCCGTCCTGAAGACTTTCCCTTGATTGGTGGAACACTTAACTAAGGTAAAGTTGCAGCTTTACTTCTGACTGTTACAAATCACTGACACTGGAGACTCCTTCCATAAATGTTAAATAAACATCTCCTCACAGACAACTTCACAAATATATCACATCAACAAATACATGTTTTTCAATCCAATTAATTGCCGCCTTGCCTGCCATACAAGCCCCAGTGTAAGCTGTTATTATAGAAACAATAAGGTATTAAAACAAGCGCTGGTATAAACCTGTGATTTGAATTACAGCCATTGACATTCTGACCAAATGGATTTGAGAATTCATTGCTGTGGTACTTGTTATTCAGACATTCCACAACATTACTATCCATAACTATAAACAGCTAAAATGTATGTATAGCTCTTTAATAAATTAAAAAAAAAAATAGATATTTAGTTCTTGACAAATTGCTGCTGTATAAGAATAATAAATATACTTCAGGACATGCGGACGTACTTTAGGAGGCCCACGCATGATTAATATCCTATAACAGCACACCCCCCAAGTGTTTTATTCCTTAATTATTTTATAAAAATGAATGAAATCCAGAGAGAAATGTAATGTACACAAGGGAACAGAAGCCCCAAAGGAGTTTATACTATGAATGAAAAAAAGAAGATCTACATCTTATGCACTTTTGCATTATATTACTTCAACTGTGCACTTCAGGGCTTGTGATAATCTTATGATCATTTACTGACCAGCACAGAATCGCATATTAGGGAGACCACAGAACTGCTGTGAAACACATGTAATCAGCCATAACAATTAGCAATCGAGGGTGGTGTATGTTCATTATGGAATCGAAATGAAATTAGAGAACACTTGTAGGAAAGCCTGAAAGCTTTTCCCTGGTGTGTGTGTGTGTGTGTGTGTGTGTGTGTGTGTGTGTGTGTGTGTGTGTGTGTGTGTGTGTGTGTGTGTGTGTGTGTGTGTGTGAGAAGAAAAGCAGGTTACTTGTAATTCATTGTGAAGACGAAGACGCTAGAGAGAGAGCGCGTTCCCAAAGGAGCGGGATCCTTGATGGAAAAGTTTTCAGCACACCCACCCTCCGAGCTCCATCTTCCCTCCTCACTCTCCGACACCAGCTTGTCATTTCGGCTTTGTTTGGCTTCTGTGAGATGTCTGAAGGACTTGATCCACACATTAGGAGATGCAGACATGTTAGCGTCTGATCCTCTTTTGGTCTCCGTCTTTAATCGGGAGCGACTTCTCGCTCTGCCTCGCAATTTATAATGCATGCTCTCGTGCACACCGCCACAGGTGCCTCGGCGTCGGCCCTTTTTCTGATAATACTCATGATAAAAAAGGCATTTTTCTTGTCTGAAGGTGAAAATATATAGCAGTGGCACACCTACCGCCCTGATTGTGAATTTCCGACACAAAAATATGAGCTAATTAATCTTCTGTGTTTACATCGTTCATTACAACCTTGACAGTTATTTCTCTTTATCTGAGAAAGGAATCCTTTAATGATGGATTACTAGGCAGCGCGTGTGACATTCCCTGACTACAGAGGTGTCCCGTATGAGGGCCGAAAAGCCCAAATGAACCCAACGACACGGGCGTCTTGAAGATATGAGCTATTCAAATGAGACACCGAGGAACTTTACTATTGCTGGCTTCCTTATGATAATGTTCTCATTTGAATATAAAAGAATCTTTTTTTCCCACCATTTCCTCTCCCTCCGTAGATCAAAAACGGAAGCAGGTCGAATTGGCATTCGGCTCACACAGGAAGCTAACATGAGGCGAGAGTTAACAGGCAGTTGTTCTTTGTTTGGAATTCCAGTGGCGTTCAAATAGGAATGCTGAAAGTGACTGAGATGTGGGTTAAATACGAGGGACACGCAAGGAAAATATTATTGTCCATGTGATCATTGTTTATGTCAGTGTTCTAGGTGTGTGTTTATACAAGGAGAAACTTGCGCTCTTAGATTATATATATATATATATAGTGGAGGGCACTGTATGTGTGTGTATATATATATACACACATACAGTGCCCTCCACTAGTACTGGCACCCTTGGTAAATATTGAGCAAAGAAGGCTGTGAAAAAACGGCTTGATTGTTTAACATTTTGATCTTTTGTTCAAATAATTCACAGAAATACTCTGCTCTCCTGGATATCAAACAATTGCAAACAAAACACAGGTTTATCAAAATCTTTGTTAAATATAGGTGTGCAACACTTATTGGCACCCTTTTAGTCAATATATTGTGCTATCTCCCTTTGCCAAGATAACAGCTCTGAGTCTTCTCCTATAATGCCTGATGAGGTTGGAGAATACATGGCAAGGGTCCTGAGACCATTCCTCCATACAAAATCTCTCCAGATCCAAGTTTCAAGTCAGGGGACTGGGATGGCCATGGCAGGACCTTGATGTTGTGGTCAGTGAACCATTTTTGTGTTGATATTGATGTACAGTGAGTACAGAAAAGAATCACCCCCCTTTAAAATAATCACATTTTGTTGCTTTTCAGCCTGAAATGAAGACGGACACAGTTTTGCTGTGTGCTTTGGGTCATTGTCATGTTGGAAGGTAAACCTTCTTCCCATTGACAACTTTCTGGCAGAGGGCAGCAGATTTTCCTCAAGAATTTGATGGTATTTTGCCTCATCCATTTTCCTTCTATCCTGACAAGTGCTCCAGTCCCTGCTGCAGAGAAACACCCCATAACAGGATATTACCACCTCCATGCTTTACTGTAGGAATGGTGTTATTGGGATGGTGAGCTGTATTGGATTTCCGCCAGACATATTGTTTGGTGTTGAGGCCAAATAATTCATCTGACCATAACACCTTTTTCCATGTGGCCTCAGAATCTTCAAGGTGCATTTTGGCAAAGCTCAGTTGTGGGTGGCTTTTTTCTTGCAACCCTCCCATACAAGCCACATTTGTGGAGAATTTGTGATATTGTTGTCACATGCACACAATGACCACTCTTTGTCATAAATTTCTGCAACTGCTTCAGAGTTGCTGTAGGCCTCTTGGTAGCCTCTCTGACCAGTTTCCTCCTGGCTCTTTCATCCAGTTTGGAGAGACATCCTGATCCAGGGAGGGTCTGTGTTGTACCAAACACTTCTTTATAATAGACTTCACTGTGCTTCTAGGCATTGATAAAGCCTTTGAATTTTTTTTGTATCCATCTCCTGACTTGTGCCTGTCCACAACTTTATCCCGGAGATCTTTTGACAGTGCCTTGCCACCCATTGTTGATTGTTTGCTTCAGTTGCACTACAAAATGCTCCAGGAAAGCTCTTTTCATGCTGAGCTAATCAAAATGACCACAGCTGATCACAGTTGAAAGTCAAATGTCTTTGTGTGCCATTGAGAAGGTGATTAGCTACACCTTATTGAGTTTACAAGTCATTTTTAGGAGGGGGGGGTGATCCTTTTTCCAACTGAGTGATTCTGTTTTTTTATTTAAGCTTTCTGGCAGAGGCAGTCAGGTTTTTATTTAATATCTGTTGATATTTGATTGGTGTTTATTGCCAAAAAGTGCCAAGTGTCTGGCAAACTGAAGATGCTTGAATTTGTTTTTGGATGAGAGTAGAGGCTTTTTTCTGGAAACCCTTCCAAACAACTTGTGGTGATGTAGGTGACTTCGGATTGTAGTTTTGGAGACTTTCTGACACGAAGACGCAACTAACTTCTACAATTCTCCAGCTATGATCCTTGGAGATTTTTTTTTTTAAAGATATTTTATAACCTGGAGACTATTTAACATAATACTCAAATATATATAAACTTGTTTAAATGACAAAAAAAAGAAATGTTAACTTATCTCAGATAGCGTTTAAATAAATTTTTTTTTATTTATTTATTTTTTATGTAGCTTTGCTGAAATATTGAAAAAGTAGTCACATTTTGAGAGCCCTCCAATGATGACCTTCACCATGCCATGTGATTACAGATAAGGAAGTTCAAATAGCAGTTCCTGGTCATGTGAAATGTTTTTTTTTTTTTTTTTTTTTTTTTTGTTATGTCAATGTTAAAGTCCCCTTTTTCCAGTTACATAGGAAAAAATAGTTGTATTATTGTCTATCAAAAAAAAAAAAAAAAAAAAAAAAAAAAAAAGATGAATTAATTGTTGCCATATGGCAACACCATGCAGTAAAGGATTAGATATCAATGGTTCTTCATTGGTTCTTTAGATAGTTAAAGGTTTTAAGTTTATTAACTGGGTAAACATGTAGTACAAGCTGCAATTTATTGATAATTATATAACCTAGAACTTATCAGCTGATTAAAATGTAGCGTAACTGTTCGTACTTGGTATACTCTTAGAAAAAAAAAGAAGGTTCTTTAAGGACTCACTGGATAATTAAGGGGTTTTAGCTCCCTGAAAGGGTTCCACTTGGATAGGGAGACACTATGCTGTATTGTTCATCACAGAAATTTTAAGGGTTTCCCAGAGGGACAAGCCAAAGAACCATTAAGGGCTCTAGAGTTAACCAGATTAACTAGATATTTTTTCAGAATGTGTACATACTACATATGATTTCCATCATAATTATGTGAAAAAAAAAACTCATTCAGACTGTAGGCAAAGTAGGGATGAATAATTCAATGAGTAGTGCTGAAGAATGAATATTATTCAGTTAATTACACTTTTACACCAGGTCAGTACTATACACATGATTTTTCTTTTTGACCTTTTGTATCAAAGTTTTGCCTTAAATACTGCTCCACCATTATTGCTTGGAAATTTCAAATTCATTCACCAAGACCTAATTTTTTTTTTATTGGAAATCTGATTCCTTATATATAAATAAATCATCATGCGAGAAAGATACAGGTACATACAGTAGGTGATCGAATATGAATCCATATTAAACCATATTAATGATTTCTTTCTGTTCAGAAAGACAGGCTTAATCTCAAAGGCAATGGAAGCCTGGACCAAATTATTTTCGAAATAAGCCAGCGTGGATATAACTTATGTAGCATGTAGGGCATGTAATTCTGAGCTGTGCTCTGTGAAGCTGCTAAAAGTCAGGAGAGGTCAGCGAGCTGCAGCGTTGCCGCAGTGCCTGTGTTCTCAGCTCAGCTACTGAAGCTCTTTAGTGAGAGCTGAAATGAAGGGCTTGTCATGCCTTTGACAGGCGAGTGACGCCTCGGGCAGATCCCACAGCCACAGCCGAAATGTGCTTCCAATGGCACAGACACCTTCCTAATGAGATGCCGCTCCATAATTACTCGTGCCACATCCAAAGCGAGGTGTCAGGGGAGCACAAAGTTTCTTCTTGAAGGAGCCTTCAGTTCTGTAATCTTAACAGTGCTGGCTTGCAGGGATATTCAGCACAGATGTAGTGCTAAAAGCTACAGAGACTAGCCTGAAGTAAAGCAAACCAACAGCAACAACACGTCTACAAGGCTACAATGTTTAAATGTGTATCTCAGTCGCTTAGTGAGACTAAATTAAATGCTGGTTTACTGTGTTTGATAGGTTGTGTACATCCTTTAATGTAGTCTTATAGTAGTATTAATAGGTCACAGTTTTGACTGATTGTAATTATATAGAGAAATTGTGGAAGTACACGAAACAAAACAACAGGTACAGGTGCATGAAGATTTAATGAATGAATGTTTCATTCTTTTATGAATGAATGTTTCAAGTTTTAGGCACCCTATTTTTTTAGTACAAACTTTAGTACAAATTTGATTTTTTTAAAATTTTTTTATGACTTCTACATTATCAAGTAAGTACAAAAAATGTTAGATTCCCAAACATTAGTTTTCTAGTACAAAACTGCACAAATTGTACCGGAGACTTGTTAGGTCGCGCAAGAAGCGCGACTTCAATTCCCAGAACTCTTATCCACACACTCCACACTACACTTCCCAGCAAGCTCGGCGGCCTACAAACATGGCCGCCAGGGACTACAACACCCACACACTACCTCGGTCACAATCACCCTCGTTCTAATCCCGCGCACCTGTCTTCTATTTCACTAACACGTTATTTAAGGACTTTTCTGTTACAGGTCTAACGCGAAGTATTGTTTGTTTTTTCCCAAATCTAACCTTACTGAGCTACTGCAACCTGGACTGATTCTCACGGCATTTGACACTAAGCTAAGTACCCTGGATTCCGATTTCCTCTCTAGCCCTCTTCCTATATTACACATCTCTGTGATAGGTTTACTTGCACCAGTGTTTGATTTTCTGTTAGCGCTAGTAGTTTGCACACCTTTTGTCATTACCACTCTTTTGTTGTGAAGGTTCATTGCTGGATGCTGTTTTTGTTCGTTTTTTCCTTCCGTGGTTTAGTGTGTGTTTTTTTTTGTACTGCTAGCGCTAAGACTTTTGAGAGTGTGTTGAATCTTGATCACGTTATCCTGCGAAGACTCGAAGCCTTCTAAAAACCTGTTGTTTGCCCTGTGTCCTTTTCTTATGTATGCTGAATAAAGTGACGAAGTTTTTGACCGCAACTGTGTCCAGCCTGCTTCTGGTATCGTAACAGAATACTTCGCCTCGACATGGACGCAGCGGAGGAAATTCGTCACGCAATCGCAGCCCACAGTCAAATTATCAACGCGCAACAACAACGCTTGGGAGAAATAGATCAGAGTCTTCAACTTCTCTCTCAAGTCACGGCTACAGCAACGCAGCGCGCCGCTCCCACATCCTTTTCTACACCTCGACTGCCTATGCCCGTACCCGATAAGTACAACGGTGACACTGGATTATGTAAGGGTTTCATCTTACAATGCTCCTTATACTTTGACTGTTGTGGGGAAATGGGGGATCATGAGAAAGTGGCGCGATTCATTTCCTTATTAACCGGCAAGGCTTTAAGGTGGGCGGCGGCAGTAAGGGAACGAGGGGGAGAAACGGTTGCATCCTATGACACCTTTGTCTCCATGTTCCGGCGGGTGTTTGACCACGCCCCCGATCACCAGGAAGTCGGGGAACGGCTCCTAACACTAAGACAAGGCTCACTTCGAGTGGCGGATTACGCGTTAGAATTCCGGACTATCGCTGCGGGTAGCGGCTGGAATGACGTGGCGTTAAAAGCGGTCTTCCGTCAGGGCCTTAATCCCGCCATAATCACTGAGATGGCCTGCCGCGATGAACCTCTTAACCTGGATTCGTTAATTGATCTCGCCATTCGCCTCGATCAACTTCTCTACAGCCGTAGGCATTCATCTCAGCACCCTGAATCAACCCGACTCCCCGCTAGCGACGAACCCATGCAGATCGGCCATGCTAAACTGGACCCCGAAGAGAAAGAAAGGAGACGCCGAGAGAATCTGTGTCTCTACTGTGGCCGCGCTGACCACTCTCTTCATTCCTGCCCTGTCCGCCCCACAAGCATACCTCCGACGAGGGGCGGACAACGCACCCGTTCAACCCCGGTGAGTCAGATTCCTGATGTTACTTCATGTTTTTTTACTCTACCCGTCTACCTTGAACATTCAGGTGCCTGTACTCTTGTTACAGCCATGCTCGACTCCGGAGCAGCGGGCAACTTCATTGACGAGGAAATAGTGTGTCAGCTTGACCTCGACACTCGTCCCCTACCTCAGCCGCTAAAGATCCAAGCCATCGACGGTACGCCCATCGGAAACATCACCCGCCACACACACACCCTGGGGCTTCATGTCAGCGCTCTCCACCACGAAGAATTATCCTTCTGGGTCATCAAATCTACCCGATACCCCGTGGTTTTGGGCTTACCGTGGCTGAGAAAACATAACCCTCACATTTCCTGGGCCAACCAACAAATACTCAACTGGTCACCCTTCTGTCACCAACAATGCCTCAACACCCTATCACTCACTGTCGCAACTACATCCGTTGAAAGCCCTGAAAACGCACCCACCGTCTGTATACCCCACGAATATAACGATCTTAAGGAGGTATTTAGTAAACTCAGGGCTAGCGGTCTTCCACCCCATCGTTCTTATGACTGTTCCATAGACCTCCTGCCGGGTATGACTCCGCCTCGTGGACATATATATCCCCTGTCCCAAGCAGAACATAAAGCCATGTCCGAATACATTCAGGAGGCTCTCCAACAGGGATATATTCGTCACTCCACCTCCCCGGCAGCAGCCAGCTTCTTTTTCGTGGCCAAGAAGGGAGGCGGCCTTCGTCCTTGCATTGACTACCGAGGGCTCAACCGCGCCTCGGTGAAATATCCCTACCCCCTTCCACTCGTCCCTTCTGCCTTAGAACAACTTCGTGAAGCCCGATATTTCACCAAGCTGGACCTCCGTAGCGCGTACAACCTGGTGCGTATCCGGGAAGGGGATGAGTGGAAGACTGCCTTCAGCACAACAACAGGTCACTACGAATACCTCGTAATGCCGTATGGGCTAACTAACGCGCCCTCAGTATTCCAATGCCTAATTAATGACGTGCTGAGGGACATGTTAGGAAAGTTCGTGGTGGCCTATATTGACGACATTTTGATTTACTCCCCCAACTTCAAAATCCACGTATCTCAGGTACGCCAGGTTCTCACACGCCTACTGGAAAATGGACTATATGTAAAGGCAGAAAAATGTGAGTTCCACACCAATACTACGACCTTCCTGGGTTACGTCATTAGCCCCGAGGGAGTGGCCATGGACCAAAGTAAGGTCACGGCGGTAACACAATGGCCCACTCCCACTACCATTAAGGAACTCCAAAGCTTCTTGGGCTTCGCCAACTTCTACAGACGCTTTATCCGGGGGTTTAGTTCGATTGCTCTACCCCTTACGTCTCTGTTGCGGGGCGGTCCTCGCCGTCTGGTTTGGAACCACGAGGCAGAGGGGGCATTTTCCAGACTCAAAGCGGCGTTCACCACGGCTCCTATCCTCAAGCACCCAGACCCTTCTCGTCCCTTCGTAGTAGAAGTAGATGCCTCTGAGGCGGGGGTGGGGGCCGTATTATCCCAACGTCTAGGGGAAAAACCAAAACTTCACCCCGTCGCCTTCTTTTCAAAAAAACTATCGCCGGCAGAACAGAATTATGACGTGGGAGATCGTGAACTACTAGCTATAAAATTAGCTTTGGAGGAGTGGCGACACTGGCTAGAGGGGGCAGAACACCCATTTACCGTTTTCACTGATCACAAGAATTTAGAATATCTGCACACAGCCAAACGACTTAACCCTCGCCAAGCACGTTGGTCTCTGTTTTTCGCACGTTTTCAGTTTACCCTTTCTTATCGCCCCGGGTCCAAGAACCACAAGGCGGACGCCCTTTCCCGACTCCACACTAGGGATTCACCACCTTCCAAACCCGACCACATCCTACCTCCCTCCTGTTTTGTCGGTAATGTGCACTGGGAATTCGACGGTTTACTTCACAAATTCCCACGTAAGTACGTACCGTCTGCTTGTCCTCCCACAAAATTATTTGTCCCTTCCACCTATAGAACCCGATTAATAAGATGGGCTCACACGGTTCCCGGTACCGCTCACCCCCGGTCCCTACGCACCTACCACCGTTTGTCCCACAAGTACTGGTGGCCCAATATGGCCCAAGAAATACAACAGGCGGTCAAATCTTGTGACACCTGCGCCCAAACCAAGGCACCCAGAACCTTCCCTGCCGGCAAACTCATGCCACTACCCACTCCTCAACGACCTTGGTCACATCTCGCAGTAGACTTCATCACGGACCTCCCCAATTCTCTGGGTCACACCACCATTTTTGTTATTTTAGATCGGTTCTCCAAATCCCTCCGTCTAATTTCCCTGCCCAATCTACCCTCAGCCTTCCACACAGCAGAACTGATATTCTCACATGTATTTCGTTATTTTGGGATCCCCGAAGACATAGTTAGCGATCGGGGACCGCAGTTCATATCTCGCGTATGGTCCGGTTTTATGGGGAAATTAGGAGTGAATGTGAGCCTTACGTCGGGATACCACCCCGAATCCAACGGGCAAGCGGAACGGGTTAACCAAGAAGTCGGAAGAATGCTCCGTTCGTTTTGTCACAAAAATCCCTCTGATTGGGCCCGCTTCCTGCCATGGGTGGAATACGCCCAGAACTCACTCCGCCATTCTGCCACTAACCTGACCCCATTCCAATGCGTGCTAGGATATCAGCCCCCTCTGTTTCCGTGGGACGCCACGGCCACGGACGCACCAGCCGTAAACGAATGGTTTGACCGCAGTGAACAGGTCTGGGCAAGCACCCATAGAAGACTAAAACAAACAGCCTCCAAATCAAAAGCCCAGGCGGATCGCCACCGACAGGTAACACCACGCTACCAACCCGGTGAACGGGTATGGCTCTCCACCCAAAACTTGCACCTCAAACATCCCTGCCAGAAGCTCTGTCCTCGTTATCTCGGCCCCTTCAAAGTCATCAGGCCCATCAATGAGGTAACCTACAGACTAGCCATCCCCAAACACTGGCGCATTTCCCCCTCGTTTCACGTTTCTCTCCTGAAACCCTTCCACACAGGCATCCTCACCTCTCAAAACCCTTCTAATCCACCTCCCCCACAGGAAGTTGACGGACAACCGGCCTATCAAATTCATCAGATTCTAAAATCCCGGCGACGTCAAGGTAAACTTCAGTACCTCATTGACTGGGAGGGGTACGGGCCCGAGGAACAGAGCTGGGTGGCGGCCAAGGACATGCTGGACCCTGAAATGGTGGACGAATTTCACCGCATCCATCCAGAATACCCAAAACCTAGACCCAGAGGTCGACCCAGGCAAGGAGAGGCTCCCGGAGTGAGCCCTTTGGGGGGGGGCTCTGTTAGGTCGCGCAAGAAGCGCGACTTCAATTCCCAGAACTCTTATCCACACACTCCACACTACACTTCCCAGCAAGCTCGGCGGCCTACAAACATGGCCGCCAGGGACTACAACACCCACACACTACCTCGGTCACAATCACCCTCGTTCTAATCCCGCGCACCTGTCTTCTATTTCACTAACACGTTATTTAAGGACTTTTCTGTTACAGGTCTAACGCGAAGTATTGTTTGTTTTTTCCCAAATCTAACCTTACTGAGCTACTGCAACCTGGACTGATTCTCACGGCATTTGACACTAAGCTAAGTACCCTGGATTCCGATTTCCTCTCTAGCCCTCTTCCTATATTACACATCTCTGTGATAGGTTTACTTGCACCAGTGTTTGATTTTCTGTTAGCGCTAGTAGTTTGCACACCTTTTGTCATTACCACTCTTTTGTTGTGAAGGTTCATTGCTGGATGCTGTTTTTGTTCGTTTTTTCCTTCCGTGGTTTAGTGTGTGTTTTTTTTTGTACTGCTAGCGCTAAGACTTTTGAGAGTGTGTTGAATCTTGATCACGTTATCCTGCGAAGACTCGAAGCCTTCTAAAAACCTGTTGTTTGCCCTGTGTCCTTTTCTTATGTATGCTGAATAAAGTGACGAAGTTTTTGACCGCAACTGTGTCCAGCCTGCTTCTGGTATCGTAACAAGACTACTATTTTTATTTGTATTTTTATTTTTTTGTCACACCAAATATTGACTTTGTTTCATTTACTACTGTTTACTTCTCTTTATGGTATTTTTTAAAAAATGTAGAAACATTTAATTTAATTAATTTTGAAGGCATCTTTGCTCTACAGCATTTCTTTGCATGTGCCTAAAATTTTGCACAGTACTATATATACTGTACACAGTGTCATAAACAAGAAATGAGACAAACTCTTCAGCTTGTTTCTCTTTGGAAACATTAAACGGTTTTGTATAGTCCTATAACAGATCATTTTCCCTTCATAAAAAGCTTTGAGTATAAACATTTAATCCGGTAACAATTTTGTGGGCATTTGCACTACACTCTTACAGATAAATCGCTCTTCATGGGTTCTTCAGATACGCCACATGGCCAAAAGTTTGTAAGTGTTTGTTGAATGTCCCATTCCAAATTTGCAGTTATAATAACCTCCACTCTCGGGAAATTTTTCCACTAGATTTTGGAGTGTGGTTGTGGGGATTTGTGTTCATTCAGCTACAAGAGCATTAGTGAGATCTGGTACTGATGTTGGGTGAGGAGGACTGGGGTGCAGTCGGTGTTTCAGTTCATCCCAAAGGTGTTCTGTGGGGTTGAGGTCAGGGCTCTGTGCAGGACACTCGAGTTCTTCAACTTTGTGTACAGGGACATTGTTATACTGGAACAGGTTTAGGTCTCTTAGTTCCAGTGAAGGGAAATTGTAATGCTACAGCATACAAAGACATTCTATAAAATTGTGTGCTTCCAACTTTGGCAACAGTTTGGGGAAGAACCACGGATGGATGTGAAGGACAGGTGTCCACATGCATGTTGTGTAGTGGATTAACTTTCTACAAAGGTTCTACTTTATCGGTTTACTGTAGCCTATGTCTAAAACTAGTCTAAACAGATAACATTTTTTGGTTGATTGCAACTACATGGTGTCCCAAAAGTCTTGAAACATAGGGGAAATGAACACTTTTTAACAATATTTTTTAGCAACCCCCTGAATAGAATACCTCACAACAGCACAAATATGCAAAACAGGTGTTGTCTCAAGCACACTTGATGTAACTAATCAAGGGCTTCATTAGTTGCACCAGGTGTGCTTGAGCTGGAACAGATGAAATACCTGAACTGGCTAGGGTCAGAAAATACATGAAATACCTGGAAAAAGGAAGCTATCAATGGCTGCAACCAGATTTCTGAGAAGGCAGGTTTGAAAAAACCCTCGAGTGACTGCAAAAGACCTGCAGCAAGACTTGGTGGCAACAGGCACTGAGGTTTCAGTGAGCTCAGTATGGCGTGTACTAAACACAGAAGGTTTCAATGCCAGAACTCGAAGACGTACACAACTACTGACCAAAAAGCACAAGAAAAGCCGGCTCAATATCATATTAATAAGCCACAGAAGTTTTGGGATTCTGTTCTTGCAATGAAACAATGAAACAAAACTGGAACTTTTCGGCATGATGGATCAGTGGTATGTCTGGAGAAAGAAGAATGAAGAAAGAACACTCTGTCCACAGTCGAGCATGGAGGTGGCTCGGTGATGCTCTGGGGCTGCTTTGCATCCTCTAGCACTGGAAACCTGCAGCGTGTGGAAGGCAAGATGGATTCATTGAAGTATCATGAAATCCTAGAAGAAAACGTCATGCCGTCTGTGAGGAAGCTGAAGCTTGGGCGTCACTGGACTCTCCAACAGGACAATGATCCCAAGCATACCACAAATTCCACCAAAGCTTGGTTGCGGAAGATGTCCTGGAAGATTCTACAGGGCCATCACAGTCACCTGACTTTTTGATTTGAAGAATATTACTGAACTGGAGGCCATTGCTCATGAGGAATGGGCTAAGATTCCTCAGGAATGATGCCAGAAGCTGGTGTCTGACTATGCCTCTCATTTGCAGCAGGTCATAACAGCAAAAGCGTGCTCTACTAAGTACTAAAGATGCTTGCCATGAAGGGGTTGAATAATTTTGAAACTGGAGAAGTCATCATAAGTTGCATTTTCAGTTGTATTTGGGGAAACCACTTGAAGCAGTCGTTGTGTTGAACTATTTCAATTGCTTTTGTTTGATGTGTTCATTGCAAACAGCTGAAAGTCTGTAAATTTTGATTTGCAATGGGGGTTGAATAATTTTGATTGCAACTGTACATATACATATATTATATATACTTTCGTTTTTCTTTAACAAGTCAACCTGCATTTTTTGTCTTATTAACTTCAAGAGAGAGAAAAGAAGAGAGAGGCTGGTGAGGGAAGGATAAACTCAGTTTGTTAGAAATCAGTGCTTTGCTTCACTCATTCAGTTACTTGTCATTTTTCAAACAAATTTTGATGTGCACATTCTTTGAGACTGTAGAATTGCTGTAGACGTAGAGCTGTTGAAACTGGCAGCACGGCCTCAGAGCTACTTTTCATAATAACGGCAGCAACAATACGGGTGAAGAAACGGCTGTTAAACAGTCACAAAAATATTAAAGCTACACTGTGAGCACAAACCAAAGAACTTCTGCTACTGAAATGTTGCAACAGCCCTTTTGTGGCCGATAAACCCACCTCATTAATTTTTCCAATTATTATTCCTTTTCAGTTCTCTTTCTAGCGGGGCAAAGCCGCAGAACGAATGAAGGGAAAATAATTAGCTACTCCCAATATTACTGAGGTGGTGCACGGGCCCGGGTCAAGGCGAGCATCCTGCCGATTCTGACATTTTAAATTACCTGAACAATACCTGAAGCAATCTCTGGACCTAATTAACTTCCCATCGAGAGCAAACGTACACATCATTTAAAAAGATAGATACGAGATGACAAAACGCACGTGCCTGGCTCCCAGACTCCCTCCTCCTCTCTGAGAAGTTCTAGCTCATATGCAAGAGCCGATCCTCCGTCTCGGCATGTATTATATTATAGAGTAGGGGGACTTTCTTTCCATCGAGTAATCAATGCACCATTGGAACGAGTTCATTTTAATGCACTCAATCTTGCCTTTAATGTTTATGGCTTACGGGCGTAGCAAGCGTCTGCGATGCAGGAATGTTATATGGCTTCGGTTTCGGCCCATTTCATCAAATATTCATGAGCTCAAAAAAAACGGGCATCCAAATAGGAGGGAAGGAGAATTGCATTCGCTCTGTCTGGATTTCTCTCTGTCGCTCTTTCTTTCTTTTTCTGTCTGTCTCGCTCTCGTGGCAGCTTTCTGTGTTTACACTTGAACTCGGCATGAACAAGAGAGGCCTCTGCTTTTGTCTCTGTTCCCGAGATTGAGATGGCTCTAGCAAAATTGTTTGTGGCAGAAACACACACACACGTCTATCGTTGCTCCAAGTGGCAAGGTCTAAACGGCAGGCTGAAAGGAAATGATGTAAAAAGACTGAAATTTAAAAAAAAAAAATACAAAAGAGTAAATTCTCAATCTGTTCTTTCATGTCGGCCTAGTATCTCTGTCTCTGTCTCTCTCTCTCTTTCTCTTTCTCTCGGCTAAAAAAGAGCAGCACATTAAGTCTGTCACACATGTCCCCATATTTCACTGGAGCTGTTTGATTGCAGCACCCGCAGTTATATTAATTTTGCAGCTGGCCTCTTTAAGCCCTTTTGTGAAGACAGTGGGTTTAAGTGTGTCTAAATTCTTAACACCACTTTCATTTGTCCTCTTAAAGAAACATTTTTTGAGCACACTCAGCCCTTAGATATACATACTGTGGCCCAGATATGGTGTTAAGATATGATATTATGCTGTTACACATGACTTTAAGGCGTCCCGATGAAGCCAAGGCATCAATATTAATAATCTTAGCTCAATTATGAAGTGATTCACTGTTTATCCAAGCATACTGTCTTTTTTAATTCATGCTTTATAAAATATATATATATATATATATATATATATATATATATATATATATATATATATATATATATATATATATATATATAATCTATCACAAAGCCAGAACTGATACAAAACATACATGTAAATTCATGTAATGTTCAAGAGTAGCAAAGAGAGAACTTCCAAAACTTATGTCATCATTTACACAGGGAAAGTTCAGAGTCGGGTTAAGCACATGATTAAGTTGATGTTCTGTGCTCCTCATTCGGATAATGCAAATCACCTGGGTCTAGGCCACACCTCCAAGGTTGCCAGATCTTTTTAGTAGAAGTGTCATAGATGGGGATTTTCAATAGCATCTACTGAATAAAATCAAGGATAGAAAATGTGGACCGAAGAAGCAGATCATGTTTTTTTTCTTTTCTTTGCTGTCTAAAAGAATAATATGATGATAGATGATTGAGGAGACAACAGTGAATAGTCCTGATCATTTCAATCACTGCAAATTTGATTTAATTTAATGACATGACATCCACCCTCATTATTCGTCAGCTTATAAAATAGCACTTGATTCAGCACATTCTATTAATTTAATTACCATTTAAATATATGTATATATATATATATATATATATATATATATATATATATATATATATATATATATATATATATATATATATATATATATATATATATATATATATATTGTGCACCGACAAGTAATTGTGTAAAGTGTAGTGTGTATGTGATTTCATCTCACTTTTAATCCGCTATTTTGAGCTGTTGGGTTAACAAAATAATTCGAATGTTTTTATTCATTCAGTGCTGATGATTTGAAGAATAAGAAGTTCTGCTACACTTATAGCTCACTTTCAAGTTTATTCATAACTACTGTATATACATAAAAATGTGGTCCGCCATTTAACAAATCTTTGCTGCTTAACATAAGTAATAAATAATTTTCTTCTAAACAGAAAACAACACTTCTGGTGCATTGCAGTACATATTGCATCTCCTGCTCTAGTTCACCTGCAGCCCACAGAGAGTTCAACTCTTTCCAGTGCTGTGAGGTGAGAAATGTGATGTGCTGTACTGGGAAGCGGCTTTCTGACACACAAGCTGGAGATGTCCGGGTGGATCTGGGCTTTGCACCTACAGTGGGTATAGAAAATAATCACCCCCCTTTAAAATAATCACATTTTGTTGCTTTGGAGCCTGAAATGAAGACGGACACAGTTTTTGTTTTATCCAGCTGTATTTACTCAGTGCAACTTATAACATCCAAGTGAAATATATAACACCAACAAGTCAGAAAGAAATCACTGAGTTGGAAAAAGGATCACCCCCTCCTAAAAATGACTTGTAAACTCAATAAGGTGTAGCTAATCACCTTCTCAATGGCACACAAAGCCTTTTGTCTTTCAACTGTGATCAGCTGTGGTCATTTTGATTAGCACAGCATGAAAAGAGCTTTCCTGGAGCATTTTGTAGTGCAACTGAAGCAAACACTCAACTATGGGTGGCAAGGCACTGTCAAAAGATCTCTGGGATAAAGTTGTGGACAGGCACAAGTCAGGAGATGGATACAAAAACATTTCAAAGGCTTTATCAATGCCTAGAAGCACAGTGAAGTCTATTATTAAGAAGTGGAAGGTATTTGGTACAACACAGACCCTCCCTGGATCAGGATGTCGCTCCAAACTGGATGAAAGAGCCAGGAGGAAACTGGTCAGAGAGGCTACCAAGAGGCCTACAGCAACTCTGAAGCAGTTGCAGGAATTTATGACAAAGAGTGGTCATTGTGTGCATGTGACAACAATATCACAAATTCTCCACAAATGTGGCTTGTATGGGAGGGCTGCAAGAAAAAAAGCCACCCATGACTGAGCTTTGCCAAAACGCATCTTGAAGATTCTGAGGCCACATGGAAAAAGGAGTTATGGTCAGATGAGACTAAAATTGAATTATTTGGCCTCAACACCAAACGATATGTCTGGCGGAAATCCAACACAGCTCACCATCCAAATAACACCATTCCTACAGTAAAGCATGGAGGTGGTAATATCCTGTTATGGGGGTGTTTCTCTGGAGCAGGGACTGGAGCACTTGTCAGGATAGAAGGAAAATGGATGGGGCAAAATACCATCAAATTCTTGAGGAAAATCTTCTGCCCTCTGCCAGAAAGTTGTCAATGGGAAGAAGGTTTACCTTCCAACATGACAATGACCCAAAGCACACAGCAAAACTGACCACACAGTGGTTGAAGGAGAAAAAGGTGAATGTACCTGCATGGCCTAGTCAGAGCCCAGACTTAAACCCCATTGAAAATCTGTGGAATCCTTTTTTTATCTGTTTTTAATTTTTTTTTTCCCGAGATGTTGGTGTTATATCTTTCACTTGGATGTTATAAGTTGCACTGAGTAAATACAGCTGGATAAAACAAAAACTGTGTCCGTCTTCATTTTAGGCTGAAAAGCAACAAAATGTGATTATTTTAAAGGGGGGAGATTCTTTTCTATACCCACTGTGTGTGTGTGTGTGTGTGTGTGTGTGTGTGTGTGTGTGTGTGTGTGTGTGTGTGTCGGCCCGAACTGTAGACCACAACATGTTCCTGATACTCCAGCCTCCTGCAATATTTACTTGCTGCATGAGCCTCTTAGCAGCCCTGGAAAAAAACATTTTTAATAGACACATCTTGCCAAATTAGCCATTCTCCAGAGTTCTCATACATGCACTGTATTTAGGAACATGAGATATTTAAGACATGTTGACGCCTTTGGGTGAACGTTTGCTGACTTGAAAAGCTGACGTTCAGGTACTTCCTGAACCGTACTTACATAAGCAGGAATCTGAACTGAATTAACATCACACGCTCATAAGCGGAAAGTTTTGAGATTGTAAGGATACACTAAAACAAGAAAAAACTATCTGCATCTTGAACATTGAGATGTAATCAACAGTTAAAAGCAAGGAAGTCTGTGTTATTTCTAGTAAATGTGTTATCTGAGGCTGTGTCTCGGAGGGCAGCTGATTTTTTTCCCTTATACTTCATGCACCAGGGGGAATTTGAGAAGTGATTTAAAAAAAAAAAAAAAAAAAAAAAAAAAAAAAAGATTTTTAGTTTATTAATGATCAATTTCCACCATTTAGCTGGATGATCTGATGGAGGCTTTACTGTTGTATAACCCTGGAGCCCCATTTTTTTGTTGTTGCTTTCCTGTCAATCACAGGTGAAATGTAGAAATTAATGAATAAAAGAAATACATGAATAAATCTATGGAATGCCAAATTTAATGTTTAATCCCCTTTTCTATCTGATTTTATCTAAATCTAAATGTTAAATGTAAATATTAAATGTAAATGTCAAATATAAATTTAAATGATAAATATTATTGTAAATGGTAAATATATGTTTTTTAAAAAAAAAAAAAAAAAAGTTTCATATGTATTCATATATTAATTTCCCCTAACTCTCAGAGTGTATGTCACTGAGAAAACCTATGGTTATGTTGCCAGTGTTGCCATTTTTACACCAAACAGTGCTAGTTTTGCATTTTTGGCATTTTTGGGCTGGTTTAAAAAACAGTCCATGACCACAGAGATCTTGTTTTAAAGCCGATAATCAGAATGAAATAAAATCACTTTCTGCAAACATACAAGTCAAGTGGTCAAGTGGCTTTTATTGTCATTTCAACCATATACAGCTGGTACAGTACAGCCGTGGCCAAGTTTTGAGAATGACACAAATATTAATTTTTACCAAGTCTGCTGCCTCAGTTTTTATGATGGCAATTTGCATATACTCCAGAATGTTATGGAGAGTGATCAGATGAATTGCAATTAATTTCAAAGTCCCTCTTTGCCATGAAAATGAACTTAATCCCAGAAAAACATGTCCACTGCATTTCAGCCCTTCCACAAAAGGACCAGCTGACATCATGTCAGTGATTCTCTCGTTAACTCAGGTGAGAGTGTTAACGAGGACAAGGCTGGAGATCACTCTGTCATGCTGATTGAGTTAGAATAACAGACTGGAAGCTTTAAAAGGAGGGTGGTGCTTGAAATTATTGTTCTTCCTCTGTTAACTATGGTTACCTGCAAGGAAACACATGCAGCCATTATTGCTTTGCACAAAAAGGGATTCACAGGCAAGGATATTTCTGCTAGTAAGATTGCACCTAAATCAACCATTTATCGGATCATCAAGACCTTCAAGGAGAGAGGTTCAACTGTTGTGAAGAAGGCTTCAGGGTGCCCAAGAAAGTCCAACAAGCGCCAGAACTGTCTCCTAAAGTTGATTCAGCTGCGGGATCGGGGCACCACCAGTGCAGAGCTTGCTCAGGAATGGCAGCAGGCAGGTGTGAGTGCGTCTGCACGCACAGTAAGGCGAAGAATTTTGGAGGATGGCCTGATGTCGAGAAGGGCAGCAAAGAAGCCATTTATCTCCAGGAAAAACATCAGGGACAGACTGCTATTCTGCAAAAAGTACAGGGATTGGACTGCTAAGGACTGGAGTAATGTCATTTTCTCTGATGAATCCCCTTTCCGATTGTTTGGGGCATCTGGAAAAAAGCTTGTCCGGAGAAAAAAAGGTGAGCGCTACCATCAGTCCTGTGTCATGCCAACAGTAAAGCATCCTGAGACCACTCATGTGTGGGGTTGCTTCTCAGCCAAGGGAGCTCACTCACTCACAATTTTGCCTAAGAGCACAGCCATGAATAAAGAATGGTACAAAAACATCCTCAGAAAGCAACTTCTCCCAACCATCCAAGAACAGTTTGGTGATGAACAATGCCTTTTCCAGCATGATGGGGCACCTTGCCACAAGGCAAAAGTGATAACGAAGTGGCTCGGGGAACAAAACATTGACATTTTGGGTCCATGGCCAGGAAACTCCCCAGACCTTAATCCCATTGAGAATTTGTGGTCAATCCTCAAGAGGTGGGTGGACAAACAAAAACCCACACACTCTGACAAACTCCAAGCATTGATTATGCAAGAATGGGCTGCCATCAGTCAGGATGTGGCCCAGAAGTTGATTGACAGCATGCCAGGGCGAATTGCAGAGGTCTTGAAAAAGAAGGGTCAACACTACAAATATTGACTCTTTGCATAAACTTCATGTAATTGTCAATAAAAGCCATTGACACTTATGAAATGTTTGTGATTATACTTCAGTAACAGTTAGTAACATCTGACAAAAAGATCTAAAAACACTGAAGCAGTAGACTTTGTGAAAATTAATATTTGTGTCATTCTCAAAACTTTTGGCCATGGCTGTACACATTGAAACGAAACAACGTTCCTCCAGGACCATGGTTCTATAGACCTACACATTTTCTATACCCACTGTATGTTATATTACATTTGGCCTCAAAGAAAAACATGCTATTTCCTTCAGTGCTCATTTTTTATCCCTGAATTTTTCAGGCTTAAAGGCAAGTGCTTGTATTTAAAGCTGGTGTTCTGGACACTATTGAAAAACCCTGTGTTGGAGGTTATCATTGAAAAAACACCTGGCAACCTCATAAGCATAAACTGCACACAGGTGATTTGCATTATCTGATTGGCCTGCACAGAAAATTGACTTAAGCACGTGCGTAAACTGAGTCTGAATACAAGGAACTTTCCTCACACAAATCTTGATGTAACTTTCAGACTTAAGTTGCAAACTCTGAATATGGTCCACAGCAATTAAACACTGAAAGTCTTAATTGGTAGAAAAACTTATGTCCAGATATTTGAAAACCTCCCAAAGTTACTGTATGTTGTTACTTTCTATCTCTGCAGTAGACTACACTCAAGCAGAGCATAAGTGTGATTTCTCTCATCTCCTGCCAGTCTCTAATGCTAACCAAGTACAGATATTTCTTCTTCGCAGGCAAATTAAAGAGTCACGTTGCTCTCCTGCTTTTATGGAAATGGGGAAAATGAGTTTCCTAGTTTCATCAAAGCTCATAACCAATTTTTGGGGTATTATTGCAATTTATTTGGAGAAAGTCAAAAAGCCAGTCAGCCATATTATAGATCTTTTACTTTGCTTTGGGCACAAACGGTATGAGATCATTCTGCCAATGTAATGTTTTGTATTTCATCATCTCAGCCTCGGCAATAGTGCTCAATGGGCTAACAACTCCCTAGTCTCAAATTCCAGCTTATACAATATTGCCTGGATTCATTGAACCACCAGCTTTCCTTCATGAGGATCATCTGCCAGTGGGCACAAAAATGTTGACGATAGATCTTCCTGGCTAGTACCGATGTTTTTTTGATAACAGTGTTCACTGAATGATCTCTTCCTGATACCATATCCCACAACAGGTAAATACTGAACAACAGGGATGATTTTATTAAGTCAATGTCCCTGGGAAGGGACAGAATCAAATTAGCTGTCCATGAGAAATTTATCAATGTGGCTAAGCACGTAGCTAGCTGGCTAAGGTAGTTCGGAAGCAATAAACTCTTACTGTAGGGATGTATTTGAGGGTCATTTTAAAAATCGTAAAGTTTTACAAGAGACTTTCTGCTGACGGGCCAAGCATAGGAACACCACAATTATCAAGATACAACCATATTCCACTACTTTACCAATTTAACATTTTCCCAGCCTCTACCACAAGATATAACTTCCTCATGAGCCTCTAAAATCTCAGCCATTTCTGCATGGCATGACTTATGTGAGGCATCAGTGTCTCTCATTTTGGGCGCTGCATACATCTACGCCGGGGCTGATTTAAGGGGTTTTGGGGAAAGCCTGAGGCCAGTTATCCTAAGAGCCCCACTCTCTCCCCACCCCACCTCACCCCTGACAGCAGTGGGACCGCCTGGCAGAATAAAAGCCAGGCAATAAAAGCAAGGAGGAGGAATTGAATGGGGGGGGCACCCTCAGGCAATGGCCCATGTGGCCTCTGGATAAATCCTCCACTGAAAGCTTAATAATCCAGACACGGGCAGACCGAAAGCGAGAGGACAGCCTCTAATCCAAAACAACAGCACCCTCTTTAATTGTTCCTTTTGTCTTCTAATCGCGGGATATCTGAGAGAGAACCTTCGGTTTGAGATGTATCAATAGAGCTCCCTACTTCAAATAGGTTTGGGATCACAAGCAGATCACATGTGGTATAGGACTTCTGAGCAAGGCCACGATTTTCTGTTTTTGGAGTGATGTCATGTTTGTAATGATACACATTAACAAACAGCATTTTGCTAATGCCTTTGCTAATACCTTAGCAAATATAGCAAATGCTATGCTACTGAAGCCCATTCCTAACATTTTAGAAATGTTGATAGATTTCAGTCAATTTTAGGCTCAATCAAAGACCTAACCAAGACCCGTAACCTTAAGAAACCCTTACCCCAACCTTAACCTTTGTATCTTTTTGTACAAATTCAGACATGGAAATTGCTATTACTTGAAGAATCGGTAGGACTGAATTAGCTGAAGTAGCAGTCCATTAAGCATTCGATGTCATACACAAACAGTTATTAGGAACAGCAAAAATAAAATAAACACGACATAATTCCCGGTGAAGCGCAGTGCATTTTTACTTTTACCTCCAGTTCTCTTTGCGGAACAGACCATACTCACTAGTTGGGTCTCTCTAATTAATCCTTCTTTAACATTTTCTGTTATTTCTCTTTTTACTTGTTTCCACACAAAATTGGGACAAAGTCAAAAAGTCAAAATATATCTTAGCAAGTAAAGACATCTTGAATATAGGACTATTCAGCTACTATTTCTCTTCATTAGATGTTTGTTTTTGTTTTTAAACTAATATAAGATTATTAAGTCTGTCTTTAGATACTCATTTCAGGCTCTTATTCTATAGACAGGTAATTTTGCTTATTTCAAGCATTTATTTCTAGAAGACAATAGAAGACAACAAAGTACTGTAAGACTATTTAAGCTTGAAATTAATAAATATGTCTAGAAATGTTCTGATTGTTGTTATGTTTAATCTCAGAAATGAGAAATAGTAGATAACAATTCCTTTATTTAAGATATCTTTACTTACTAATTTTTTTTTTTTGCCATATTTGTTTTTGCACTGCTGTTATAGAAATGAATCAACACATTCTGACCAATAAGGATAGAGAATTCAACAGTGCTGTGGTATAAAATATTGATAAGAAGTGTCAAATTGTGTAAGTGCATTCAAGCATATCTGAGTGAAGAGATAATTTTTCAACATTTTCCTGAAGGTAAGTGGTTAATGATAAAGACATGGTGCTGCTGCCATACTCTCGCTATATGTTCATTGTAGTTAATATGTACACATTTGCACAAAACTGCCAATTTCATTTACCCATTAAATGTAATTTCACTGAAGCACAGCCATACAATTAAACCATACAAATCTCATCATGTAGTACTACTACTACTATGTCTAGTAGTTACTTGAATATTCAACATGCAAGGCATGTAGCAAAAAATACCACATGAAAACTGCTTTCATCACTAATGAAATAGAAACACTTCTTGGTAGTAGACTTGGACTTCGGACCTTCAGTATTTCAGTATTTAATGACACTGAACTTATCTAATTACTCTAAATCGCAAAAATATTGATAGGATTACCATTTTCATGTAAATATTTTATGCAATTTTTGTCTAAATCAACATTTGTTAAGTCATTATTTTATTAAAGAAATTGAGATTCATTATTTGAGACCAAAATCCAAAAAAATCACAGCGAGAATAAGTGTTAACTTCATTGGACAAGTAAACTTGTGCATATGACAGTAAAGTTCTTGAATCTTGAATGTGGGTAGTTGCCAAGACTGAGGATGCCAAAAAAGTGGGAAGTTTGTGCAATCTATACAGAAAAAAGACATAGCTGCTGACAGTGGTGTAGTCAGGAATTCATTTCTGTGGGGATAAGAAACATGGTAAATGAAATTACTGGGTGATCTGCACAAATAAATTGCATTTTGGATGGATGCCAGAAAGTCATAGAAGCACAATGTTCCATCAAACAATCTTGCCATATTAATGATTTTAATGGGTATAGGAAAAATTATACCGTTAGATCCCCTGAAAATGATTACAATAAAATGCTAGTAATATGGGAAATTACATTTTACTTTCTGAGATCTACTGGGGTAAATGCAGGATTCTGATTGGTTACTTGTGCTGTTTCTCACTGTAGCCAATAAAACACGTAAGGGAAGTAAGGGAAGTGTGTGTTTGAAGTTGACCTTTTACGTATGAAAGGATCAGTTTCAGTGTATGCGTGTTATGTTACAACCCAGGAAAGAAACGTTTGAAACTGTTGTAAATTATTTCAGCGGTGGTTCAATCCAAAACTCTCGCCTGTTAGCGACACCCAAACAAAACACCAAAAATACAAACGAGTTCATTCACAAAAAAAAAAGTTAAATATTCCTAACGGCTCCGGTAAGCTGGAGAGGAATTTCGTGGACGCGTGCTGATTCCCCACAACGCCACCCTGCCTCACACTGACCCTACTTTGCATGATAATAGATTGTTTGAAGAGGGAGGTTGTGTCTCACTTTCTGCCAAATACATGCTAATTATGACAGCGAGGGGTCAAACTAATTAGCTCCGACTATGAACTCGAATGTATCTGTTTCACGTGAGACCTAGACAGCCGAGGCAGCTACGACTTTACCGAACATTAAAGAGCAGCCCTGATTATTGCACTTTTTCCTGATTTTCTGATTTTCGTTGCTGTTGACGGAACGTTAATAATCACCCAGCGATTATCCATTGTGTGCCAGCGATGCAGCAGACGGGCCCATTAACAAGTTGAATGTCTTGCTCTATCAAATCACGGGTCAACACACACCATTAGATCTGCAGCGAATCATAACTGTCTTTGTTTAGCCTCGCTAAGTAAAGCATATCATTACAAGCCGCTGATGGCGCTTAAGTGGTAGTTTAAAGGTCCATAAATTCAATTAGACACAATTTAATCCTGCCTTCCTCTGTTTTTTTTACTCACTGATCCACGCCATGGCTGGAGTTTTGAAGAATTATCGCCTGAGATTTCCATTTATATTGTCATTTTAATGGCACCTCTCTGGAGCGTGAGGGCCTCAGATGCTTACAGAGCCACAATCACAGCTCGGATCTCCCACAGGACATCGGCTAGTCATTAGAGCGGCCTGCAAAAGGAGACACCCCACAGACAAACGCGCACACACACACACACACACACACACACACACACACAGACACACACAGAAACACACACACACTCCACTCCACACTTTTCCGTTTGCCTCTCAGGATGAATGCTCCAGTTTAGCAGCAGTCACCAAGAAGTCCCGACACACATCCATATGTCTGTTTCCCTGCTCTCCATCCTGAAAAAACCCCACGTTACATTCCCATCCCTCCCAAACTTGTCCTTATCCCTTTGTCACCCAAACGATCCTCCTCGGGGCTTGACTCCTCAGAGAGGACAGGACGGAGGGAGCGAGGGAAAGTGGGAGGGAGGGATGGGTCTGTTCTAAAAAGAGCAGCTGCTGTGAAAGAGTGCCATTTCCCCCTGCTGCCACCACTCTGGCAACCAGTAATACCCACACACACACACACACACACACACACACACACACACACATGCACACGCCACCCCTTGCCTTGCCTCCCTATTAATATGCAGATGAACTTGTTTCTCTTAGTTGTGAACTCCAGTGACAAAGCGAGAAAGCATATGCTTAAAATATTTATGATCTTATCCAGTAATTAAGAGCGAGCGAGGCTCTCAGTGAGAGAGTAACAGCAAAGCAGGCTGGGGTGAAGCGAGCAATCATGTGCAAAAGAAAAAAAAAGGAAAAAGAAAAAGGGAAAAAAGCAACATACATACACATATACACACACACACACACACACACACACACACACACACACACACACACACACACACACACACACACACACACACACACACAAGGTCCTCATATCACTGAGGAATTCCATAATGTGGTCTAAAGATAGGTGTTTGTCATGGAAGTTGCTGTTTAAAAACAAATTTGGGTATTTTTAATAGTTCCCAGGGGACATGGTGGCTTAGTGGTTATCACGTTTGCCTCACACCTCCAGGGTCCAGTGGAGTGGAGTTTGCATGTTCTCCTCATGCTTCAGGGGTTTCCTCCAGGTACTCCAGTTTCCTCCCCTGTCCAAAGACATGCATTGTAGGCTGATGGGCATGTTCAATAGTGTCCGTGGTGTGTGAATGTATGTGTGAGTGTGCCCTGCGATGGCCTGGCACCCCGTCCAGGGTGTCCCCTGCCTGTGCACCATGCTCCCTGGGACAGGCTCTCTGTGACCCAGGAAGGATAAACGGTATAGAAAATGGATGGATGGATGGATGAATATTTCCCATTCTCATAAATTTCAATTCATGGCTCCTTTAGCTAACATTATTGACATAACAAAGTAGTTAAGAGCATTTATACCACAGTGTTGTTGAATGCTCGATTCCGATTGGTCAGACGGTGTTGATTCATTTCTTATAACAGCAGCTCCGACATGTTTATCCCTGCATCCCAATTCTCCTACTTTTACTATGCACTAAAAGTATGTACTCTTTTTGTGAAGAAAAAGTGAATACTTGTGAGTGTGTAGCAAAAGAGTAGGAAAGTACTGGGACATACTAACACGTCATGTAATGAAAGAGAACGCTGTTGCCTACTTACCTACCTGCCTACCTTGGGAGAGTTGGGACACACTAATTCTCATCTCGGATACTATTTAGGACGCATTGTAGGCGAATTGGGATGCAGGGAATGTTAATACCGTATGATCAGTCTAAAATGTTATTGTTTCTATAGTTACAGCTATCACAGAGACATGTATGCACTAAAAATAATTCTTAGATGAACGTGTCTAAATTAAGGGCTTTATTATTTATGAACTTAATTTATTGTTGTAACATGGGTTTATATCAATATATACAGTCCCTCTGAACGTATTGGAAAAGCAAGGCCAATTCTTTTGTTTTTGCTATATACTGAAGACATCTGGGTTTGAGATCAAAAGATGAATGAGATGATAGATCGGATTTTCAGCTTTTATTTCCTGTTATTTACATCTAGACGTGTTAAACAACTTAGAGCATGGCACCATTGGTGGCAGACCACCAGATTTTTAGCTGAGCATAAGTATAAGAGCAGATAGTCTTAAAGTAAATTAAAGTAAATAACAGTTAATATTTGTTTGCATATCAGTTGCTTGCAATAACTGCATCAAGCCTGCGACTCACTGACATCACCAAAATGTTGCATTTTTCTTTTGTGTTGCTTTTCCAAGCCGCAGCCTCTTTCAGTTGTTGTTTGTTTTGCGGGTTTCTCCCTTCAGTCTCCTCTTCAGGACGTGAAATGCTGCTCAATTGGGTTAAGGTCTGGTGATTGACTTGGCCAATCTAAAACCTTCCACTTTTTTCCCCTGATAAAGTCCTTTGTTGAGTTGGCAGTGTGTTTTGGATCATTGTCTTGCTGCATGATGAAGTTTAGATTGGATTAGATTGGATGCATTTCTCTGTAGATTTGGCAGACAGAATGTTTCTGTAGACTTTTGAATTCATTCTGCTGCCACAATCATGAGTTCCATCATCAATAAAGATTAGTGAGCCTGTTCCAGAAGCAGCCATGCAAGCCAAAGCCATGACACTACCTCCACCATGCTTGACCCATGAGCTACATCAAGCCATAATCGCTTTTTAGAGTGCTTTTTTATTTATTTATTTTTTAGATGTTCCACATAATCTAAACCTAATAAGCAATAAATTTAAAAAACAGCTATTTTTAAACAGAAAAACATGTCAATATGCCAAAGTTTTCTGCGAGGAGACATTTATTTAACATTTATGGAAGGAGTCTCCAGTGTCAGCACTTTGTAACAGTCAGAAGTAAAAGTTTTCCTGACATGGGAAAGTCTTCAGAACAGAGGAGTTTGTGCTTTGAGGTTTCTCAGAAAAATAACAAGCTGTGTTTTTTTGTTTTAAAAAGAGAGGCTGGTGAGGAAATGACTTTTTATTCTGTAACTGTTACAACATAAGTGATAACAGGAACCAACTTCCATAGCAGACATTCCATAATGTTATACGTAACTATAAATGGATAAAAAAAGTATGATGGGTCATTCTTTAATATATAAAAATTAGATCTTCAAACGAAATACCGCATAAAACAAATGCAACCTGAGTAAACACACAATACAGTTTTTTATTTATTTATTTATTTTTATTGAAGCAAAAAAAATACCCAACACCTATCACCAATGTGAAAAACTAATTGCCCTCTTAAATATAAAATCTGGTTGTGCCACCTTTATCAGCAATAACTGCAACCAAACACTTATGATAACTGGAGATCAGTTTTTCACTTACTTCAAGGAATAGGACTTACTCCTATGCATAATCCAGTTGCGCTTGTATTGCCCAGGCCCTGAAGCAGCAAAGCATCCCCACACCATCACACTTCCACCACCATGCTTGAACATATATATGATGTTCTTTTTTGTGGAATTCTGTGTTCGGTTTACACCAGATGTAACGGGACCCCTGTCTCCCAAACAGTTCCACTTTCGACTCATCAGTCCACAGAACATTCTCCCAAAAGGTTTAAGGATCATCAAAGTCTGTTCTGGCAAAATTCATACAAGCCTTAATGTTCTTCTGGGTTATCTGTGGTTTTCGCTTCGCCATTGTTCCATGGATGTCATTTTTACCCAGTGTCTTTCTGATAGTGGAGTCATGAACAGTGACCTTTATTGATGCAAGAGAGGCCTGTAGGTCCTTTGATGTTGTCCTTGGCTCTTTTGTGACTTCCTGGATGAGTAGTTGCTGTGCTCTTGGAGGAATTTTGGAAGGTCGGCCACATCTGGGAAGCTTCACTACTGTGCCGAGTTTTTCCATTTGGAGATAATGGCTCTCACTGTGGTTCTTTGGAGTCCCAGAGCCTTTGAAATAGCTTTATAGCCCTTCCCAGACTGATATATTTCAATCACCTTTTATTTAAGTGTTGATTTGATTGAACATAACTTTTTTGCTTCAATGAATAACATTATCATTTAAAAACTGTATTTTGTGTTTACTCCGGTTGCCTTTGTTTTATTAGGTTTTGTTTTAATTTCTGAAACAATTTAGTATGAGATATACACAAAAGCAGAAGAAATCAGACAAACCATCAGAATGGGGCAACTACTTTTTCACAGCATTGTAATTAATGTGTATTTTAACTCACCATGAAATCAAGGAATCTACACGATTCATCATCAATCCATGTGAGGGAATTTAAACAGATATTTTCTGCTACTCAATCTTAATAACGCATGCTAAATGTTATTAGCCGTGTAGGACATGACTGAAGCATGCAGCGGATCATTCTGGTTTGCACACTGGATTAAAATGACGAGCATGCTACACACACATACACACACACACACACACACACACACACACACACACACACACACACACACATATTCTCTCTCTTTCTCTCTTGCTCTGTCTCTTTTTACTGTCTATGTCTCTGTGTCTTTCTCTCCTGCAGCTGCTGGATGTGATCCGGCTCTGGATGGAGCGTCCCCTATGTTCAGCGCTCAGGTTGATTGCATTCGACGTGGAGCGTGGAGATGAAAGCGGGGCAGACAGCTGGCCCAGTGCTCTCCCCACACCTCACTCACCTCCTTCTCCTCCTCTCTCCATCCTCAGGGACCGGCACCTCTCCTGCACATCCGCGGGCCCTTGTGTGTCTCTCTCTCTCTCTCTCTCTCTCTCTCTCTCTCTCTCTCCCTCTCCCTCTCTCTCTCTGCCTGCTCTCAATGCTTCATCCAAGGCTCCACGTCCTGTCTCTCTGCTTCAGGCAGCTCAGCATTCCAAGCTCGCTGTCTCACCGCTGCTCTGTGCCACACTTGCTCAGTTTTGTCAATAATCATTTATTTGTTGCCGGCAACGTTACATCTGACCTCCCTGTTTCATCAATTATGGATAGATTATTGGATGGGAACATCTGCACGAGCCTGTACTCACCTCGTGGCTGAGATTAGATCAAGTATTAAACTGTTGTTTATTGTCAGGCCAAAACTCAGTTGTGAAGAGCTGTAGGGGAATTGCTGTGAGCCTCGGCGCTAAAGAAAACACAGCTCCCATCAGCGGGCACCTCGATTGTTCAGCCGTGGCACCGAGAAAGCCCCCGCCCTCACTCCAACACCCCACCTCCCCACCCAAACCTCCTGTAAGATGACGGCCATGCATTATTTACAGGTATTACTGGTTGTTATAAGGCGTGCGATAAGGGCTCCTGGCAGACGAGGTGGTTAGCGCTTGTTTTGTTGCGTTGGAAAATGCATGAGGCTGAACAAGCCGCTCTAGAGCACCAAGCTCAGGCGAGCATATGGAGCTGTAGCGCTTTGCCAAAAGCGACCAGCTTAGCTTGAACTCAAAACCCCAGCAGCGTCCCTGAAAAAGAACCAACCTCTGGTGACTGAGCTTTAAATAAACCCCATAGATCCCAACACGTTCTGTAGAGTGCTTTAAAATTAGATATTTTTTGCTGATTTCATGCCTGAGACAAGAGCAGATTCCAACATGTAAATATATTCTAGGGGGAGAGTTAAAAATATTAGTTTATTTATTTATTTTTTAATCTTGGCTGTGTCCTAAATGATATAATTACAAGTAGTAGCTGAACGAATACATTAATATTTTATGAATCATCTTTTTGGATTGACTATAAATAATGATCGGTGAGACCAACTTTTGAAAACATGATATTAAATAAAAAGACGCACCAGCTTTTCATAACTGAATACATCCACTTGTCTGGTGTTAAGATGTAAGTAACATTCAGATATTCATTAAAAAAATGTTAGTACTGGTGTCAATATATCACTAAAATATCACTAAATAAGTGTTATACCTTAACTCAAATTAGCAGCGGAGATATAACAGGTTAATCAGTTTTTAGGAAGAAGTCCAGAAGTGGCGTTAAGTATGGACTAAAACACTTGGGGTCATGCTGTCATAGGAAAAACATCAGTGATGAGGTGGTGTGATTCGGTTACCACCCTGAAGATTATTTTCCTAAAACAGCATGTCCTGAAATGTTTCATTCTTCTTACACCATAGCAATTTGCTAACAATAAAATTTTTAAATATTGACTTTCTATCCATTTATAGTTACATTTATATGTTGTGGAACATATGTGAAATTTTATAGCAATGGTAAACGTTCGTTTCCGAGAAAGCAAGGTCGCCCAAACCCCTCTGTCCTGAACACTTTCCCATGGCTGAAAATTTCGAAGTTAGTGTTCAACAATAAACGTGAAAAAAAGTTAAGACTTTTAATCTAATTATGGCTTTGTCTGATCATAATCTGATGTTACTAATGAGCACCGGTGGACAAAGAACAAAAATACAGTACTGGAATGAAAGTATGAATGAGATTCCTTTGGTAACATGATACTTAAGTACAAGTAGTACAAGTTTTTTTTTTTTACATTTCTACTTGAGTTAAAGCACAAAAGTACCTGAGTTTTACTGTACTTACATGTCAAAAGTAAAATACTGAGATATTTTAATTATATTATTTTCATGATCAGTTTCTAGAGATCTGAAAAATTACATTAAAACATCTGTATACTGTATATTGAACATAGTATAAACTGTTTCCTCAAATTAGATGGTGAATTTTAAGCATGGAAATTCTCTGTAACCCAGGAGAATAAAGGAGTCACTCTTATGTTCTAATATTTCAAACTTATCTATTAGATAAGGCCAAAGGTGTTGCACTACCCCAGCCTTGTTTGATCTGTATGGTATGGACATTTTACAGCTAATGTTCTCTGTTGTTGAAAAGGTGTGATACATTATGGCTGGTTTATAGTATTTTACACACTATTTCACACTTTTTCCACACACTATTTAACCTATTTCACACTATTTCACACACTATTTATACTATTTCACACACCAGTTATACTATTTCACACTATTTCACACACTATGTATACTATTTCACACTTTTCACACACAAGTTATACTATTTCACACTATTTCACACACTATTTCACACTTTTCACACACTATTTAAACTATTTTTACACTCTTTCATGCGTTATTTCACACTCTATTCCACAGACTATTTCACACACTATTTATGCTATTTCACACACTACTGTATGTATACTATTTCACAAACTATTTATACTATTTCATATACTATTTATTATATTTCACACTATTTCACACTTTTTCCATACACTATTTTACACTTTTTCCATACACTGTTTATACTATTTCACATTATTTCACACGCTACTGTATTAATACATGCTGCAGAAAGTAATGGAGTCAAAATATTTTGCTTTGAAATGTAGTGGAGTGAAAGAATACGTTCTGCAAAAATGGAAGTACAGATAAAGTGCAGATTTTTTGAAAAACCTACTTCAGTAACAAGCTGCATGTGCTTAGTTACAATCCAACAAGAAATCTATTAAAGAAATGTTTCAAACCTTTTCACTGAATGTTTACAGAACTCCCAAATATGAAATATCCGAGAAATGCCTGCCAAAGCAGTAGTTTAAGAAAGAAACATGGGACGACATGGTGTTGTGGTGAGTATTGTTGCCACATCCCTGCTTCCTGGTTCCCTGGTTCCTGCTTCAATCCTGAGCTCGGATTACTGTCTGTATTCTCCAAGTGTCCATGTGGGTTTCCTCCAGCTTCTATGGTTTCCTCCTGCGTCCCAAAAACATCTCATTAGGTGAAGTGGTTATGGTAAAATTTCCCATAGGTGTGAATGAGCGTGTGAATGTGTGTGCATGGTGTCCTGCGATGAACTGGCGCCATCCAAGGTGTATTCCCACCTCACGTGTCTTCTTTACTATATGTAAACATCTGTTATGTGAAATACCTTATTCAGGATCTCTCTTATTTAAAAAAAAGTAACATTTTGCAGATTCTGCAAGGCATATGTAAACATATGACCTCAACTGTAAATGAGAAATATGAAGAAAATTCATGAACAAATATCATGAAGGGGATAGTAGTAAATAGTAAATTGGAATTTTTTTTTTTTAAAGCAATTTGCATCACAGCGGATTCATCAAGGTGAACTTTGGTGTTTCAACATTGAAAGTGTGTGGCAATAGAAAATCAAAGATAATTGAATCATTTTTCAAAAAAAAAGAAAGGAAAAAAAAGAAAGAAAGACCAAAAAGAGAGAGCAAACTTGGGAGAATTAACCTGTGTCAAAGATGTTCCACAATGGAAAAATGTAATTATAAATGGATAAAAAGCTTGGTGAAGTTCGTTATTTTATTTTATTTTTTTTTTAAAAAAAGGGTAATTGGTGGTAAATGGCTGTGGTATAAGAGGAAAAAACCACTTCAAGATGTGCTGATATAGAAAACTAATCACCTACAGGGTGTAACAGTAACTCTGCTTCACATTGCGCCACATTACATCACTGCATCATTAGTAATTTTACTATAACAGCACATCCTGAAGTGCTTTTTTCTTACCATTTACATCACTATGAATTTATCTAGGTGAATTTCAACCACAGAAGCAATAGAAAATAACAGAAATAAAATCAAACTAGCTCACTATGGTTTCCTCCAAAGTCAGATACTGTAGCTGCATGATGTTTACCTCTAAGCAAGTCTGATTTAATTGGACCGACTGTCATCTGTGTTCGCTCCTAAATGCTCTCCCTGTAAAATTTTACAACCGGCATCAATGTATCACTAAAACATCACTAAACGGCTTAATTTCCCCGCGTTTTCACTCTGCCACTTCTCTAATTAGGATGTAATGGTTTAATCCATTCAGCTCTAAACACCTCCCAGTCCTGCCATGAGATGATCATGCGACACAGAGTGTGTGTTAATTCCCTCCTCATGCATGCTGCATTATTTAACACAATTAATCATCATGTAAACCACTCTGCCACATCATCATCATTGCATCTCAGCTAATGAGAACCAATCAAAGCACCATCATTCCCACGTTCGTTTGGACGTACACACATAGGGTGTGCTGTTAGGAGATTAGTGAGGAGCACAAGTACGTTTCGGATACCTGAAGTTTTTAATAATGTAAGCTCATCGGGGATCTTAAATAAAAGTTGAGTTCCAATATATATATATATATATATATATATATATATATATATATATATATATATATATATATATATATATATACTTTAAGAAAGTTTTATTTTTAGTATTGATTACTTTTTTACAGTAAACAATATTGTTCACAACATTGCATGATGGATCTGATTTCAGAGTTTTAAAAAATCTATCTTAATTTAGAAAAAAAAAAAAAAAAAGCTATTCACTTTTGTATATAAAGTTTGTAAAGATAAATACCAGAGACATGCTGGATAATTATTTATGTTAAATGAATGTGGTTTGGAGGTCTTACATCTCATATTTTTCTTAAATATAAATGTGCACTTTAATAGGAACACCTGTAAACCTGCTCATTCATACAATTATCCAATCAGCCAATCGTGTGGCAGCATGCTCAGTGCATCAAATCATACAGATCTGTGTGATCTCAGTGACTTTAACCATGGCATGGTTGTTGATGCCAGATGGGCTAGTTTGAGTATTTCAGAAACTGCTGATCTCCTGGGATTTTCAAGCACAACAGTCTTAGATAGAATTGTGTGAAAAACATCCAGTGAGCGGCATTTCAGGAGAATGTCTAGATTGGTTTGAGCTGACAGGATGGCTCAAATAACTCAAATAACCACTCTTTACAACCGTGGTGAGCAGAAAAGCATCTCAGAATGCACAATACATTGCACCCAGTATTAATATTCCCAAAAAAGTGAATGATGTGTGTATATGGACAGCCTTAAATATGCTTGGACACTAAAAGGGATATAAGAGTATATAAAGGACACGCTTTGTACTATACAGTTAAATAAAGCATGCTACAGCACATAGTGCATATAGACCACTTTCTCCCACGTGCTCTGCTGTGTGAGCTCAGTAATGTGCCGTGTGTGTCAGTGGGATGCCACTCATCGAGATACCAGCTGAGGTTGAAAGGCTTTGAATAAGGTCAGTGTCACCGTGCTGCATTATTAATACACCCCTGCTTACGTGTTTCGCCTGTAGAACCTCGCTAGAAGACAGACAAAGAACGAGACGCACTATAAGATCAAATATTGATATAAATTTACACTTACGTGTGGCAGATTGGGGAAGAAAACAGGTTGTCTACATGCCGTCTGCGTAAAGCACGGACAGTCACGTACACACACGTCGAGTTTATACACTCAGTGTGATTCACCGAACAGGAGTGAGATTGAAGATGGTGCAGAATCCAGGCTGAGTAGACACACACACACACACACACACACACACACACACACACACACACACACACACACACACACACACACAAATGCTTATCTTTCTATCTTTATGAGGACCTTCCATTGATGTAATTATTATTGCAGGTAATTAATGCTATTCCTACATCTAGATTTAACCCTAAGCTCAATAACCAAAAGCAAACTTCTTGTCTCATTTAGCTTTTAAATAAAAGATGCAGTTTATGTAAAATAATTAAATGAAAAAAACATCCTACTCGGGACCACCCAAATGTCTCCACAAGGTCAAAACTGTCAGATATATCATTTGGTCCCCACCAAGATATAAAAACATGCCCACACGTGCACACACAGATTCTTGTCTTACAATCCTTAAGAGGACCAAAAGCAAACCTTTTGGTTCTTTTAGTTTTTAAATAAAAAGCTACGGTCTTCCTAGTGAGGACCAGCAAAATGTCCCCGCAAGCTGAAAACGTATGGAAAAAAAAAAAAAAACTTAGAAATTGCTATACTTTTGAGGACATTTGGTCCCCACTAAGATATAAAAACATGACCCCCACACACAGATTCTTGTCTTAGGATCCTTATGAGGACCTGCCCAGTGACATAATTATTAATACAGTTAATAAATGCTATTTCTACATCTAAACTTAACTCTTACCTTAACCTCAGTAACCAAAGGCAAACTTGTCTCTTTTAGTTTTTAAATAAAAGCTGCAGATTTTGTAAAATAAATAAATGAATAAATAAAAAAAATCCTAGTGGGGACCAGCCAAATGTCCCCATAAGGTCAAAACTGTCAGATATTTATGTTATTGTGGAAACATTGGGTCCCCATCAAGATATAAAACACCCCCCCCAACACACACACAGATTCTTGTCCTACTATCCTTATAAGGACCAAAAGCAAACATATTGGTTATTTTTGTTTTTAAATAAAAAGCTGCAGTTTTCCTAATGAGGACCAGCCAAATGCCCCCACAGACTGAAAACCCAGGGAAAGAAACATCGAAATTGATATATTTTTGAGGACATTTGGTCCCCACAAAGATAAAAAAACAACAAAAAAACATGCCCCCACACACAGATTCTTGTTTTATTATCCTTATGAGGACTTCCATAATTATTCATACAGCTAATTAACGCAATGCTACACCTAAACCTAACTCTTTGTTAGGTTTGTTAATAAAAAAAAATAAATAAAAAAAAAAAAAACAGTATTCCTTGTGGGGACTAGCGAATTGTCCCCACAAGCTCAAAAAAAACCTCATAATTTGTTATACTTGTGAGGACATTTGGTCCCCATTAAGATATAAAAACACACATGCTCTCTTGGTTAGCATTTTTCAAGAAAGCAGACTCTCCTCCAAATCCCCATTCAGGTTTGAAGTATTGTAAATCGTCCCCGCCTGTATTTGCATGCCATCTAAAAAGGCTTTCTGCATGCATCACACGATTGCGTCTTGAGCTTTAAGTGCTTGATGGCTACGCATCTCGAGCTGCCATTAGCATTAGCCACGTGATGCTAGCATAGTGCTAACAGATGCGTCGGCGGGAGCAGGTTGGACGGCGGCCCATAACACGTCAGGAGCCATTAGCCTGCGAGCTTTGATTAATGTTGTAAGTGATTGTGTGAATAGCACTCTGGGACTGTGAGAGAGAAAGGTTAGGCTCTCACAAAGGACCAACAGGAGAATGCTACAGGAATAATGAACATTTTACTCTCTCTCTCTCTCTCTCTCTCTCTCTCTCTCTCTCTCTCTCTCTCTCTTTCCTTTCTGTCTCTTCTTTTTTTCCCACTGTAACCTGCTCATGCTTTCTGGCTGCTGGTTTGATTTCAGCTTCCTGAGAGTGTGTTTGCATGGCTCCTCCCTGCATCGGGAATAGAAACGCATGAATTATTGATCGGCTGTGATAATAGGAAAAGATATAACGATGTCATATCAAGCTGTCCTATGTGGGAATTAAGAAGCTTCACTTCAGTAAATATCAGGCAGGTTTCTCAACTTGGAAGAAGAATGGGATACCATTTACAAAAAATATTTCGTGACTGATTTTTGGTTCAAATTTCAAAGCTTGCGAATATGGGTTCTTACGAAGCAAAAACCTCAGCTCACATTCCTTTGAGAATGTGTGAAAAAGTGTTTATTTAGTTGCAAGCTGCAACTGCTATACCACAGCGCTGTTGAATTCTCGATTCTGATTGGTCAAAAGGTGTAGATTCGTTTCCTGTAACAGCCCCTCTGACAGTAGTTCCAGCTATAGTTCAAATCACGGGTTTATATTAATGTACACATTCAGTATTTTATCGTTTCTATAGTAACAATCTAAACAGGGACTTGTATGGCAGACTGTCCACACACTAATAATGAACAGAATATCAAACATGTGTGTAATCATTGACATTGTGATGTTTTCTGTTAGGAGACAGTTTTAACATTTATGGAAGGAGTCTCCAGTGTCAGTGCTTTGTAACAGTCAGAGGTAAAGCTGTAAACTGCGTGTTATTGTCTTATTTATTAACTTCAAGAACAAACATAAGTGATAATAAGGACTAACTTGTTTCAGAGACGTTCCACAACATACATACATGTACAGTAACTATCCATCGACCCATCCATTTTCTGTACCGCTTATCCTACACAGCCTATCCCAGGGGACTCGGGGCACAAGGCAGGGGACACCCTGAACGGGGTGCCAACCCATTGCATAATCACACACACACTCACACACCCATTTACACACTATGGACAATTTAGATATGCCAATCAGCCTACAACTCATGTCTTTGGACTGAGGGAGGAAACTAGAGTACCCGGAGGAAACCCCCAAAGCATGTGGAGAACATGTAAGCTCCGTGCACACGGGGCAGAGGCGGAAACTGAACCCCCAGCCGTAAGGTGCGAGGCAAACGTGCTAACTGTTGAGCCACCGTGCCCTACATAATGTAACAATAAATGGACAAAAAGTATGATGTCATTAAAAATTGAAATGGTAATCGGGGGTAAATTGCTGTGGTAGAAGAGGAATAAAACACTTCAACACTTTGTTGTTGATTATTTTCACTAACACCACTGTACTTCCCTGATTATGATTTATTCCTTACAGATTAAGCAACAGTTTTCCATGCAACCACACTGCAAATTGAGAAATGCAGCCAAGACAGAAAAAAATTCCCCACATCCTTTGGGAATTGTAGGCACAGACCAGGTACCATTTCCATCTGATCAGTAATGCCATCTCTGCCACGTATAGCTCAATATCCGTCAACCTTGTGCACTTTCATAACATGTTCAAATGAATCCATCTGATTTCCTTGTCTTCTCGTCTCACGTTGCCTCCCCTCTGCAGCGGATCAATAAACGAAATGCTATGTTTAAACTGAATAAAATTTTCCACTTGTAGAGGTTCTCGTCCTCTCATCCCCCCCAGTGCATCACATCAACACTCCCCCACCCCCCACCCCCCCGTACCACCACACATACGTTCCCTGTTTCATGCTAAGTCCTAGCCAAAGCATTTAGCCTGCCTGTGTATACAATTAAACGCACCAGTAAGCTCTGCGTTTTCATTAGACTGGAACTGCGCAGGAGGAGGGCTTCCCGTGAAATGACCAGCGCTGTAATTGCATGGGCTGTGTTTACATTAATTCATGAAATAGAGCCAGCGCGTCCAATTTCCACCTGTCACACTTTTGATTGCAGAGTCAGAGACCGACCACACATGTGCGCATACCCCAAAGATACAATCACTGACCACACATACACACACCCCTCCCTATCCTGTTTGATTTCGTCTCCGCACATGATTAAGTTTTCATGCCTTGACGCAAGATCTAGAGGCACTCAAGCACATCAGTTATTGATTAGTTTTACAGCAAACAAGTGCGACAAATGTGACATATATAACTGGGCAATTGTCAGGGGACATGGGTGATAACTGTTCCTCTTTACCAAGGTAAAATACCCCGGATCCATGCATAAACACATGCATGGCATTGCTGCTCAGTGGTGTAATGTGCATGCTAGCAAGCTCTTGTTAGCACATCTTACTATGAAGAGTATTGTGCTTTTAGTTGTAATGGCTAAAATCTAAGTGTGTTACACTGAGTTGCATTGCGTTGCCAACTCACAGCTCTACAGTCCCAGTTCAATCCTGAGCTTGGTTTAATGTCTGTTTGGTGTTTCCTATGTATTCCCCAGGGTTTCCTCCCGTAAACATCCCAGCAGGTGGATTGGCAAGCTGGATTGAATGGGTGTGGGTATGGTGCCCTGAGATGGACTGGCATCCCATCCAGGATGTATTCACACCTTGCACCCAGTGTTCCCAGGACAGACTTCAGATCCATCCAGACCAAGATATAGCAGTTACTAAAGATGAATGAGGTTGTACCAGATGTGCACCTGGTTAAAGTGGTAGTGGTGGTTGGGAAGTGGTGGCTCCATGGTTAATGCTTTAGGCTACTGATCAGAAGGTTGGAGCTCAAATCCCAGTGCTGTTACATTGCCTCTGTTGGGTCGATAAACAAGTTGTATCCTGTCTCAATTGTAAGTAGTTTTGGTTAAAAGCATCATCCAAATGAGTAAATACAAATGCCTAGAACATAGACACTGTAAATGTAAAAACTTAAAATAATATTTCGTTATTGGTGGCCTTATAATGGACAGGAAAAATTGGACCATAACATCAGACACTCTACAGTTAGTAATTGTATACCTTCAATGTGCACCTGTATAGTAGGTATACCATACCAATCATGGGGTGTGGATATGAGGGAGGTTTACCTAATATACTGACCCATGTAGTGTGATCTGTCTGATATTTAGTATTATCACTAGAACGTTGTGACTGCTTTCTTACAACACCTCTGAAACAGCTGTAGCCTGTCATGTCACAGTTTGAGAGAGTGCAATTGCATGTGAAGCGCAACAGAAATTAGATCACTCTACTCCACTGATAGCAAATGTTGCCCCTGCTAATGTGAAAACTAAGAAACTCCCCGGTTTGCTTTCTAATGATGAAAAGCAAACACATGTGCCGAGCTGACCTGACCCTGGCTCGGCTCTCTGATGAGATGTGTGGACAGAAGCTCTGGCTCTGCTTCTGCATCCCACAAATCACATTCGCCCCAAAGATGAGCAAGTGTGTGCAGACTCCGGAGACATGTAATATCTCTATAAACTCACGTCCGGTATGTTGACACGGCTTTGGGCAAACACTGGAGAGCCGCCCTGGAATAGCAGATTCCCCGACTCTTTGCTGGCCATGTTCGTTTAGCTCAGTCCCCAGAGCACGGTGGGTCACTTTTCTGTTTTCCTACCTCAGGCAATCAAACAGCAGCTTCCCAGCTAACCCTTGCTCCACTCCTGGGCTTTCCCATTACAAAAACATTCACTTACAAGGTCCACACTGCAGTGCAATGCAAATAGCCCAATGGTTGGCCAAGCTTGGAAAAAAGGGGGAAGGGTTTGTGGGTAACTCATCGCTGCACCTTTTCACCACAAGACCTGTTTTATATTGTACTTGCAGGTAGTGAATATTAAAAGGCAGTTCTAAAAGGACAGAGCATAACAGCTGTGTGCTGCTGATATGGAAATTATGGCTGAAATGATCCAAGAATGAAGCGGAAGTCACTGTTCATGGCACACATTACTGCTCACATTTTCTAGTCACCTTGCCAGTTTTCTTCTGTCTCCTCCAGCATTCATTCTTGCATGATCTACAAAGTTGGTTAATTTAAAATAGGCTTCCAAATCTATAATTCAGAAAGATTCCCATATTTCTATGAAACAGGTGGATTGTGATACATAATCCAGTGTGTGGAAGATACATTTAAAGCAGCCAACAGTTCAACAGGATGCAATTTTGATTTCATTTTACAAGAAAAAAAAAAAAAAAAAAAAAAAAAAAAAACATACAATAAGATGCAATGTTGTGTAGACATTTTAAGAAAAGAAAAAAGTTTTAGCCATGCCTCCTTCACTGTGACTGACAGGCAAAAAAGACCACACCTTCATCACTGAGACTGACACCCACAAAGACCACACCTCCATCACTGAGACTGACAGGCACAAAGGCCACACCTCCTCTGCTAAGACTGACAGGCACAAAGGCCACACCTCCTCTACTAAGACTGACAGGCACAAAGGCCACACCTCCATCACTGAGACTGACAGGCACAAAGGCCACACCTCCATCACTGAGACTGGCATTGACAAAGGCCACACCTCCATCACTGAGACTGACAGGCACAAAGGTCACACATCTTTCATTGGGACTGGCAGGCACAATGGCCACATTTCCTTCACTGAAACTGGCAGGTAAAGAGAACCATTGAGGGTGACTGAAGGTAAAGAAATTTTTTTTAATGATATTTCAATATGGTGCATTGGTTATAAAATCGAGATTCAAATATGATGGTAGATTTTACTGATATAGAGTTTCCATTAATTATGCGTTCTTTTGAATTGTTTTGTACTTATCTTAAATACTGAGACTGGTGCGCTAATCACATGGCCAAATCTTAAACTTCTTCTTCTTTTCCTTTCGGCTGTTCCCTTCAGGGGTCGCCACAGCGAATCATCTGCCTCCATCTAGCCCTATCCCCTGCATCCTCTTCTCTCAGACCGACTACCTTCATGTCCTCCTTCACTACATCCATAAACCTCCTCTTTGGCCTTCCTCTCGGCCTCCTGCCTGGCAGCTCTAACCTCAGCATCCTTTTACCGATATAACATCCTTTTACCAATATAACATCCTTTTACCGATATAGCGTCCTTTTACCGATATACATCCTTTTACCGATATAATATGGCCAAATCTTAAACTGGCCAGAGCTTAACCAAAATAGTCCTAGTCTTGTAAAGTTTGGCAGTCCAAATGACTAACAGATTCCAAATGACTAACCAGAGAATGCTGTTTTGCCTGATGTTTACATGGAGGTGAGAACTACAACAGGCCTGTTATTTCTATACAGTATAGTTTACTAAACTGGTATGTAGCAAGTTGACACCTTGTTCTTTTTTATTTTTAATCTTCAGTAAAAAAATTTCCTGGTCAGGGACATGGTGGATCTGGAGCCTTTCCAGACAACACTGGGCAAGAAAATATAAGTATAATTTAATTTCAGGATTTTCATACCTGGTTAAATATATGTAGTTGATTTTGGATTTTCTGTTGTATAATAATTCTTTAATGTATAACTGCACCATGTGGTATTTTGCACGTCAGAGCATCAAGGGTTAAGACGGGTCTTTGTCTGAAGAAATATTCAGTGGATCTGTTGGCCGGATTTCTCAGCAGGGCTCGCTAATGACTTGTAGCCTACAAATCCCAGGCACTCTCAGGTGGCATCGTCTGACTCAGACCCAGCAGTGTGATGAAAAGCTACGGATAAAAGAAACTGACAGTTGCAACTCATTGCAAAGAGAAAGCAGCACCCGAGCAGACGAAACCCTGGAGCCTAGTCTCTCTCTCTCTCTCTCTCTCTCTCTCTCTCTCTCTCTCTCTCTCTCTCTCTCTCTCACTCCCTCTCTTATTCTCTCCATCTATCTACTTTACCATATATGTAATTTTACTTCTTACCTATTTTTCCCCTTCTTCCCATTATTCTTTGTATCTCTTGGAGAAGATTTACCTTTTTTATTTAAACACATGCACGAAAACAAGAACCAGCAGGTGATGTAAGACCAAGTATGTGCATTTTCTAATTAAAGACCTTTCTCACCTATTTTATATCACTCCATTAAGTACGAAGAGGCAGCTCTCTCTCTCTCTCTCTCTCTCTCTCTCTCTCTCTCTCTCTCTCTCTCTCTCTCTCTCTCTTTCTCTCTCTCTTTCTCTCTCTCTCTCTCTCTCTCTCTATCTCTCTCTCTCTCTCTCAATGGGTCTCTCCCTCCCCTCCACTTTCGCACATGACACACTTCAATCGATACACTCCCGCTGGTCCACTCCATGTGCGCGAACGAGAGGAAGCTCTAATTGAATCTTAGAGGCAATGAGCCGATCACATTTACATCACAATGTGGCTAAAATGTAAATATTTATATCCGCTGTTAATATGTGCATTTAACTGAATTAAGTCATCTTGTTTATTGAACAAACGAATTTTAGGAAACATAAATAAATAGACAACAAATTAAATGTATTTAATTCATTCAATTTAGCTTTGTGAGAAGGAATGAGATTACAAACCTTGGATGGGTGATTCCAAAATTGGGGTGCCATTTGTGTTCCACTGAGATTCACAAATATGTATGTAAAGTAAAGATAAAAGACATTTTAAACACAGGTAAAGTGTGCATGTCTGCATGTTTTAGATAAATAACTTACATAATTAAATCTACAGCACTTTTTGTACCCGTTGAAATATTAAAATATTTCAAAAATACTATTTTCACATGAATTAATTTCCAAATCAATTTATGATCCCATTTTTGAAATATAATTTTCCATAAGTCATCCATTATACAGTAGGTTATAAAACATGTACGTTTTAGTTAATTCACTCAACCCTCTTACCTGAACACTTTCACCTCTATGAAATATATTACACAAGTCACATGTTTAATAGGAAGTTCTGAAAATCCTGAAGATCATGGGAAGATGAAAAGTATGCTGTCTCATTCTCTTTTCTTTATTTTCTTTCTTTATCTATAAAATAATTATAAGTGAATCATTAGAATGTACATAATGTCCTCACCATGTCACACCATCAGTGTTGAAAAATGATTTAAACGAATAATAATAAAGTCTAAGAGTTACAAGGTCTAAATTCCGCCACAATTATGGAGTCACGTGTTCGCTGCAATCAAAAGACTAATAATCTTTTAGAAAATAAACATTGTAGTTTATTTCTTAAAATGCTTCCTTATTCCTTCTTACTAGTTGCTTAACATGGGGTCTCCCTACACTCCCTCCTCATTATCGTGAGTGTGTTGATGTGTGAGGACCGTCTGGCAGATGGCCCACCGAAGGGGTTGGTCTGTGGGGGTTGACTCAGCGGGATAGCTCACCGCCTCCCCCAACATCACTACATGTTGAGCCCCGCCCCCTCCGGCATCATTACATCATGGATCAACTCATGGCTGCCAACTTACTTAACATTTAGTCACTCGGTCTATCACTACATCCCTCCTTGATGTATCTCCACTCTTCTTTACCACAGAAAGTGATGGATTAACAACAACATCGTCTCTCCTGTAAAAATTATTACTGTCAAATTTGTTTTTCTGTACCTAGTAACAGAAAGTCCAAGCAACAAGACTTGATATATCTTGGAAGACTATTTACACTAGGAGCTTAGACAGAACTGTGTAATTAACATGTGACAAAACATTTCTAGGGTGCGATTCATTCTTCTTTCACTTACCTAAATGAATAAGTGAAGGTGCAAGGACTCAAAAGATCTCAAAGACGTTAAATGTGTGATACCAAATTTTGTAGATTTGGTGGTTGGTGAAAGTTGGTGAAGCACTGCCAGCAAAACAGGATTGTTCAGTTCAAGAAGTCTTTCTTTATTTATCACATATACAAAAGTGTTTATCCACCCACACCAACAATGTCTTTCTACAACTTTTTTTTCCTCACAAAAGTTGCAACACAACACCAACTGACTACTAACTTACTTCATGTAGAGATACCATTCAACCGGCTACAGCAAACAAAGTGATGTAATTCCAGAGCAAACTTACAATATGCAGGCTTTGCTTATTTTTTTTTGTGCACCTGGCCGAACTCTGTAGGCAAACATGATAAGGAACAAGCCTCGTCATTGATCGTTACAAATGATGCATTCCCAAGGCACCTATTTCCGAGTATAGATTTCACTAATATGCTCGTCATCCTCAACCCTTGATTTATTTAATGGTCTCACCAACCACCAGTGTCTTATTTATTTTTTGTTCTCCTTCCTCCTCTTCCTTTGTTTATGTACTTCCATGGCAATTATGCAGAATCGTCCTGTAGTCGTGGAAATTGTCATGAAATTGTAACAGCGCCACCTGCAGTACTGGAGAGCACTGGTACACCTTGGCCAATGCTAAACCGCAGAGAGCATGCAAGCTTGTAAGCTCATAAAGGTGCTTCTGTCTTTGAGCAAAACTCTTCCCTTATACAGTCCCTCCAGTATTTTGCGATTTTGAGAAATTAACGCAAAATCAAGCAAACTCTGCAATATTCAGAGGAGCTTGCAATTTTTCTAAATTACTGCAGATTTTCTACAAATTTGGGTCATGTGACATCATCACAATGCGCATTCAGTCAAAGCCCACTTCAATTCACATGCGTCGAACACGAGTGCAGCTAAAAGGTCTCATTTACCAACAAACATCACTGCAAAAGGCCATGCAAAACAATTTCGCAATCACAACCGCTTATATAGTGCTCTGGCTCTGCCCCCAGGTAATCTAGAACCACATGTGCCAGATCTTTCCCAATTCTAACTGCTTCACAGCAAGGGATTCACATAACATTTCCAGTAAATTCTCCAAAGTGTCAAGAGAAAGTCAAACTACTGTAGCTTGATGTTCTAGAAAGTTCTAGCAACATCTTTACAGAGCTACTACTATTAACAAAGCAAGTAATTCCTTTACAATAGAAACATAACACATAACTCTTATCACCATGAATTACATTTAACCAAACACAAAACTCCTCTAACCCACCAAAAAATAAGAATTTATGACAACTAGTGGAATTCAGGGACTGTTATAATGCTAAGTGAAGGAGAACAAAACAGTAATAGGGGATAATAATCAAGGATGGTGTGGTGTTATGGAGCAGAGTTGCTGTTACCAACCAAAAGCTGAATTTTGTCTATAACAGCATGTCCCCATGTGTTTTGTTCCTCTTATTATTCTCGTATTGGCTCTTATAACACAGCCATGTGCCAATGATTATAATTTTTAAAATGAACTTCTCTGCATATTCCTAGCATTTTCACTCATGCCAGGTTTAGACCACTTACCTGACCCTGTGTATCTGAATTAAATATCCTCACCCCATACTTCCGCCTGAAAATGTATTTCTTGTTTCACATACCCGCAGACGCTGCTAACCTTCTCACTGGAGTACCTAATAATCTACATGTGCCAAGGTAAATATTTGGTTAATTATCCACTTTAATGTAATTTTTTTTAACACCACTCCTTCTCCTAAGGTCCAGCAGATGCTATTAAATTTCACCCCATAGATACACAGTTATGACATGTAATAACTACATGAATATAAAAGAGATTAATAATTTAGTGGGAGCTAACAAATTAGGGCCATCATAAAAAAAAAGGAGAAAGGGAAAAGAGGAGGAAAAAACGGACACAGCTTGCATTAAGCTTCAAGTATAAGGTAATGCCGTCTCGCTTACTTCTTCTCTCCCCTGTAAAGAATTACGGCATTAATTCTGCACAGTGAACTTATTGCCTCTATTCGTTTCAGGGTTCCCCGGAGCATTCAAAGGCCGTGCAATGATAACGGCATTTCTGGGCAAAATGACTCTCTGATATCTATTTTCACATCATACTCAATTTTTACCTCGACTCTAAAGGGAGAGCTGAAGGAGTTTTTCAGCTGCAGGCTCTAACATGATAAACTGTGAGGGTTAATTAGCACAAAACATTACAATAACTGGACCAATTAGCCGCAAAAGATTAGCGTAATGGACATACTTTTGTTTTTAATATTTATTTGTATAAAATACAACAAAAATGCTCGCAATTCGAATGAACTCTTCATGATTCTAGATTGATTAGCTTTATTGTATTAATGCTAACATTAGTAAAGTTGTGTGGAAATGTTTTCATGGTCAAGCTGTATTAAAAAGTCCTGCCAGATTTATTCAGTTTTCAGTAATACTGAATTTCTTCGTATTCATGTGCATATGTTGATAGACACCGATCAGCTGTAACTTGCCAAGCATGTTCATAGCACAGATGATTTGCATTTAGTGACGCACACAAAACTTCATGAAAGGCAATGCTCACAGGGAGCTGAAAATGATGAAATGATTACTAAATGGTGAAAGAGCACCTCCAAAGTGGTGTGCCCTAAATCAGCCAATTCAGCATGTCGGTTACCATAGCTAACATATTCTGAATGAATAAATCATGTCAGATAGAAAATCAGATAGAAATAGGAGGTGCACTATTCACCAGCAAAGATCCCAGAGCATCTGGCTGAGACTGTACATCGGGACTGGGATTCCAGAGGACACAACAAAAAAGTCACGTGCGCAGTCAGATATAAGGCTCAGTAGACAAACAAAGACAAACAACGTGTGGAAATGCATGACGCATTTACAGTGCATCGTTCATTCATTCATCCTTAGTAATTGCCTGGTCAGGCTCATGGTGGTTTAAAGTAGGCTACTAGTTTGTTCACTCACTCTCTCAGTCACTTTTTATAACCATATTAACCAGGTCAGTTTGCGGTGGATCCAGAGTCTATAATGGGGCATGAAGATGGAATACAAGCTCGATGGGACACTGAGCCATCACAGAGCACCATGTGCATACACATACATTCACACACTAATTCACACATAGGGGCAATTTAGAGTAGCCAATCCACCTACTGGCATGTTTTTTGGGAGGACCCAGAGAACCCAGAGGAAACCCACACAGACACAGGGAGAACATGCAAAAAACTCTACACAGACAGAAACCGAAACTCAGGATTGAACCAGGGATCCTGAGGTGGCAATCACAGTTTGTTTATATTTTGAAAAATAAAACCAAGTCACATGAGTCCATGAGACCAACTGCATGAATGGGTAAAGAAAATAGTCAGAAAACAAAAAGTATTATGGACTGGAGTGATGTAGCTGAGGTTGAGGAACTGTCTGAGCCAGGATTCACACACCATGCTGACACTGCTGGCATTTCTACCTCTAGGGGTTCTTTGTCAGTGTTTCCATGGGAATAATTGCAGGGAATCCAAAAAAGGAATCCTGTCCGGTTAGGCTACGCCCACTTTGGGCAGATATTTGGAGCATTAAACCGTTACTTTTGTCTTATCAGAATAGCTAGTTTTACTCATTGCAATGTATTGATTTGTTTCAAAAACAATTGATTTTTGCAAAATTGCCATTGAATTCATGTGTAAGTTGTAATAAATAAGGCGTTTAAACTTGACAGTGTAATCCATACATAAAATCACAGTAACTTATCACCAATTATACATTTTGAAGCTGATCAATCGAGGTTAACATTAGAGATGGTAGCAGCTTATGAACATTTTTTTCCATATAACTGGATTTTCATAGACATTTCTTGTCTAAAATTTCCTGCAAGTGATTTAATTTATTCATATCAAGTTTGATAAATGATTCCCAATGTCATTTTGGGAGAAATGGAGGTTTATAGAGAAACCAGAATGCTCTTTAGTGTATACTCCATATATCACAATTGTGTTTTTTTTTTTCTTTTCTAGCATAAAAGTCACTTTTTGACTCTGAATGCTCTACCACAGGAGACTAAAGCACACAATAGTTCAACTCAAAATACTCAATGACCTTTATGTAGCACTGCTGTGAATAATATAGACATATTTTTATAGCTTTATATCTGCGTTGGTATGTAAATTGTGCTTCAGAGCTTTTGTTCACTGCTTCATATTGATCACAATCATCCGGTCACGCTTGGTTCGTTTTAATGTTCCGGGTGTTATCGTGCTTTTCTTTTCACAGTCATACACTATTGTATACATCGTATCCCATCACACTGACATTTTCCTTAATGTCTGTCAAGTTCACATCACAGGGATAACATTTTACACACATTCAGCATGAAGGCAAGCTCAATTCCCAGAGTGTAAACATTGCCAAGGTTGTCTTTAAAGCACGGAGGCACCTTGCTAGCGAGCTCTCTCTTTACCAAACGTATTGCTTGAGGCGCCGTCTCGTAATTGTGTGATATTGTTATTTTTTTCCCCCTGCTGTTAAGAATTTCTGTTTGAATTGCAATGAAACGGGATCAGGGAAGAGTGAATGCTTGTGCAGTCTGAGTTTAACCCCAGGTTTCGTCAACTAATCCGCTCATTTGAGACTTGACAGAGTACATTATATTTCCATTTGCCTTTTGGGATTCAGTGTGCAATGGGATTGGGGAAAAAAGAGCTTTTTCCCCAAGGAAATATGCATCCAAGTGGGTGAAAACATCAAGAGGCCAACTTTGATCGTGCATACTCTGGGCTTTTGTAGATTTGACAGCGACTTGTCAGATGGCTCGGCTTGTGTGGAGAAATTCTCCTGCATTCACATGCATTTGTGTTTTCAGGTACAGATTTTTAAGATCTATTCTTAAGGACATGCAGACATTACCCATTTTTTAAAATGCTGCATTAACCAAATATCTGGCCTCTCTACAACTTTTATTAATATCTAACCAAGCATTGGCACTTTTTTTTAGTTTTCATAGTTTTTATTTTTAGAGTCAGTTATTTTTGTCAATAAAACAAATCTGCACAAGACTTTTAGAGTTTTTGCACACTCTCAGACCAGGCCTGACCCTGGTGCATCTCTGCGAATCTGTCAATACATAAATTATTTTTGCACATTTTTTTGCTTGCCAAGACAACAAAAGCAAAGAGAAAGGCAAAAAGTTGTTTGTTTGTTTTTTTTTTTATGTAAGTTTTTCGGCTCAAACATGTCCGGAAGAAATTTCTAACATTTCACAAGACTCATGTTGTATAAAAAGTTTTGACGGTCAAGTGTAGGTTAATAATTCATACTTTTTTATGATTTCAGGAAAATTAATCGAATTGCTCTTGTTTTTAAATTAAATTTATACTAATTTATAATGACGTTAGCCCCTATCCATAGGCATACGGATATTTAAAATAAAATTAAGCAGCTGCTTAAATCAACTCTCAAGATCCATAAATTTCCCACATGTAAATATAGTAACTATTGAACTCACCGACTTGAACTGAAATCTCTTATTGACAAGAGTATTCAGACCCTTTTCTGTAGCACTTCAAATTGTGTTCAGGTGCAACCTGTTAGCTTTAATTATCATTGAGATGTGTCTAGAACTCAATTGGAGTCCACCTGTTGCAATTTGAATTGACTGGACATAATCTGGAAAGGCACACACCAGGGTCTATAAGGGCAGACAATTTACACTGCATTGTAAGACAAAAACTAAGCTATGAAGTCCAGGTAACTCTCTGTGAATCTACCTGATCAAATTGTGGCAAGGCACATATCAGGGCAAGGATATAAAACAATTTCTAAGGCTTTGAGTGTTAGTGGCCTCAATAATTTTGAAATAGAAGAATCTTGGCACATCCTTGAACCTTTCCAGAGTTGGCCATCTGACCAAATTGGGCATCCAGGATAAAAAGGACCTTGTCAGGGAGGTAAGAAAGAACCCATCAGTCACTCCAAGAGAGTTCCAAAAAGATGGGAGAACCTGTTGGACGGACAACCATCTCTGCAGTGCCCCATAAATCAGGCCTTCATTGCAGAGTGGCAAGACGGAAGCCACTGTTGAGTAAAAGGCATATGAAAACCTGCTTGGAGTTTGCAAAAATGTGGAAAAATATTCTCTGGTCTGATGAGACCAACACTTTTGGCAGAACAGCTAGCACTATCCGGTGAAAAACAGGCACTGAACATAACCTGGCTAATACCATCCCGATGGTGAAACATGTGCCAGCATCATGCTATGGGGGTGCTTCTCAGCGGTAGGGGTGGGGAAAGTGGTAACAGTTGAGGGATGGATGAATGCAGCATAATACAGGAACCTTCTCTTCCAGAGCGCACACAAACTCAGACTGTGGCGACAGGTTACCTTTCAACATGACAATGCCCATAAGCATACAGCTAAAACAACACTGGAATGGCTTTGGGGCAAGTCTCTGAATGTCCTTGAGCGGTCCAGCCAAAGCCCAGACTTAAACCCCATCGAACATCTGTGGAGAGACCTGAAGATGGCAGTTCGCTTACGCTTGCCATCCAATCTGGTCGTTTGCTGGATGGATGTAAATAGACCATTAGTATTGGAGGTACTAATGAGAGAAAAAGAAAAAAAAAAGAGAAAAAGCACAAGGTCATCTCTATTACAGTTGAAATTTTCATTGCTGTGAGGCATAAGAGACAGAACTTTTTGTTTTAGCAGACTTGCTATCAAATAAACATAATTACCATCAGAATGCACATAGCGTTCGTGGACTCCTAAAGGCGATCAGCTACGCTCGAATAAATCACCATTAATTAGCTAATAAAAGCCAGCAGGTGGATGGGAGCCCACAGCTATTCCCTGGTTGTTTGAATTATGTACATTACACAGTTGCCACTAAAGTAAATGAGAGCAAGGGAAAAACAGACAGGAATCTTTGAAGGCCTTGTGTTTCTGGAGGGGGTATGTGTAATATACATGCTAAATCTCCTACAACACCCAGAATCCCACCCACAGGACTACAAGTCACATTGACCCCTTATCCAATAATGAGGCTTAATGGACTTGTGAGTGCTCAGATTATTTGGCTGGATCAAAAGCTTGTATGGGTTATAATGAGTCCTTTTCACACACTTCCACACACCTCTTACTGGAAGTAGTACTTGAAGTAGTAGAATTGGACCATGGAGCAATGGAAGAAGGTGGCCTGGTCTGATGAATCACATTTTCTTTTACATCATGTGGATGGCCGGGTGTGTGTGCATCACTTACCTGGGGAAGAGATGGCACCAGGATGCACTATGGGAAGAAGGCAAGACGGCAGAGGCAGTGTGATGCTCTGGCCAATGTTCTGGGAAACCACCTACCTAAACATTGTTGCAGACCAAGTACACCTCTTCATGGCAATGTATTCCCTAATGGCAGTGGCCTCTTTCAGCAGGATAATGTGCCTTGCCACACTGAAAAAAATGTTCAGGAATGGTTTGATGAACATGACTCTTTTGACTCCACCCCTGTTCTGCCATTGTTTGTTATCTTATTATATTCACCTATTCTGTGTTTAGTCCTTGATTAGTTTGTTTATGTATAACCTGCTGTTTCATTATCTCGATGGTAAGTATCATTAATTCCAAGCCTTGTTTTCTAGTCCCTATCGTTTGTGTAGTATTCCCTGTTTTGACTTTTGCCTGATTTTACCACAATTATGAATCATTCTACTTTGTTGCTCTGTGCGTTTTGGCCCCCTCCATAGACACTGACTTTTATATTTCTTGGATTTGACCAAATCAAACACACATTGAGTTTTCACACTTAGCACTTCCTCCTTTATATCAACAACATTTACATCCACAATTGTATCATTCTGGAAAGTGATTAATGGAAATGAAGGGATATGAAATATGAAATTCTTCCATGAAGACTTTTTATCCATTATTCAGCTTCGTTGTTGAGGTTGTTGTTGAGTTCTCCAACAATTCCAATCAAGTCTTGACACCATGAGGTTTAAAAGGTTTTCATTGCGTAAGAACACGATAATAATTGCAGCGATTTTGTAGTAAACAATTGATCATAAGGCTTATCATAAATCATTTATGATTCAAGTCTACATACTTCCATTTTTTTGGTGAAAAGGGCCCATTTTTGACAAATTGACAAATTTGCACACACTCAGTACAAAATAAGTGGATGAGGAAGTATTTTTGCATTGATGGTGGTAGCAACCTGGCATGTGCTAATGCAGCTTGCTAAAACCATTGCTACTTCATAAATATTGAAGAACACAGCCATTAATTTGGTGCAAATAATGTCGCTAATGTGGCTAAAAGAACGATGAAGCTGACAGAACGTGTGGCTTGATGCCTCAGGGAATAGTGCTGCTCCATGCAGGTGGAACTGGGAGACTTCTCCTGCTGTTAGCGTATTAGAGAAAGAGAGAGGAGCTTACCACCAAGTGCGTCACAGTGGGTTCTAACTGCATCACACTCTCATTATTAATGACTGCAGGTTTCTTTCCGAGGCCGTGGCCTGACATGAATCACTATTTATCTCGCATTATGCGGCCTGATTTCTTTTGGGTTGAAGCCCCCAAAAACCCTTCTGTGGTTGTTTTGAATATTTTCTTGATGGAAATCTTGTTGAGTGATGCATTTAACGAAATAAAATTTTATCGTACTTTGATGCTGCAGACGATCGACAAAGCAGTTCCTATTATCCAACCAGAAACTGCACTGCACCACACTTTTACTCCAGCGAGGAGAAATTTCTAAACAACTCCTGTCACCAAGATAAAGTAATGCATTGCTACTCTGGCATTTCCTCACAAACAGTCTCTTTTTTATCCGACTCCTCAGAAAATAGGTCTTTTTCTCGGGGATGCATGTCCTCAGGCACCTACTTGGCATGAAGTAAAAAGAAGTAGCGACATACGTTCATGCAAGTGGGCCATGGCACCAGATGGAACGTTGATTGCTCTGTTGTTTGCAGCTGTTTGTGTCCCTTTATGTGACTCACAAGAGCTTAAAAACAAGGCAGTGTCACAGCCCAGTGCGAAAATTATTTGCGACCCTCATAATTATGTAGGGCAAGGTGTCTGAATAATAAAGGAAGCTGGGCTGCCATGATCTGTTGGGAAAAAAAGAAAAAAAGGGGGGAAATCTAAGCATATGAGGGCATTGATATTTTTATTGCAAGCAATATTTGGTAATTATGCCATTGTTGAATTCTCAATTCTGATTGGCCTTTTTTGGTCTCCATTTTTGTCTTATTAACAACAGAGAGAAAAAGAGACTGGTGAAGGAAAAACTGTTTATACAGTCATGTGAAAAAATAAGTACACCCCATGGAAATTGTTGGCGTTTTTGACATATTTGGACAAGAAAACATTTGATACTCTGAAACAGAAAATTAGTTTTGTCAATCATTTATTCATCAGAAATATCTATAGATCTGATGTTCTTCTGTGGAAAAAAGTAAGTACACCCTTGGCCTCAGAAGCTAGTATTGCTCCTTTTCTTGTAGGCATTTTGCATAATTTTCCACCAGGCTTGCTGGAATTTTTGACCACTTTTCCATGCAATGTTCTTTCAGTTGCAAGATGTTTGAGGGTTTTCTTGCATGTGCTGCCCGTTTCAAATCCCCCCACAACATTTCAATGGGATTCAAATCCGGGCTTTGACTAGGCCATTCCATAACCCTCCATTTCTTCTGTTTGAGCTATTCCTTGGTGGGTTTGCTAGTGTGCTTAGGATCATTATTCCGTTGAAATGTCCACTTTCGGTTCAACTTCAACTTTCAGACAGATGGCCTCACATTGTCTTCAAGCACTCTTTAATATGATGCAGACTTCATAGTTGAATCAATTAATGCAAGCTATCCAGTCCCTGAGACTGTCTTTGGTCTGTGCCAAACTTGTCTGCTGTTACTGTGGCCAAACAATGCTATCTTTGATTCGTCTGTCCAGAGCACATTATTCCAAAAGGCCTGGTCTTTGCCTATATTTACTTAGATTTAGATCCTCCAATGCTAAGTAGCATATCGGGCGGAAGTTTCTCTCCAGTGTTTTTGGTCTTTGGTGAGCGTTTCGGCGTCGTCCCATGTGATATTCAGTACCTTCAGATCTTGTATGAGAGTTCTTCTCCCGGTGTTCCTGGGACGTCCTCGTTGGCACCCTGAGGTTTTTTTTTTTGGGATCCAAAGAGGCTCTCATTGCGGTCTTTGGGATCCAATTGTTCTCCATGCGAAGGACGTGGCCAGCCTGTCGGAGTCTTCTTTGTGCGACAAAGTTGTGGGGTTTGCACGCTCCACTCCTTCGGAGAACCTCTTCGTTGGTGATATGGTCATAGTATCGGATCTTTCGGATGTGGCGTAGGCACCTCTGCTGGAAGACATCGAGCTTCTTGTTGATACTTGTTGATGCCTTTCAAGTCTCGCTTGCGTAGATGGCTGTAGGGATCACGTTGGGGGTGAACAGGCAGAGCTTGATCTTCAGGAAGATTTATCTTCAGGGAGAGATCCAAAGAGTTCTGTAAAGGCCTTCAGAAAAAAACGGTTGTGGATGCCTATGAGTCTGGCAAGGGATTTGAAAAACATCTCCAAACTATTTGAAATGCATCATTCCACTGTAAGGGAACAATTAAACACTATGGCACATGCTGTTATAGGAAAATAATTGACTTCCACCCCATCGTGTTTTATTCCTGACTTCGCAGACAACTCGAATAAATTGTGTAGACATAAATTATTAGCTGAATTCATACACAACCTGAATATGACATTTTTATTCTTACAAGACATCACTGGTGACTGTAGTGTTATTAACTGAACTTTTATCTCCTGATAATAAAATTACATTTGTATGTATATTATTATATGCCAAATATGCATTATTCATAAATGAAGTGTGCATCTTAGAGTAAATTAAATGCATTGAATAGTGATTGGATTTTAATGGGCAGAAACGTTAATCACTAATGCAAACAACCTCAAATATGTGTCCTATGGAAGCCCTGAACCACTAAATATTCAAAAAAGTTCAAACACGGTGTTGTTATTTCAAATGATTAACTTGTTATTTCAAGATATTATGTTGTTATTACATCACAGTATGTTTGATTTTTTTAATTAAGAACTCAGTATTCTGACATATTCTCTCATTATTTTGGACTTTTTAACTCATTGTTGTGAATTATCTCAGTATTTTGACATATTATCTCATTTCAACGTTATTTAATTATTTGGAGTTAATATCATGCTATTTCGACTTCATAGCTCATTATGTTGAGTTATATAAATTTTTTCCAACACATTATCCCCCTTTGACATATTATCTCATTATTTGCGCTTAATATCTTATTATTTAGAATTAATAACTCAATTCAACATTGTTTGAGTTATCTCATTATTTCAACATTATCTTCTTATTTCAACATGTTATTTTATTTTTTTGTACTGAATATCTCATTATTTAGACTAATTAACTTATTAACTAATTATTTTTAATTACCTCTGTATTTTGGCATTATCTCATTATTTCAACATATCTCATTATTTGGGCTTAATATTTAACGGCTCAAATCTGATTTTTTTTTTATTATTATTTCACTTTATATTTCCATTGTTCATGAATGAAAATAAATGTTAAATAAAATGTTCAAGCCATATACAAGTTTTATCACAGATGTCTTGGAACAGTTCACAAGCTTGAATCGCTAAATGATTACTTACTATTCTCATGTTTGCTCTGTTCACCTCTTTTGCTTTGTTTCAGTCAGAAAAGCATAAAGAATGGAAGTTCAGTGTGCATTGGACTTGTTGCTTAATGTCGTCTCTTGAGTGCTCCCTCATCATGACTGACAAATTCATTGCTGCTCGCTGAACAGCTCCCCCGACATCCCAGGCGTAATTACATCTGTGCAGTGCTGCTGCAGCTGCACTCCAATAAACAGGAGAAAGTCTTTTTTCTCCTCATCGTGCCTCTGCGCTGGCATGTAATAATGTGCATATTGAAAATGGAGCCAAAATGTGGCATTCCTCTGTGAAAAATATGTCACAACGCACACCGATGAGGAGTAATATTAAAAACATGGCATACACAGTACAGTACAAAACATGAGTTCTCACTTCTCACCTCCTAGATTATTATTATTATTATTATTATTATTATTATTAGTAGTAGTAGTAGTAGTAGTAGTGTTAATCTTATTATTAGTAGGAGTAGTATTAGGAGGAGGAGGAGGAGGAGGAGGAGTAGTACTACTACTACTACTACTACTACTACTACTACTACTACTACTACTACTACTACTACTACTACTACTAATAATAATAATAATAATAATAATAATAATAATAATAATAATAATAATAATAATAATAATAATAATAATAATAATAATAATAATAATAATAATAATAATAATAATAGAGTAGTAGTAGTAGTAGTCATCGTCGTGGTCCAGTGGTTAAGCCATTGTACTACTGATTGGAAGGTCGTGAGTTCAAAATCCAGCACCACCAACCTTTCATTGCTGGCTCTTGAGCAAGACCCTTAACCTTCAACTGCTCAGTTATATCATTAAGATAAATGGAAGTCGCTCTGGATTAGGGCATGTGCCAAATTCTGTAAATGAAATAGTAGTAGTATTGTTAATCTTATTATTTTTATTAGTAGTAGTAGCTCTTGTAATAGTAGTAGAAGGAGGAGGAGTAGAAGGAGTAATAGTAATAATAGTAGTAGTAGTAGCAGTAGCAGTAGTAGTAGTAGTAGTATTAGTATTAGCGGGAGTAGTGATAGTAGTATAGTAGTTATAGTAGTAATGGTGTCAAGCCCTTTGCACATAGCTAAGTGATATGGTTTGTTATTTTTCACTTAGCAACTGTGCAACTGGTGTTCCGCGTTGCTGTTATGTTCCCAGGTCAGTGTTTTGTTGTCATGTGATTAGAGTTGTTGTGAGCAGAAAGTGTGAAACAGAGAAAGATCACTGTCCTAATGGGAATGTCAGGTGAAGTTCCCACGAGCTTCTCATTAGTGGACCAAGGGATTGAAATCTCTTTTAACAGCACTCCTTTTGAGATGTGCATGAATAAAACACCAGCGTGTATAAAATAGGTGAAGCAGTCCACTGGAGTGAATCACTGTGATATACAGAGGATCGGGTCTGCTTTAAAGAAAAAAGGGTGAAAGTTCAGCGTGTGCAGTGATGCACACAAAACTGAGCTATATCAAAGGTCTATGCATTCCGTGTAATGTATGAATTAAGGAATAAAACATGATGGGGCATGTGGTTGAAGGAAAATAATCAACTGTTTTGACCCTGAAGTTGATTCTCTTCTAATAACAGATTGTTTTAATTTTAATGTCTTAATTTCTGTTTTAATTCTCTTATACCACGGCAATTTGGTAATGATTGCATATTTCTTTTAAATGACACATCATACTTTTTATCTGTTTATAGTTATGTTTAATGTTTTATGGGTTGTTTCTTTTTTGAAGTTAATAAGACAAAAATAACAACAACAGCAACACAGCTTGTCATGTTATCGAGTAACTGGAAAGCACAAAGTCGTCCAGCCTGAAGACCTTCCTTTGTCATCGTCTTTAACTCTGACTGTTGCAAAGCACTGACACTGGGGACTCCTTCCAAAATTGTTAAATAATCATCTCCTTACAGAAAATGTCACCATATCAACAATTGCACAGGTTTATAATCTATTTTTGCCATACGAGTCCATGTGAATGAGTTGTTACTACAGAAACAATGTATGTCTTGCAAAGTTTGTCTGTCCAAACGTTTGAGATATGAGAATGCATCAGATGTATATTTTAATTACGTCTATATGTGAATCTATAGAAAGGGAGTGATCACATAATCATCTGTTCTGTAATATGCCATTAAATTGTCTAATTAAGACAATGTAAATTCATCGATTGCTACATCAATTGTTGCAATTGTTACAGGAAAAAGATAATGTTAGACTGCGAGGTCCCAGAATAATTGCCATACCACTGGGTCAAAAATAAAACATGCCTCCGAAAGCTCCATCTTAGACTAAAAGGGTGAAGCAGGTGCATTCCTCAGATTCCTCATTAAAAACCTTTTAACTGGTGTACAGATTCTTCCCACAATAGCAGTTAGACCATCATTAAACTAATACAAGCCCACTCTCGGCATGTCTGAGCTTATTTGCAATGTGATGCATGTCTCCCACTTGATTGACAAGCAAACATTTCGCTGCATTTTAATTTCCCTCCATTAATGTGATGCTACATCAATTAAGATTGACTGCTCACGATATTTCACCCAGCACCTTAATGACGGCTCATTTCGTGCATGCATTAATCTAAAGGCTGATGCTTAAAAACGCATTTGGTGTGTTTATGCACCAGGTAAAGCCTCTCTATCAAGCTCTTTGGAGTCACTGGAGCATCGTGGTGTAGCACAGTAGCCCCAGGCCTCTGGCACGGGGCCGGCTGTCCTGTCATTCGCTACCAACTGGGGTTTTTTAGATGAGAGCCTGACCCTGGCTGCCTCATCCCTCACCGCTGTCTCATTGCCTTTATTTACATCTGTCTTTAGCATTCTAATTACCCGCGTTATTGCTTTCGCCCCGAGGAACCTGCAGCCCTGGTTTTTTAAGCAATAATAAAGAAGCGTGGATTCCAACCCACAGGCACCAAGCACATGATTTTAGAAACATGGGAACCATACATTAAGCTGTGAGACTTTCCTCGGATAAGCAGGAGCACTTTTCTATCTAAATGGGAGCTAACGAAGAAGCAGAAGCAAATCTTATCTAGATGCCTAGACCCCTTACTTGGCACACTTCCTGCTTCCTCTTAAAACCAATAAAATAACAAAAGAATTTGATAACATGTTCCTATGAGCCTCTCTCTCAGAAATAAAGGTACTAAACTGTACTTTTAGTTGTCACTGGATTAGAGTCAGGGCACTATCAAGTACATTTAAAATATGTATTTACGTACTGTATATATTTTTAAACATATTTTCAGGTATATAATAGGACCAACAGCATTTCCTAGGACAAAGATACATACTAATGGTATAGAACATGGCTGATAGATGGCACCAATCCAGCCACAAGGAAAAGTACGGTTTGATGTATGTGACATTATCTCAATGTTTCTTTTCCTTCTCATTGTCCTGACCTTATTGCTGTATACAGTACTCATAATAATGCTAATAAAAGTAGTGAATACAGCAATTATTTGACAACAATATCAGCGCTTTACTTATGAATCTTGTATTCCTGACTGAAAGTTTCTAAAATTGTACCATAAGTGTTACCAATATTTTCAATTGTCTGATAGATGCTTATAAAGAAGAGGCTTGTATTGAACATATACAATTAAAAGCAATCATTTATGGTGATATAAGCATTTATATGTTGTTGTATTGAGACAGTGGATTAAAAGTCTATTAAATTGGAGTGTTACACTCACTGAAAAAGGGTACTAAACTGCACCTTTCCTTGTCGATGTGGTGGTACCCTTAACTTTTGTGCTTTTAACTTCTGTAAATGTGGACACGGTGTACCTTTAAAGCATATTTAAGGTACATAAATGGACCGTAATTACTTTCTTAGTTAAAGATACACTATATGAGCCATAGATAAAAAGATATAAAGTATATTAAAGTTACAAAAGGTGTACGCTTCAGTGTACCACCCCAGCTACAAGGAACAATACAGGGCCGAGTTTCCTGAAAGCATCGCAGCACAGAAGATCATCATTAAAATGAGCATCACATTGAACTCTCTCTCTCTCTCTCGCTCTCTCTCTCTCCCATCTGAGACACTCTTAACTCTGCAAAGCTTTTAGGAAATTCAGTCCAGGTTAGTGCCCTTTTTCTAAAAGCGTACAAATATTTTACTAATCATGGAAAATATGGGAGAAATAGGTAACACTCAAACAATGATCATTTAGATTTCTGCTTAGTTGTATTCACTATGCAAACTTTACTTGATAACTATCATAATTGTCAAATATATCAAATAACTAAACTAACTGATGTTATTAAATAAAAACTAGGCTGAGAAAAAGTACGGATTATAGACTCATGAGTTTTGAAAGAAATAATATGAAAAAAGATATAGTATTAATCTAAATTTGTAAATGTTGCTAAATAATCATATTCATTTCTTATATACACACTTATTAGCTATGAATTGATGCCTAATATGTGTCACTGTTAAACTTCTACAGATTTAGGATATAAAATAAAATTTCAGATTTGATATTTGGCAATACTAACATGACGTCATGTCTCCTCGTAAACAATTACTAATGGTAAAATAAAATAAAATAAAAGCGAACAAGCCATCCATGTTTCCACATGGGATGATCTGTCTGTTCATCTATAGCTGTTTATTCATTCACTCATACTTTTATTTCTCTACTGCTTTGCACCATGGGAGCTTCTTTATTGATATTGCATCATATGTGACACAATAGAGAAAGAATGCTCCAGGGCTTTTCTTGAGGTAAGCTGGACAGCAAATTAGGACTGACAGGTTCAGGAAAGGTACAAACCACAATAAGGATGTTTATTCAACCTGGGAACAAAATAGTACCATACTAATAGGACCATCTAAATATACTGTGTGTATATATATATATATATATATATATATATATATATATATATATATATATATATATATATATATATATATATATATATATATATATATATATATATATATATATATATATATATATATATATATATATATATATATATATAGGGTTTTTCAGCCTAATGCCATAGGAGAACCCTTTTAAAAAGAAGAATCTTTTACTCTCAAGTTCTTTAGAGAACCATCTATTTGCTGGTGCTTTACAGAACCCAGAAATGGTTCTTCACAGCAGTGCCACAAGGAACCATGTTATGATAAGTTCTCTAAAAAAACCCTTAGTGCTTTAAGGAACCAAAGTAAGGTTCTTAAGAGTGATGCCTTTTCCAGTCCCACAAACAATATAGAGTTATAGGGTTTACTTTAACCTGGTAAGAGATGATACCTTGAAGAGCCAATACACTGCTCTGAAGAATCTATAATGAAACATAAAGAGCTTCTTTAATCTCCAAAGGACGATAAAGCTCAACTCAACACCTCATACAATGAAAAATGGTTCTTGACAAGAAGAAGGTTCTTTGCAGAACCTATGGGGCTGTAAAGAACTATTGAAGAACCTTTAATTTTATTAGTTTGTATATGAGTATGTATACGTGTGTGTGTGTGTGTGTGTGTGTGTGTGTGTGTGTTGGAGAAAGTCCAATAGGTGAGAATACGTATGCTTTTAAAACGTTTTTTGGCCTCGATTGAGATTTTTTTTTTTTTTTTTTTTCAAAATAGCATCAATACTATGGGCTCAGAGGCTTTAATGAGCTTCTCGACTTTAAAGAGTTGAAGGATATTAACAAGCTGCTTGACAAATGGCGCTCAGAAGCACATTAAAGAGGCGCCTAATGGAGCGCATAATGACGGCTAATTTTCGATCAGATATAAATTAGAGCCCCCCAACAGTTATTTGCCTTAAGGACTTTATGTAAATGATTCTGTTCTGTAGTATAAACTGAGAGAGCGAGAGAGAGAGAGAGAGAGAGAGAGAGAGAGAGAGAGAGAGAGAGAGAGAGAGAGAGGGTAAATGAATCGATTCTTGCGTCCAAGATGATCGTACCGCTATCTACAAATCATGACACATCGTTGATTTCTTTATTTGTTTGTTTGTTTTGTTTTCCATAATTTTAAAATAAGTTGTAATCTTGCAAAAAAAAAAAAAAAAATAATAATAATAATAATAATAATAATAATAATAATAATAATAATAATAATAATAATAAATCAATTGTCACTACTAGAATATAAATTTTTTCTTTTACAAAAACAGACCATTTTTAAATTAACATTAAATTATATAATTATTTTATATAATTATTAAATTATTATTCATTTTGGTCGCGTTAAATCCTTTTAAATCCTGCAGCAAAAGGATTTAACGCAACAAAAAATATGTGTCATATAGAAAATGTAGGGAAATTTTTAATATATAGCCTAGTATATCCCAATTTACTTATTTCTCTCTAATTACTGTATAAAGCTGATTTCTGGTGCAGAGAGAAAGGGAAAGTCCCACCATCCTGAACTCTTCAATATTTAATCACCGCAGGCCTCTGCTTCTGAACATCTATTTGAACACAATGATGACTTTAATCAGCGGAACGAGAAAGCGGAAAAATATTCAATAAATATGATGTGGGAACAAACCCAAATATATATTAGCAAAAAAATAAATAAAATTGTTTACAAGCTGTATTTTATTCTAGTACATGTCTTGGTGATGACTATATTTTGTTAGACTCACATAAATTCTCTGTGGTTCATTAATATTTTTTATATACTGGGTTATTGTTGGATGATCCGAATCAGGAAGAAACTTCGCTTATTTACGATAATTAATCCTGAAAATGTGTGAAATCTTATAATTACGTAAAATGTCTGCTAGTTTGTCTATTCAGCAATAGACATCGTGTAAATGTAGGCCTGTGTTAAACTAAAAAAAAAAAAAAAAACTAAAAAAAATATAATAAAAAAAAAACACTTTTGCTTATATGTGATTGATTATTAGGTTAGCTATTAAACAAAGTGAAAAGATATATTTTTAAATCATTTATGCTAGAAATAGGCTATGAAATTAATGGTACCAATATTGTACATTTTCTTTTTCAGCTTAGCTTAATTTAATGTTATATATATATATATATATATATATATATATATATATATATATATATATATATATATATATATATATATATATATATATATATATATATATATATATATAGACAAATGAGCTTGTTCTTCTTTACAGCCCTCAGTACACAAACTAATAACCACTCAATTTAATTAATATTGCATAAACCCCTGTTACAACAGCAGAACCTCCCTCGCGCCCTCAAATGTGCGTGCGACTGTAGGGAGGCACAAACAAATGGACAAAAATTAAAAACAAAACAAAAAAGAAACAAAAATTAAGCCCTACATTTCTCTCTGTAGTATAACGCTGTGAATGAGACAGACATTAGTTTCACTGCTTAACATTATCACGGATGAAATAAATAAATAAATAAATAAATAAATAAGGCTCAAAGTGTTGCCGTTTATACAGATGTGTTAATTATTGTTTTCCAAGTGACCAGCAAAGAAGAAGAAGAAGAAGAAGAAGAAGAAGAAGAAGAAGAAGAAGTGCAAGCACACTTCCGGCAGCACGAGCTCGCCACGTGCGTTTGGCCTTTAAATGTACAGTTAAAATATTCTAGTTGCGGGTCCCCAGGGCGGAGCACCGCCAGTCCCCGGGTTCATTAAATATTCATCATCAGGCTTCATGTGAAAGAAGAGTGGAGGCGGGAGAGAAAAATAAAAACACAAGATATAATTATAACAAAGGGGCGTGGGAGGGGGCGGAGGGCGGGGCATCAGCTCTGTAGTTTCCATTGTTTCCATTTTTTTTTTTTTTTTTTTTTTTTAGTATTGTTACTGCGGTTTTTTTTAAGTGCGTGTGAGGCGCGTGCACGTTTACAGGTGTGTTGTCACCTGGGTCAAACTAAAACAAAGAGGTCACGTGACGTTCGGCCACATGCAACGTACTAAGGAAGAGGCAGAGAGAGAGAGAGAGAGAGAGTGTGTGTGTGTGTGTGTGTGTGTGTGTGAGAGAGAGAGAGAGAGAGAGAGAGAGAGAGAGAGTGTGTGTGTGTGAGAGAGAGAGAGAGAGAGAAAGAGAGAGAGAGTAATTAACCCTCTCACTTGATTACACGCTCACTCACCGCTAGTATAATTATCCGCTCTTCATAATCCGATGTGTAATTTAATAATTCGTTCTTATTAGCCAATGAAGTGATCGTCTCGTTTAGAAGAACTGATTCCTTCGTTAAAAGCTGATTAGAATTGATGAGAGGGCTTTCACAGCTCCGAGTCTCACGCGCACGATGACATCTCCATCCTCCATCTGATGAAATAAATCCTCTTCTTAATTCTATTACATGACCTCATTAAATAGGCAAAACACACGCCATTAGAATCACACTGGTAGGATTTGTAACAAAAATCCAAAGGAACGTGTGTCTCAACGTGTACTTCAAACAATACTTGGTCAACCTGCTAATTACTCTGTATGTTTTGTGGACAATCGAAAATTCACTACATGAGTATGTGGATTAAATAAAATGCAAAATGCCTACTTTTATCACGTGTATACATTAGGAATATATGTAGTATATTTAGATTTTAGCTATGTGTATGGGGATACTCTTACCAGCAGGTGTGTGTGTGTGTGTGTGTGTGTGTGTGTGTGTGTGTGTGTGTGTGTGTGTGTGTGTGTGTGTGTGTGTGTGTGTGATTAGGTATAAGTGATGTTATCATAGAGTGAATTCACCCATTTATTTTCATTTTGTAAAAAAGTAATTGGTGTATATTGATATTTCTATTACTTTCTGTAATAGAAATATGAAAGGCATGGGAGGAGCAGGTTGGATAAAGAAGATGCACCAGTAAAATCCAAGTAAAATCGTAATTTTTTCATGTTCATTAAAGAAAACAAAATGAGCGAAATGAGCGCATGAACTTACAAAACAGTTTTAGCACTGGCTCCGTTTGAAAACGGATCATTTTAACACAAGGGTTAACACGAGACTGTAACTGTATGTTTATAATTATATGGTTTAGCCACTGTCAGGAAATCTAGCCACCATTGCTCAGTGCCCAAAACCAACATCGAGTAGCATACATTACAACAACGCATTGGAAATTAGGCTACTAACAGCTATTTAGACACACTATTTAGTATGCATGCATGTTTTTGGAGCTGATTTCTGTTTTACAAGATAGATCACAGAAATATATTGGCCATTAGACCTGTCAGACTAACGACGAAGAAGAAAAGTGTTTGTTGGGGGGGGGAAAATTACATACATATATATTTTTTCTATTATTTATTTTTTTATTTTTTTATTTGATTTATTACTATATGTTAAAAGTAAAATTCCAAATCCCATGTGTATAAATAATAAATAACGTTTCGATTAATTTTATTCGATATAATTTTATACTCATTTCCGGTCAGGAAGAAAAAAAAAACAGCGTTCCATGAATTTCCTATATTAAGCTCAAATGATGTGATGATTACAAGGATTTTGGATGTTAGAATGGACTAATCACAGTACTAACATGTACTAAACACAGTTCTAGGGTGTACTGGCTGGAGTATCATGATGGAAGCACACCAGTGGGGGGTATGAGGTATTTCGGGTGCTGTCCACGGTCCTGAAAGCAATCCCACGACAATGATGACACTTCAGTCATTTTTTCTTTCATTCTTGTTTTTTTTTTTTTTTTCAAATCGTGCTAGGCTTCAAAGGCCACCCGTGTGTCGGTGGTGGAAGACTGAGAAATGCACAGACTGTGGATTAAAATGGAGACCCGGTTGTTGTTGTTTTTTTCTCCCCTTTTTCCTTTTTTTCTCTTTTTATTTCTGGCGGGCTGACATCTGGCAGCGCTCATGCTCTAGGGACCTCCCCTCAGATCTCTATAGGCTCCATCATTAGACTCTAATAGAATATCAGCATTCACTCTCAGCTAAAGCAGCAAGTTGGCCTTAAGCAAAGTCGTTCTGAGGAAAAAGAAATATACGTATCAAATGCATGTTATAGCTTTTAAATTACCGCGTACAATACCCACGTGAGATACCTTTTCTTACACCCCCCAACACACACGCACAAACTACTTCCTGTGTGAAGACGTGGATACAAAAGGCAAGAGGGGGATTAAGCAATAATTCACTCAACATGTTTGCGACACTCAGATAAAAAGCAATATAAGTATTTAGCATATATATATATATATGACAAAGGAAGCCACTGAGAACTAAAATAAAATGTTAAAATGTTTGTTCTTTAATGAAATACAGGTCAATTATTCAATTATTAAACGATAACTTAAAATATACATGGATGTAATACTAAAATCAATTTTTTTTTTTAAAAACTGGACAAGTAAACCTAAAGCAACAGACATTACAGAGATAAGTTTGACCGCAGCTAAAACAGCAATACAGCAAATACGGATAATATCTCATGTGATCGACCCAATGATTTATTTACATTATACACGTATATTTTCCATGGAACGGATCTTTTTTTCCCTTATTTTTTTCCCCCCATAAAGAAAACATTTACCAAACACGGTGAATGTAACAAGCCATGAATTCATCATGATACGCGTCCATTTTGTACAAATAAATTACCAAAGAACATAGAACATAACTTAAATTCAAAATCATATCTCTCTCAATTGTGCCGTTGTCAGGGAAAAAACAAATAATAATAATAATAATAATAATAATAATAATAATAATAATAATAATAATAATAATAATAATAAATAAAGTGGTTTATTTTAAGCAGCCCAAACCCCCGCCTCCCCATCTTGTAGAGACCACGCTTTTTTGTACTCAGAATATGATTTTCTCAAAAAAAAAAAAAAAAAAAAAAAAAAAAAAAAAAAAAAAAAAAAGACGAGGAGGGAATCCCAATAAATATGTAATGAAGTAAACATTACCTCACATGATAAATAGTTCATAAGAAACTAGAGCGCAGGCGTATTGCAGCCGAGATGAGGTTCAAACAAATCCACATGGTTAGCACACAGTTTAACCTTTTATTCCTTCAGTATTCAAAGCCTCGGCTACATTAATCAGCCCAAAAGTTCAGGTTCCATTTTCTTTTTTCTTTTCTTTTTTTTTTTTTTTTTCTTTTTTTTTTTTTACGCACTAAATATTTAGCGAGAAATACAAAACTATTTATTCTTTGATTAGGACTGTGATGGGTATTGAAATCGAAGAGGTGGAATAAAAAAAAAGATAGGTAAAGCAACCATCCACTAGAAATTGTATTGCATTTGATCACCATATAATAATAATAATAATAATAATAATAATAATAATAATAATAATAATAATAATAATAATATATTCCGTCATGGTGTACTTGATTTTTATGGCTCCAGAAAACAAATACAACAACCAAAACAATTCCAACCTCTTCAATTTCACATTCCTCCTCAAGTCTAATGTTATCACTCACTCATATAATTAATATAAAAAAGTCTTATTTGTGGATATTTGTTCTCTTTTTGACGCAACGTTCTCATTCATTACTATTTAATATATTTACCGTCCATCCTTAGCTCTTCTACACGGAAAATTGCCCAAAAACCAATTTGATTGAGGCTTTAGAGAGTCACATTCATCTGAAATCCTGACCATGTTAAATATCAAAAGGGGAAAAACAAGGTCTTACTTGGTCCGGTCCTTTAAAAATGCCTCCACATCCTCTTTTGACGTGACAGTGATTTTGGTGTTTTCAGTCAGAGTGACAGTCTGCTTCAGTGCACGAGTCATGGATGATTCAGGGGGAAATTAAAAATAAAAATAAAAAAGATGTGAGGATAAGAAATGTTATACAAACAGTTCGTGAAGTCTTTTAAAAGAGTGAAACTTTATTCTTTTTTTTTCCTTTCTTTTTTTTTACACGCACGCTGAGTATTTCATGCGTTTTTGTTTCTGCCTCTGGTTGCAGAACCAGACGCGCACTACGTTCTTTTTGAGGTCCAGCTTTTCGGCAATGGCGGCGATTTTTTCGGACGAGGGCCGCGGTTGGATGGCGAAGTAGGCCTCGAGAGAGCGCTTCTCGGGAGCCGCGATAGACGTGCGCTTCCGCTTCTTCTCGGCGCCGTTGAAGAGCTCGGGCTTGCTCAGCTTCTCGCGGTGCGACTTCTCGGCCTCGTCGAGCCACGCCTGGAGAATGGGCTTGAGCGCGATCATGTTGTTGTGCGACAGTGTGAGCGACTCGAAGCGGCAGATTGTGCTCTGGCTGAGCGAACCCACGCCTGGGATCTTGAGGTTGGCCAACGCCGCGCCCACGTCCGCCTGCGTCACGCCGAGCTTGATGCGCCGCTGCTTGAAGCGCTCGGCGAACGCTTCCAGGTCCCGCGGATCGGCGTCCACGTCGCTCGGACAGCCCAGGTGGTGCGCCGACGGGAGTGCGTGGGCGTGCGCGTGGGCGTGGGCGTGCGCGTGGGCGTGAGCGTGCGCCGCCGCCGCAGCCGCCATGTTGATGGCTGCCTGGTGCATGGGGTGGTTCACGCCGGCCATGTGGGCCGCCGGTGTGGACACCACCGAGCCGTCCATGGCGGCACCAGCGAGCGCCAGGCCAGGGCTGAGGTGCTCGAGGAGCTCCCCTTCCAGTGCTTGGTGAGGTTGAGGGTGATGGTGGTGGTGGTGATGATGGTGGTGGTGGTGGCCTCCGTTCCCTCCGCCGCCCAGCGCAGACGGGTGAGAGATTGGCACGGACGAAGAGGACGTCGAGGACGAGGAGGTCGATGAGGTGCACGGCAACGCGTTCATGGCGTGGTATGTCGCGTCCGGCTTAAAGGGGCTGTGGTGAGGTGGAGGGTGAGACTGATGAGGATGCGGAGGGTGGTGAGGGTGGTGGTGGTGCTGCTGGTGCTGGTGGTGACTTTTGGTCTGTGAGACGATATCCACCGCCGCCAGAGCTTCGGCGCGGGCCAGTAGACTCTCATCCAAGCCGCCGAATATGTTGCTCTGCAATTGCAAAGAGAAAAAAAATGGAGGGCGTACATATAACTGTCACCAAGGATGGAGGGGAGGGGGGCGCATTCGCACACCACTCTGAGATTTTAACAACATTTCCAGCATGTTAAAAAAGAAAATCCTACAAGACACATGCAACATCCCAGGTCATAAAAATTAATACACAAAAAAAGGCAAACAGGACTGAATGCATGCATAAAGTTAAGACGGAAGGAGGGGGAGAAATGGAGGTGCTGGACTGATTTGCTCCGGAGAAGACATGAAAAAACCATGAATAATAAAATAGAGAAAAAATTGTGCTGCCAAATTGTGTTTTTTAAGCTGTGGTTATGAAGTGAAGTTACATACCGGTGGGGTCGGGAGACCCGCTCGGCGCATTGCCTCCGAGCTCACGCTGCTGCTGATGCTGGTGCTGATGATGCTCGTGCTGCTGCTGCTGTGCCGAGAGGACGAGCAGGACGACGAGTGCGAGTCCGAAGTCAAAGTGGAGGACGAGGTGGATGAGGCTGAAGAAGACGAAGAAGAAGTCGGGGTAGAAGAAGAATGCAAGGATGAGTACTTGGGCTCTGGTAAAGAGGTGTGAGGCATGACGAACGCCTGCTTGCTACTGCTGTTCACAGACATCATCATCATCATCATCACAACTCGTCCGAGCAAAAAAAAAAAAAAAAAAAAATCAAAGTTCCCACCCTTACAAAAAGAAGTTAAGACTCCTCCTTCTTCGATTTATAGAGTTCGGAAGTCTCAAGTCGCGTCGAAAAGGAGCAGAGGAAGAGGAGGAGGATAAGAATGATGATGTGCAAAGTCTCTAGATGGCACATCTATGCTGGCCTCACTGATCCGAGGGGAAAAAACATCCACTTGGTCGCAAAAGAACGAGAATTAAAACACTGTACCCGATAGAAGCCAGACGGAAATAACGAAAAGATCAAATCGGATCGGATTTGCGTCTTTTAGTGAACAATGCGTTGCGCAGAATTGGGGGTAAAAAATTTCCTCACTGACTAAAAAAAAAAAAAATAATAATTTTTACGCATACATATGTTTTTTTTTTTGTTTGTTTGTTTGTTTGTTTTGTTTTGTTTTTCCGAATGTGGAATTTGTCTCTGGTAAGTTTCTCCTTATCTCTCGTAAATAATTTTTTAAGAGAATCGTAGATAAAAAAAAAAGTTTACTCTTTGTCCTCTTGTTGGTGTAAAATCTCCAAATCCCGCTGTGCAGAAATAACGTGACTCTCTTATCCGGCTGCACGCGACGCTTTCGGTGTTGGATTTGATGATGAGACACTCGTAGCTCCGGTAATGCTGCAGGGACCCGCGCTGCCTCTGCACTAAGGAGAAGGAGGGCAGGATCTCTCTCTCTCTCTCTCTCTCTCTCTCTCTCTCTCTCTCCCCATCCCTCCCTCTATACTTCCCCCATCTCTCTCTCTCTCTCTCTCTCTCTCTCTCTCTCTCTCTCTCTCTCTCTCTCTCTCTCTCTATCCTGTCATGCGTTATTGGGGACTCTGCGCATGGGCAGCACCTTTGTTGTTGTCCTTTCCAGTTATGAGATGCAACCAAAATGATGCAGAAAGAAAATATATTTATAATAGAGAGCTATATTTGAAATTAAAAAAAAAAAACACTCCATTGGAATATTACCAACAAGGAGAATTTTGGGGACAAAAAAATCAGTGCATTCTCTCTCTCTCTCTCTCTCTCTCTCTCTCTCTCTCTCTCTCTCTCTCTCTCTCTCTCTCTCTCTCTCTCTCTACTAAATTTTCTTCTTTCTTTCTTTCTTTCTTTCTTTCTTTCTCTCTTTTTTTTATATAAATATATTTTTCCCCCATTACGGGAATATTAAATACGCAGCCGATGTCATGAGACTATAGTCTACCGCTAAGCGTTTTATTAGTATTATTATTATTAATCTCCAGAAAAAAGTGGATTATTTTAAAATACTCTTCAGGATTTAATTGCCAACCCAGCACAATTGTCGCAGCGGGCTATTATCATATCTCCGTGCTAATTAGACTACTTCATCAATGATATAATTAAAAACCTTTAATCATGTTTTAATTAGCCGGGCTTGTCTGATTTGTTTAATCTCGCCGGGTCTATTGGATAGGCTAATTAATATCAGGCGACGATTGAAGATGATATACCTGTTAAAAAATTATTATTTATTATTAAAGGAACGTGTAATAAAATTGAAATAATGACCACAGTCGTCAATCTTCAGATTGGTTTGGTAGACATCGTTTAAAAAATAAATAAATAAAGAAAATAATAATAATAATAATAATAATAATAATAATAATAATAATAATAATAATAATAATAATAATAATAACGAGAGAGAGAAACTTTTTCAAGGTTTGTATGATGTTTCCTGTTGCATTCTGTCTTCCTGTCATAAATGAACTGCATAAAAATGGTCAAATTATTGAGGATCGTTACAGAGAGAGAGAGAGAGAGAGAGAGAGAGAGAGAGAGAGAGAGAGAGAGAGAGAGAGAGAGACGTAAGGGTCATTTTTTGTTTTGTTATTTTTAGAAATTGGTTTGATTTATTTATTTTTTAATACATGCAGTATATAAATGTATACAAAGGAAAATATTTTGTATTAGACTAATTCCCAGTGAATGCACTATGAGTGCATATGAAATTAATTACAGCCACAGACGCCGATTTATTTATTTGCAGCAAAAATCCTCCTGCGTCTAAATATTTATTTTTCTAAACAGAAGCTTACTGAAATGACGCACAGGACGTGTGTTAATATGTCAGTGCAACAAATTGATCTGAAATTTGCGTTTTGAGAAATTTTGCCCACTGTCCCAGGAGACAGAGGCAGAGCTGATGTGTGATGGTGTAAAACATTCTTATTCATTAAGAATAAGAAGGAAAAAAATCAAACCCAATCAGGAGGGATATGGGTAAAACAAAACAAAACTAGAATGTGTCAGAACAACTCTCAACTTTAAATAAATACCCTCTTTAGTGTGTGTACATATATATATATATATATGTTTCTTTGTTTGTTTGTTTGTTTACTACTATTAATAATATCCTACACCAAAAGCATAATTATGTCAAAGCCTTATTTAATATTAATAGTATGCTACTAACCAAAAAAAAATAAAATAATAAAAATTAAAAAATTAAAGCCTATGTAATTTCATTCAGCCGTGTAGGTGACGTTATATTCAGGCGGGCGTGTCCTGTTGCCTAGGCGACCACAGCCACGATATCCGCGCACACGTCACAGTCTAGTTGAGTAACTTTTACTGTGCAGTGAATTTTTTCAATTGATTGTATTGCTGTTATTTGAAAATGGGGATAGATAGATAGATAGATAGATAGATAGATAGATAGATAGATAGATAGATAGATAGATAGATAGATAGATAGATAGATAGATATGGAATGTCGGTGCTCTGGAAGTGACAAGTGACGTATCAGGGCCTCAGCTCCACACGGACAGCCACCACTATTCTGGAGACCTCAAACGCTCCAATCAATGTCCACCTTCCAGATAGTGGAAGACTTGATCTATGATGAAACTTTAACGAAATCATTTATATTTCACCAGCCTCCTAAATCGGCGTATGAAATTTTCATTGACGACGTACCGTGTAAAGGTGTATCCGAAGTCAAATTAATCAATAGGGCTTCAGCTCCAGAGCAATAGACTCTGAGCAGTGGCATTAACTTACTCTGTACAGCCTTAACATACTGTACATTTACACAAACTGTAGATGGTGTGTTTGTATATATACAGCAGTGGATGCAGTAAACTTAAGCATAGTACACAAGGTTTCTAGAGAAAGGAGATGTTTGGGATAAAACTCCTCCATCAGCTGTGAGGCTGTAGGAGACAAAACTCTTGTTTGGATAGGATGAAATTCAAAACACAAATCGGCACAGATATGGTCCATATACATATACCTAGGTTTCCACGTTTCCTCCTTTTTTGCTCCCATCTCTGTTCTTCTCTTCCCTCCTCTTCAGTGTTTTTTCCCCTTATGTCGGTCTTTCTATGAGGGTTTCGCTATATATCATCAGACAGGTGAGCTTGGAAGTATCTCCCCCCCCTCCCTGAAAGAAAACAGCAATGTATTTTCAAACTAATAAATACACTTTTGTTTCCTCACTAAAAATATATAAATAAATAAATAAACAAATAAATAAATAAAGAGGAATTCTAAGTAAAAATAGTGCTCGGCAGAGCTTTTTGCTTTTACTACACATAAATAACAACGCAAAAGGAGAATGGCAAAACGGCAAGCTGAAACAGAGACGAGAGACGTGAGGGGAAAATAACAGCTCCGGTTGATGTACAGTAGCTCAGGTGACTTGTTTGCTTTCTTTGACGCACATCAGAATCAAGGTAGAGCGCCGCGCCTCTTGTGTGCTTTACACAAAAGACATTTTCGAGAGCGTCCCTCAGGAGCAGGGCTACGCTAACAATCCCAATTATACCCAGACCACCAGAGACAGCTGGTTTAATACACACCGCTCCTTTGTAAGGTAACACAGACATGTTGTGAGAAGATGGAGACAAAGGATGCAACAGAGAGAAGGGAAGAAATTGAGAGACTGGGTGTGTGTGTGCGCGTGTGTGTGTGTGTGTGTGTGAGAGAGAGAGAGAGAGAGAGAGAGAGAGAGAGAGAGAGAGAGAGAGAGAGAGAGAGAGAGAGAGAGAGAGAGAGACAGTGAGAGTGTATATATGAGAAAGACAGTGTAGGTGTGTATGTACTGTATTTATGCATGCGAAAGTGAGATGCACAGAGAGGGAGAGGCTGTCAGACTGTGTATGGCTTGTCTGAGACTGTGTGTCACACAGAGAAAAAGATTGTGTGTGTCAGCATGAGATAAAAAGAGGGTCAGAGAGAGATAGAGAGTGTGTGACTGTGTGTGTGTGTGTGAGTGTGGATGAGAGAGAGAGAGAGAGAGAGAGAGGGAGGGAGGGGGGATAGAGGACAAGATCAACACTCTCTCCAGATTGCTTTCAGTGGTTTTATTTGCAGCATTCTCTCTTTATCTCCTCTCACCTCTTTACACAAGTGTGTGTGAGGTCAGCGCTCAGAAAGAGACAAGCCAGTGGCACAGCAGAGGACTGGCTGAGCTCTCCTCATTCTCTTTCAATGCTCTCTTCTCATTCATACAACACTTCCAGATCAGTACACAGATCATGACCCAATTATAAAGCTGAATTAAGCTGGATAGCTTTGGATAAATGGATTGGCAAAAAAAAAAAAAAAGAAAAGTGAAATCAGTGTTAAACAAGACATCATGCATACAGCATGCATACTATAATCAAGGCTTACAGAACAAATAAGAAGTACTAGACAGCTAAAAGACCACAGTGAATTATTTTTGCTGAGTGTGTTCAACCATACTTGTTTCATAATAGTAAGACTGAGTTTCTATTATGATACATAGTAGATTTTTTATTTTTAATATTGTGACCGTCCCTCACTGCTTATTATTATTCTTAGTATTTAAGAATCATTCCCAGGATCATCCAAGAAAAATATGACTCATGCCAAATCTAGATGACGTTCAGAATCTACACTTAAAATTGGACCATAAAGCTTTCAGGATACAAACACTTGTCATGGTGGTGTTGTCATGGAAGTTGTGTACAACTTTTACAACTTTTTAAAGGTACATAATGTGACCTTAAGGATGTTTTGAGTGTACTTGAGTGTACTGTTGTTTGTACTTCAAAGAATGTACTTGCCGATTTCATTTCACGCTTCATAACCTCTAGATTGGACCTCTGTAACATGTTACAATATGCGTTGTCCTGCTGCCTCATGAAGTAAAGTCTGGTGTATCTTGCTGATCTTCTGAAGCAGTATAGCCCCCAAAAGCATTTCTCTCAACACTGAAATAATGTTTAGAAGTGATCTATAACTCAAAAGGTGGTTTAACATGTTAAATGTTAAACCAGTGTGTATAACTTGGGCTATTTATAGTTCTGTTTTTTATTTTTATTTTATTATTTTACTGCATTTTCAAGTTTGAATAATTTTCATGCATTTATACTCCATTATTAATGATTGTTGATTGTTTTATTAATGTGTGTAATAATTAATAAATTTTTTAACCTCATGATTTATATATGTAAATTCAGTAAGTAAACCTTAGGGGATCCATCAACAAACATCAACAAACAAACAAACAAATAAACACATAATAATAATAATAATAATAATAATAATAATAATAATAATAATAATAATAATAATAATAATAATTCCTCTTCCTCTTCTTCTTCTTCTTCTTCTTCCTCTTCCTCTTCCTCTTCTTCTTCTTCTTCTTATTATTATTATTATTATACGTCTGCACAAAGTCAGTTTCTTGAATAGATTATTTAGGAAGTGTAATCTGGTACATTCTGAAAAAAAATAATAATAAATCCAGAACCCTTAAAATTATTATTATTATTTTTTTTTTTTTTCAGTTTTCTTTCTGTGGAAACCATTAAAGGTTCTATGAACCTTAAATCAGAGTGTTACATAACACTCTGGACTACTGTTTTATTTGACTTAATTGGTTTCATTTACCTTCTTTGTACAGTAATTTTAAACGTACAAAAACAAAGGAACACGCACTGACTGCTTTGCTCACAGCCAAATTGAGCCACACAATAATTCCTTACATGCATTCAATATGGAAAAGATCACTGGGCTGTGTGCTGTTATAGAAAAATGATCAATGATGGTGTGGTGTGATGTAGTGTAACACAAAGCAGAGTTAGTCTTACCACACTGAAGTTGATTATTTTCCAATAACAGCATGTCCTGAACTGTTTTATTCCTTTTTATCCATTAAGAGTAATGTTCAATGTTGTAGAATGTCTGTAAGCCTAATTTCATGTATTACTTAATCCATTAAAAAAAAGTAAGTGATGGTGAGTACATAGGTTTTTATAATCAAGTCATGCGATCCAGATACGTTCAGATCCAGATAGTTCATTGCAACCAACGCTGGTGACCCATTCTTATATTTCGATCCTATTTTTGCCAGAAAAACATTGAAAATACACACTTTGATGTAATATGGTGAACCTCGCAAAGGGTCTGATAATTGGGAGGTTGTGGGTGCACCAGGAGGTCAGCCAAGCAAATAATGTGCTACCAGTTTTCCCATGATACCGCAGTGCCCGTGGCCCCCTGAAAGCGAGGGCTTGAGACTTCAGCCACGCCGGGACTCCCCAGGCCAGAGCATGAGAAGGTCAATCCTCATAATGATGTCACATACCTCTAGGTCCTCCGAATCAATATAGCTCAGACAGACCACAATGCACCTGCCACTGTCTCAAATAAGGCACCAGTAAAGCAAAGCCACGGAAGTGGCCCCTGTGCTGACAATATGAAATATATCAACTTCGCTTTTGGCGCTGCTGGTTTAATTGTAAATGCAGGAAATTCACACCTGCCAATATTGTGGTCACAACCCCACGTCTGATAAAGCAGCAGGCAAACAGAGAAATGTGTACAAACACAGATTATTTGAGTATTTGTACAGAGATATGAAATTTAATACAAATAGGAAGATTCTAAATAAATTGAATATTGAGTGTCCTTTTTTTTTTTTTTTTTTTTTTTTAAATAAATATGCAATAGCTGCCCAGTGCTGTTGCAGGAAAATAATCAGTGACACAAAGCAGAGTTACAGTTATTACCTCATAGCTGATTATTTTCCTATACCAGTACATCCTGAAATGTTTTGTTCCTCTTATATCACAGCAACCTGTGTTTTATTAATTAATGAAAGGCATGTCATACTTTTTTTTTTTATCCATTTATAGTTACATATATTTAATGTTGTGCAATGCCCATGAAATAAGTTACTTCCTGTTATCGCTTTTTTATGGCTGCTATAAACACTCCCTCTCTTTAAGTTAATAATACAAAAATGAGACAAAAAGCTTGTCATGTTACACGTAAACAAGAAAGACTTTCCCATGGTGGAAAACACTACAGACTCCTTCCATAAATGTTAAATAAACTTACAGAAAATTTCACCATATCAGTGATGAAACATTGTTTTTGTTAAGAAAGAATGTTTTCTGATCTGTTTATTATTAGGTTTAGATTATGTGGAGCATCAGCCATACAAGTCCCTGTGTAAGCTATTACTATAGAAATGATAATGCATTAGAATGAGTGAGTGTCAGAGCTGATGAGTTCTTGTTGGCTGAAAGGTATATTCTTTTGATGTAATTATAAGATGGTAATGAAAATTCTGGTGATGTAATTATAACATGGTAATGAAATTAAAATGGTCATATATGAGGCATAATTAAAAATTAAACTTCTTCAACTGCTTTACTATTGACTCATTAAAGAACATGAAGTGAATGCTCTTATACCTAAATATCCAGACTGAAAATTCAAAGAAATGTCATACTATACTATACTATACTATACTATACTATACTATACTATACTATACTATACTATACTATACTATGTTCCAGAATATGATCCTTTTTTCATGGTAACATTACAGCGCTAATAAGTATATTAGTAATACTAATATACTATGCTATACTACACTACAGTATACGACACTATACGTTATGTACCAGTAGGGACATGGTCGAGCGTCCACTGTGGACGGAGAGGAGTTGGGTTGAACCAGGTCTACTTATGTGAACTTTGTTTGTCCTACCAGTGAATGCTGTGGGTCAGAGAGAGACGGAGCTGACAGAGCCGGCACATACACAACAACCTTTCCGTGGACTTGAACTTGAAGTGGAACATAGCAAGCCGTGAGTGGCTTAGAGTTTTTGGTTTCGGTTTATTTTGTGAAATGTATGTGAACCACACTACACTAAACTACATGAACTATACTATACTATATATAGTGTGGTGTAGTATCATATAGCATAGTGTAGTGTAGTATAGTATAGTACATGTAGTATAGTGTAGTGTGGTATAGTATAGTATAGTATAGTATGCTACACCACACTACACTATACTACATGTACTATACTATACTACTGTACTATATATAGTGTGGTGTAGTATCGTATAGTGTAGTGTGGTATAGCATAGTATAGAATAGTATAGTATACTATGCTATACTATGCCACACTACACTATACTGCATATACTTTGCTATACTACCCTATACTATACTACACCATATCCAAGATACAATTTATTTTATCATGGCACCACAACAGCACTAATAAAGATGGCAGTGAAACACAAACAAATGATCTAGCAAATGATTTGTATTTCTATGTTTAGTTTTTTTTCAGTTCTTATATTTTCTAGCACGTTCTAACAAATTGTTTGTATTTTTATGGGGTTTTTTCCCCTGTAATTTTTCCTGTACTAATGGGGGGGGATCTGCATTTCTAAAATCAAATTGAAACAAAACAGAAAAATCAGAAACCAAATAACCAAAAGTATCAAAGTGTCCTGTTATTTGAGCATGCTTATTGATGCACATGATTTTTTAGACGTGTGTGTGAACATATTGGTGTGAAATGGTTTGTTTTAGGTCTCTGTCTGGGACTACAGCTGCTGAGTGAACATCTCTACCATCTTTTTCATTAGTCTGACTGTCCCAGGTGTTAATACAGGCCTGTGGCTTGTCATGAGTTGTCTAATGGATGATGCTAATTGACCTCCTTTCTGCCTTTCTTCTGTGCGAATGAAAAGCTTTTCCCGCCGTCCTCTCATGGAGCATGTCACCATCTGATCTGACAAATGAAAAAGCTCTCGCCTGTCACTCTGTCAGCGCTCATCAGCCTTAATGATCATTTCTCCCTTCATCCAATCGCATACCAAAACAAACGATTTAAACTTGCTCACATTTGTGTGCATGTGTGTAGCATGAATAGCTGAGCTGATGGTATCTGTGCACTTCCCCCCTCCTCCACTTTTTCAGGTGTTCAGGAGGTTGTGATGCAAAATGCTTACACAGAAATGTTCACATCAGATCTTCTTCTATTAGTTGCTTGTGTTACTGACAATCTGCATTTACTTTATAAGATCAAGCCTATTCAAGTCCCAAGGAGATTCTATGACTGAGTTTTCCCTAAAGCCTGGCAGCATGAATTTCAGCATGCTAAAATGGTAGAACGAGTATCAGTTTAAACAATCTCTTCATCTGAACACTACAGTGATTTCCAGAAATTAGCAACATATCACTATCTTCCAAGCAATGGTAGACTTTTTCAAGCAGCCCTCTTCCCTCTTTACTACCAATCCATGATAAATGGGCATACATTTGAAAGAAATAATTGTTTGGTGAAAACTTTGGGGGAAAAAATGTTCCACAATGTTCCACTTACCCAATAGTCTATGAGACCAATCTATGAAGCTAGCAAGTAAGTCTATCTTAGCTACAATCATTACCACAAATACATGACCAGTCTATGGTCAGGCTATATCTGTTTCAGACAACAGTGATAAGCTACAGAATCGGTTTTCACTAAACTATTTTCTAAAATAGCCTGGGCTGAGTTTCCAAAAAAGCATAGCAGCACAAAAGATCGGTGTTAAATGGTAGAGCGAGCATCACATTGAACTCTCTCTCTCTCTCCCAGTTAAGATGAAACTCAGCCCTGAATGGTCTATATCTATGGTTTATTCTGTGAAAATATACCACACTTATGTTTTAGCTATAACATAAATGATGAGAAGAATTAACGTGTTTGGTGGCCTACACACAGCATTAAATGTGATTTTAAATGGATAAGAAGTACAATGTATTGTTCTTTAATAAATAAAATAATGTAATCATTGGCAAATTGCATGGTATAAGATGAATAAAGCATTTTGCGCTGTTGTTGGAAAATAATCCAACTCCAGGGTGGTAACAGTAACTGGGCCACATCACACCACCCTGTCACTGATCACTTTTCTATAACAGCACGTCCCATGTGTCCCCCCCCCCCCCCTTACTTAGCATCACCAACTTTCAGCTTTGCAACACTTTTTGGACTCCTGTTGTGAAGCAAAACAACTGAAATCACTGAGGAAAGAAAAGATCATTTTGATTATGTAAGATGGCTACCAACTTATGTGATGTGAAATGATGCGTAAGTTTGTTCATCGCACCAGCATGGCCAAGACGAATTGATGTTCATTAAGCCCAATCCCACGCATTCAGATCAAACCTGGCACTTTACCTGCTAACGTTGTGCAAATAACTTATTCATGCACTTGCTGTACCTACACACTATTGACAAAAAAAAAAAAAAATCCACCACACTCTGATCAAAGCGAAGTGTTCAGTAGGTTTGTTGGGGCCACGAAGCCCGAGTCTGTAAATCTAATGATCTTCAAACGCTTCACTGTTGCAGCGGGAGCTTAGCACAGCATCCAGGTAAGTCCCCTCGTTTCGTCCCCTAGAGGAGGCTTAATTGTGCTTGGCTGCTGGGTGACAGGTGTCAGGTCTCTCCTAAATACACACACACACACACACACACACACACACACACACACACAGAAACAAGAGCACTTCAGCCTCCATTATAAGCTCATTATTAGCATAATAATGCAGAAGTGCACTGCTGTGCTTGATGCTAACAACGCTATCACTCAAATGAAAGAGGAAAGCACTAATACTGTGGTAAGGGGGTGGCAGGAATAAGGGGTCACATATGCTGCATTCATGCCACGTGGGAGAATTCCAGAAGAAGGAAAAAATCCACCTGGAAAGAGTTAACGCATTGTCATTTAATTTAAGTTGGCGTTTTTTATCTAGTATTAGTTAGCATTAGGTTATAGATGAGTGTGTATGCATTATTATTTAATAACACTGAAATGTGAAGTGCGATTGTGTGTTCTGAACTGAAATATAAAATAAAATTCCTATTTTTATTTGAAACAAATTTGATTACCTTGTACACTGATCAGCCATAACATTAAAACCACTGACAGCTGACGTGAATAACATTGATTATCTTGTTACAGAGCGACTGTGAGCGGCTTTGATAAGGGCCAAACTATGATGGCTAGAAGACTGGGTCCCAAAATGGGATCTCCAAAATGGCAGGTCTTGTGGGGTGTTCCCAGTATGCAGTGGTTAGTCCTTACCAAAAGTGGTCCAAGGAAGGACAACCGGTGAACTGGTGACAGGCAGACCAGGTACACTCCTTCATAGCAACATTAATCCCTAATGGTAGTGGCCTCTTTCAGCAGGATGATGCGCCCTGCCACACTGCAAAATTATTCAGGAATGATCCATGGAGGCCCCACCTCGCTACATACAGGACTTAAATGATCTGCTGCTAATGTCTTGGTGCCAGATACCACAGCACACCATCAGAGGTCTTATAGAGTCCATGCCCATGAAGTTGGTTTGGGAGACTTACACAGTATTCGGCAGGTGGTTTTAATGTTATGGCTGATTGGTGTACACACGGCATGTTTATGAAGTCAATTCACTGCAAAAAAAAAAAAAAAAGAAAGGACATTAGCAAGGGGAAATGTCTTGGATATAGTCTATTTTATTCATTTCAACCTTGAAATATTCTTGTTCTATTGGCAGATCATTTTAAGGATTTATTTATTGAAAGACGAAAAATGATCTGCCAATAGAATAAGATATAAATGTAACACTAGACTGATATTGATGTTTGATCATCTTATATTCGGTTTATTGTAATCTTATAATAGGAAATGTTAGATAATTTTTAAAAACTATATTCAAGATGTTTCCAGTTGCTAAGGTTTTACTTTTTGCAGAAATTCCAACTTGGAATTCCCTATTCAACATTCATTTACATTTATGGCATTTGGCAGACACCCTTATCAAGAGCGATTTACATTTATGTTGTTTATACAACTGAGCAGTGGAGGGTTAAGGGCCTTGCTCAAGGGCCCACAGTGGCAGCTTGGCAGGGCTAGGGTTTGAACTCACGACCTTCTGATCATTAGTCCAACATCTTAACCACTGAGCTACCACTGCCACCTACAGCCATATTCCTACTGAGAAGGCAGTAATTACATCTGCTTCTGTATGATGTCAAATGCAGCAGTTCAGTAATCTGCAATAAACGTGACCTCTTCGATCACTGAATATTGTTGATTTCTTAGTAGCCATCATATTTGACTTGGGATTGATTTAAACGTAAATAACTGAATCATAATATATATAAATAAGCAAATCATGTTACTTCTCAATTGTTTGCTAATGAGCTGCTCATCACAGACTATTATAACTGTGTGAAAATCATCTCACTGTTTATCCACATATTAATGTTTACCAGTTAACACTAGCACTGTCTATGAGTCTTTTATCTATAACTGTAACGGGTTTAAACTCTCCTGTCTTTAAACTCCTGTCTTTGATAAAGGATTGGTTTGGTTTGTGGCAATAATAGTGATTAAACTGAGGTAAAATAGAAGAAAACATTTTTAGCAGTGTATGTTGTCTTCTGTATAAATGTGTGCAAATTTTAGCTTTCTAAAATAAATTTTCATATTTAAAGTCTTTACAGAAAGAAACACATTAAGTGATTGAGCCAAAGTCTGCAGAAGAGTTGTGGAAAGTTCTACAAGATGCTTGGGGAAGAAAAAAAATGCACTAGCAGCTGATTTCCTTATAAAACTGACCAACAGTGTACTTGAAAGGCAAACTAAATATTGATTTGAGTTTGTTATTCACTGTTTACTGTTCTTTAAAGAATTTCTTTTTAAATCTTTTTCATTATTTTCAAGGCATCCTTGTTTTTTCCAGACTTTTACCCACCCTAGCCTGCTGTATATTTAATGCACGCCACTTCACATGCATTAGATCTATTCTGATCACACAAAATAAGAGCCGTTTATTTGCCAGTCTTTTCTTTTACAGTACAACAGAAATAGCTGGCATTACCAAATGGAGCATGGGGGGGGGTCTGAATTACTGCACTATCAGAGTCTTCAAAGCCGTTCCACAGCTGGCCTGAGCCTCATGGGTTGGCATTCAAAGTGATGAGGGATCGAGAGATTAGTGTAATGATCTGCTGATAGCTAGCACTATAGAGCAAACTAACAAGTATTTGGAGATGAATCTCATATATTTGAATTAGATGCTTGCTAGGGGTAAGATTTACCTTATTATATTATTATATAATTTGAAATAATGGGTTACGTTTTTGAGAGTTTAAAAAAAATAGAACCCTAAATAGAAATCCCAAAAATTTCTATCTCAAAATGAAAGATTTTATATTAGTTATGGCAAAGGCGAAGCATCTGGGATTCTCAGGGGGAAAGCAAACGCTTTGAGAGTGCTCCAACTCAACATGAAACCATTCACAGTCCTCAGTCATGTTCACATACATGAAACGTATAAACCATAAATGCATGTCAAGTTTTCATGTTCTAAAGAAATAGCTAGATTTCTATTAAATAGCTAACTTTGGATGTCAGTTGCTAAAAATTACCAGCAAGCTAATGCTAGCCTAGCTTGATGTGAATCTGGTGTTGGACATCAGTGTAGAATACTTGCTATTTGCAAAGAACATAAAATCTCATATTTGACCACTCGATTTTTAAAATCATCTACTTTTTTTTTCTTGGGAATCTTGCATGCTTTTTTCTGTTTTGACTAATTTATATAAAATCTGTATTTTTAAGATATGAATGTTTGAGATTTATATTTTGGGGGCTCTTTTTCTTATTTAATTTTTTTTTTTTATCTCAAAACCAGAAAGCATCATTTCAATGTATATGTTTATAAATGTGTAAATCTAACCTCTAGCGAGTTCAAAACATTAAAAACTAATTTGAAAATGTAAATTATTAAATTATTAAATACACAATGGGAAAAAAAAATATATTTTTTAATGTGGTGAGTATATAGTTTAAATATATAAGGGCATGCAAGGATCAGACATTGTCGAAAGAGTCGAGAGAGAGTCGAGAGAGGTCAGAGAGTGTAATGCTAACACACACACACACACACACACACACACACACACACACACACACACACACACAATGAACTAATCTCAAATGGCTTACACGTAGTACACAATAGACCGAAAGAAAAGCATTCCTTCAGGTCAGACATCACAGTATATCTGACGAAATGCAGATTTCACCTGTAGGGCATGTGTCTGTATGTGTATTTCTGTGTCTATCTGTGTACTTTTTGTGTCTGTCTGTGTGCTGAGGTGATTTGGAGGCTAAAGAGATGATTACTCCCGAGGTTTGTTTTATGTTTGGTGTCTCTGGTGTGTCCAATTACACAGTTACACAATTGGGAAGGTGAATTATAGGTTCATTTAGAAGAAAAATAGATAGAAGCTCCATCTGTGAATTAATTAAATGAATTTTATTTTTATAGACACATCAGGACTAATCCTCAAAAGAACCGGCATTCATGTGAACCAATGCGAAAGGCTCAGTATACTCCCAAATCAGCTCGGATTTTTTCAAAAGCTGCCAACAGACATGAAGAGACGAGATAATTAACTCCCTCTTTCCTCGAGCCGTTTCAGTACAAGATGCTGCTGTTTGGCATGAAATGCGCACCGTCTTCTCACTAACAGGCTTGTTTAAGTCTATCTCGAGCCCCCTCACCAGACCCCCGACGGAGACCAGCTCCTGAGACCCCCGTCGTGCTTTGAGAAACTCTTTAGAGCCCTAATCCACTCCAAATGCGCCGATAATTCTCCCTCGCCAGGCCACTCTCCTTCCTCGCCGAGTGTCATGAGAGTGGCCTCACGGGAGCCGATCAGCCAATGATAACAAAGTAGCCAGATGTCTGGTGCTGGCAGACTCCCAGAAGCTCGGCAGCGGTACGCAGCAGCATCCGCCATGGGCCCCAGATCAAAGCTACCTGAGATTACTTATGGGCACAAAATATGTGTTGCTTATTCTACAGTTCCCATTAATAACAATCTGGGAGAATTTGTATTTCTAATTAACTCTTTCTTTTGGGCGCAGAAGAGCTGTAGGTTTTCACGGGCTCCCTTTTTTTCCGCTATGCAATCAGAGAGCAAACAGGAAATCGGAAGTCTGGAGAAGCAACATCAGCTATTTCAAGCTTTTTTTTTTTATTCCCAGACTTTAAAATTGTTGAGAAAAAAAGGAGAAAACAAGCCTTTTCAGGTTATAAGGATGATGGTGGAGCCATACTTTCAAAGTGATGCATCTGATTTGGGAAGACAATTCTGAATGTTTTCTATTTAAAAAAAAAAAAAAACACATTTCTATATCTTTACTTCTCTTTATCCCACAGTGGTATTGAATTCTCAAATCAGAATCATATATGGTTTCTGTAGTAACAACTTACATGGGGACTTGTATGGCAGATACACCACATAATCTAAGTCTAACAATAAACAGATAGCCAAATGTGTTATTTAAATTTTTTTTTTTAATCATAAAATCCATAATATTGTAAAGTTTTCTGTTGGGAGACATACTGTATATTTAACATTAATGGAAGGAGTCTCCAGTGGCAGTACTGTCTTCAGAGCAGATGAGCTTGTGCTTTACAGTCTCTGTAACATGACAAGCTGAAATGAGAGGTGAAATTTTTTCTATTTCCACCTGCTTTGGGGTACCCATGTTCAGCGTCAGATTTATTTGTGATGTCACACTCCACAACAGTGGTTAATGGCACATATGGAAGTAGAAACTCAGGGCTTTAAGAATTTGCATTTTTTTCTTAAATATTTCTTTTTTCACCTAGCCTACTAGGTTTAAATTTTATAATTTTATTGTGACAGTTGTATACAGTGTTTTAATATCAAAAAAGCTTTAGCTGTGCTGTTCATTTGATCTCTATACCAATGTTATCGTGGACAGGTGTGAATTGTTTGCCCAGCAGGGGGCTCACACTCCTCCCATTTCTCATCACCCTGCTCACCAGCAGCTAAACACAGAGTCTCGATACTCTACACACAGAAACCCAACAGTGTCCTGACTAATCTTAGACAGACTAGTGGCAATAAAATGATTCAGTTTATACTGAATGAAAATGTCCGATTCGATGTCCGAGGCGATTTTCATTCCGTCGGCCGAATGGAATGCCAGTGTACTGTGAGAAAGGGTTAAGAGAAAAAAGAGAGGCTGTTGAGGAAATGACTGTTTACAGCTGTAACATATAACATAACCTATAACTTAATAACTAACTTGTCTTGTGGATGTTCCATAATGTTAAATGTAACCATAAACAATTAAAAAAGTGTGATGTCTCATTTATTAATAAACTTATATGCAAATCGCTGTGATATAAGAAGATTAAAGCACTTGGGGACAGGCTATTATAGGAAAATAATCCACTTCAGGGTAGTAAGAGTAACTGCGCTTGGTGTCAGGCCGTATCACACCACCCCAGCGTGGATATGTTTTCCTTTAACACCATGGCCTGTTGTGTGTCATTCGTGATATATCTAATAAGTTTAAACTTTTTATTTTATTTGCTATTTTCATTTAAAGGCCCAATCAGGATTTGTGGAACTAAAATATATGATTATGAAATCTATTTTCCCACTCATTTTGCTTTGTTAAGGCTTATTTTGGGATCATCTTAGAACTATTTAGATGAAGTTTTGTATAGGAAAGTTTGTTTGTTTTTTCTGATGTTGAGAAAGGTTTTTTATTCTCCTTTAAGAACTACTTTCATGATGTTCTCCATATCCCCCATCATGACTACAGTATTCCTTTGACAAATATTTAGAGGAGACCAGTGCCTTTGCAGTACACAAAACAAGGCTCACTCGGCAGACGCCATGGGAAGACTATTGTTGCTTCCTTTCTCCTCTCAGAAAGAATTAGCCTATTTCATCTCCCACAGACTCATGCATATTTCCATGCTGTGAATTGCAGACCTGCTTTGGAGTCTTATTTATAACTTGAATTATGTAGATGGAATGTGGTAAAAGTTAAGCAACATGTGCTCATAGTCATCTATTAATATTCAAATTGAGAAGGATTGATTCATGGCTTTGGTTGATGTATATGTAATGATTTATAATCCCATGATCCTGTGTCACCCGAAAGATTCCCCTTTGAGACCTCTCAAGGTTTCTTCCTTATGTCTTCTCAGGAAATGACCAAGTTGAGGAAAGATCCAAAAACTCAGGAATAAGCAGAATCATTTGGTTCTATCTTATTAGGAATGGCCTTGTGGGACATTTTGTACCAAGGCAAAGTAGAAGACTGTAGTATGCTATAGAGCCAAAACATAGCATGACAACTATAGACTCTCATGAAGAATCTAAATTTGAAATTTGGGGTCAAAGTGCAGAACCAGCCATGATACAGCACCCCTTGGAGTTCAAGGGCCCAACAGTGGCAGCTTGGGGTTCTTGGGCTTGAAACCCCAAACTTATGATCAGTAACGCACAGCCTTAACCACTGAGCCAGCACTGCCCCTGTCTCTTCATTGGCTTGTTTTCCATGTGTGAGCACCTGTTCTGTGTTCAGCACTTAATTAGTCTGGTTATTTAAACCCTATTTTCTCTATTCTCCTTTATGAAGTCTGGCCAATTATATTATTTTCTGATTTTCTAACTAATGCATTTGTCGTTGTGTTTTTAGTATGGGTTATGCTTCTTTGATAATGCCTGCATGGATATTATTTATGTACCCTTGCATGACCCTACAATAAAGCCCATTCTGAGTATACACACTTGGGTCCTGTCTCTTACTACAAGTTACAGGTAAAAATGCTGAGAATGCTGTGAATCACATATGTGCAGTAATGTAGAGGCTTTTGAATAAGGATAACAAATGTTGCCCAGTGGTACAGCAGGTAGAGTTGCCGCCTACAGCTCCAGGCTCCCCAGTTCAATCCTGAGCTTGGGTTACATTCTGTGTGGAGTTTCAGATGTTCCCTGTGTCCACGTGGGGTTTCCTTGGTGTTCTCCGGTTTTGTCCCACCCCCCCAAAAAAACATGCCGGTAGGTGGACTGGCTCTGCGAATTATAGGCCACCCATCCAGGCTGTCCAGTGTTCCCGGGATAGGCTCCGGATCAACAGTGACCCTGAAGCAAATGAATGAATGCATATAGGAAGTCCTACATGCTTAAAAGAAGGTTAAATTTAGCACCCTGCCCTCTGGTGGAACCCTTGAATGTTCAACGTAGAACATTTAATCTTTCAAAGAGTACTGAGTTGAATATATTTTAGAAATTAAGAACCTTTACCTATCCAAAGCACTCTTGAAGAATCCTTTATTTCGAAGAGTATATTAAGTTGTATCGAATAAATACCTTAAGACAAACAATTTTTGAGATTGTTATTATTTGGTGTCTATTTCTAACAGTATATGGTATCACTTTAAGAAAATGAAACTTTAACCTTCGAGATACATTGCTTTGAGTATAACTAGCAGAAGTTCATCACTCCTAGAAGAGCTTCCTCTCCTGCCTACCGTTGCACTTGGACTGTTATTAATGTGTGCTGAATAATTTATCAGTATAAAATTACCATGGTTCTTTTGATTCCTTTTTTCCCCGCAAAGACTTTTGCCAACACAATTAAAAAGCATTACACATACTTCAATGGAAGCTGAATTATTTTCACCCCTTTACTTTTTACTCATTCTTCTCTTTTTGTATTTTTCCCTATCTCTCATGTACTTGTGCAGCATGAAGCGCCTGCTGGGGAGGGCCGTGGTCGAGCATTGACCCTAACCACCAAGAGCGGTTTATGGATAATGGATGAAGTGATACACGTTCACCTCCCTGCAAGCTGTGCATAATGGGCCATTCCTTCTTTAAACACAGTCTGAACTTGAGGGCTTGAAAAGTACAGGTTTTAGCAGTTAGGATCATCTCTCTTTAGATAGACCTCACTGCATGAAACTGTGTATTTGCTAAGACCTAGAATATACAATATATAGTATTATATGCTATATGTTACATACTTATATTTAATTATTATTATTATTATTATTATTATTATTATTATTATTATTATTATTATTATTATTATTATTATTATTATTAGTATAAGTCTTAGACACATGTGCATTTCTTCTGCACTCAGTGGAAAGAGATTGAATGAATGCTGTCTAGCTGTAGTCCTCAAGCAGACTTATCTTTTGCTGAATTATTTCCATTCCTCTTACTTCTAAAAGCAAAGCCGAAATACTCTTAGTGCCCTAGTCATATTCCATGCAGGGGTCTGTCCACATCTCAGTGCCGAGACCCACAATTGGCAGTAATTGGCACGCTTCCTCGGACGTCCTCAGAGAGATCTGAGTGTGAGAGCATACACGCTGCCCTTTCCACCAATTAGACAGAGGGAGTAGCAGGCAGGGGGGCGGGGCTGCTGGAGAACTACCGCACACCTTCATATGCTTCCTTCATCCCTCCATCCTTCCATCTCCTTCCATCCCCCAGCGTCTTCCTCTTGCTCCTGAGCGCTCAGTGGAGGAGCCTCTGTGCTTAACACGCTGTCAGTCATGGTTCTCCATCACCACTGCTTTTTAACCATCTCATCAAACTGAACAGCCGTGTGCACTTTACACTCCACATTCACACTCAACAGTCCATAGCTACACTTTACACTCCCCACTCAGTCAATATGTCTCCGGGTCTGAGTGTAAAATATTAGGAATGAGGATGGTGGGTTTCTGAGATGATGTGATTAGTCTGTCCATTTGTTTATACAGAAATAAGTCAGTTTTTATTGTTTTGTATCAGGAAAATAAAGTGAAAATTGCTAGCTAGCTAGGCAGCTTACTCTTATAATACTCAATCATTCATCTCCAGTAACTACTTTATCCTGGGTCAAGATGGATCTTGATGGATCGGAGCCTGTCCCAGGAACACTGGGCGTGAGGTGGAAATACACCGTAAATAAAACAGCAGTCCATTGCACATATACAGTACATGAACATGTAGAGGAATTTAGCATACAGTAGCTGATCCAGTTACTGGCATGTTTTTGCATCATGATCCCTCCGATCTTGTAGCACCTCTTGACTGTTCCCACCATCTCTCAGGCTACAAGGAAGGCATGCATCAAGACTCCTCTATGTTCTGGCACCTAGGTGGTGGAATGGACTTCCCATAGATGTCCGAACAGCCGAGTCACTGGCAGTCTTCAAACGACATCTAAAGACCTACCTCTTCCTGAAGTACTTAAATGTGTGCTTTTCTTATTATATTACCTCCCAAACAGAGTTTTTAGACTGATGGTATTCTTAGTCCATGACCTAGTGAACGAGTATCAGGATGTATTTATTGATAGAGACTTCAAAGCACTTCTGTAAGTTGCTCTGGATAAGAGTATCTGCCAAATGCCGTAAATATAAATGGAACATGGGAAGAAACTGAAGAACCCGGAGGAAACCAGTGTTGTAATTGGTATCATATACCAACGTTAATCCGTAAAGGATGTAAAAGGTGATAGGAGTTTTACAATAAGAAATGTTGTACAATAAGTAATGTCAATACTTACTACTACACTTAAAATGCCTAACTATATTTTACATTCTACATTTCATGATGGTGGATCCGGAGAACTATCTATCCCAGGAACACTGGGAGTGAGATGGGAATACACCTTGCATGAGACACCAGAGAAGCCATCACTATGTACACACAGTAGCCATTCCATGTTTCTGTGAAGTGGGAGGAAACCTAATAATCCAGAGGAAACTCACACGGACACAAGGAAAACATGTGAAACTCCCGAGCTCAGGAATCAAACCAGGTACTTTGGAGCTGTGAGGCAGCAATGCTCACCAGCTGCACCACAACCAATTCTATGCGCAAATTTCTACAAATAAAATACAAATAAAAATGAATTCAGCTGTGTGCAAAAAATAGACTGAATTGCACTGTTTTAGCTTACATTTAGATATCCCCATGTATCCAAACTCACTACAACTGAGTTTATCTCAGGCTTCGGATGCACAGCTCGAACATTAGAAGCGCTGTAGCGCATTTTGAAGCGGCCGCCTCCTCATTTGACACCGCGCTAGCCGAGCCGGGGCTAGCGGAGAATAAAGAGAGCTAGCCATGGGGCATGATGAGGCTCCCGGTGGATAGGATCACAGGTCCCGTTCATGCTAAAGCCAGGCCTCAACGAAGGCCTTCGGGACAGAGCGGAGGCGCAGCTGCTCATCTTTCCTGTGTTTCACACTCTCTCTCAAAGCCTCTGTCTCACTCCATCTTACTGTAAATAAGATGGAGGAGGATGTGGTTTAGGGAGGAGGAAATATGCGCTGCCTTGTGTGTTACACTGAATTTGTGTGATCCCTTGCAAGTATTTCATTCATTAATTAATGTGTGAATGGCACTGCTGTGGATTATTCCATTTCTTACACCATGATTAATCAATTCTGATTGGTCAGAAGGCAGTAATTTATATTCTATAACAGCAACTCAGACAATAGTTCTGGCTGAAAATCACAGGTTTATATTAATGCATTCATTCTAATACGCTATGGTTTCTATACTAATACCACAGATTCTATAGTACAAACATGTTTAAAAAAAGTTTTTTTATTTAATAAAGAAAAACGTCTCAACGTTGATATGGTGAAGCATTTTGTAAGGAGGCGTTAATTTAATATTAATGGATGGAGTCTCCAGTGTCAGTATACGATTTCTGTTTTCTTGGTAATATAACAAGCTGCAATTTTTTTTGTCATATTAACTTCAAGAGAGGGAAAAAAGAATGAACGACTGTTTATAGCTATGTAATGTAAGTGATAACATTAAATTACATGTCCCAACATTTAACATAGCCATAAATGGATGAAAATCACAATGCGTTGTTCATTAATAAATCAAAAATGTAACTGATGAACAGTTGATGTGGTATAAGAGGAATAAAACACTTCAGGATGTACATTTATAGGAAAATAATTAACTTTGAGGTGGTGACCACATAAAACCTCACCGTTGTTGATTATTTTCCTGTAAGAGCATGCCACATTGTGTTTTATATCTTACTGTACACACTGTATATGAAACTTTTAATGACACAAAGGTTTATTACATATTTATTAGCTAATGATGAATTTACATCTCAAAGAAGCTGTTACTGCATAAGGGGTGTACTTCATTTTAAAATAATAAATATCTTCTGCCGAAAAGTTCCTTTATGAGAGCACCTCACCACCAAAACCAATTTCTCCTCAGCTCCCAGAACCTAGCCCAGGCTCCTAAAGGAAAAAAAAACGGGGTTCCACAGGTTGACAGGCGAGTAATAAGGCCACTTTTTCTCCTTTTGCAAGAACCCTCACAAAGGAGACCTAGCTAATATGCTGTCTGGCCCCAGGGCCTGCAGGAGCGCGGCTGGATTATTATGTTAATGCGGAGGTCCTGCTGGCCTCGACCCCCTCTCCCAGCTGCCTCTGCTGTCAGGAGGAACTGCTTTGCTCCGACAGAGGAGTAATATGCTCCCTGATTGAAAGGGCGAAAAGATCGAGCACTAAAAAGCGAGATGTAGAGGTCGGTCTGATAAGCATATGATAAAAGTGCCATTATGGCCCCGGTTCCTCTGAGAGCTGGACGAGGCTCTGATTCCTGTGGATCTGCAGGAGTGAATATGTATTAGGGCTGTGAGGCTGTAGGCTCGCAAGATTTAATTATCCATTCCATTGAAATGGAGCTCAACTTATGGTATAGCATGTGTCTGTCTCTTCACTGCACTTTACTGTAGATGTTAACCTGTTAATGTACCTTATATTTATCCATAATAATCTGATCATCTGTTTACAATAGGTTTCTAGTAAATATACATTTAAAAAAAACCTCAATGACTACAGAAGTATACTGTGACCTTTCTTTCTTTCTTTTTTCTTTCTTTCTTTTCCTCAAATATATTTTCTACATGTAGCAACTGTTATTTTTTTTAATCGTCTTAACATTGAGATAAGTTCTTGATCCATCTCAGTGACTACAGTGACAAGTTTCTTTGTTTTTCTTTCTTTCTTTCTTTCTTTCTTTCTTTCTTTCTTTCTTTCTTTCTTTCTTTCTTTATTGTACTATTGTACTTCTAATACCCTGGAATAGGCTCCAGGCTCCCCCACAACCCTGTGTGGAATAAGTAGTATGGAAAATGGATGGATGAATGGATGGATGGTCTTCAAATACGTTTTATGTAGCTCTTTTTTTTTCTTTTTTTTTTTTGCGTTTCATTTTGTATTAAAATATATGTTATACATTTATGTTGTTGTGCATTGTATTTTCATCATCTTAATGTACTTTTTTCTTATCCTGTGACTGATCTGATCAGCCTGATCTTGGTAGTAAATATGTCGTTAAAAATTACTTCAAAATCTTAAGGACTACAGAGGTTCTTTCTTTCTTTCTGAAATACAATTTCTACATGTAGCTTTTTGTTATGTTTGTTCATTCATTTTATCTTTTTTATCATGGTGTTTGTTTATTTTATTTTATTTTTTTAATATGTTTGTATGCTGTTTTGCATTGGATTTTTATCTTTTAACATACTTTATTTTTATCCTGTTAATGATCTGATTATCAGTTTGGCAAAGTGTATTTTTGAAAATGTATTATATACAGTATACTTTTGTGCATTCGATTTTTAATGTCTTAAGCTACTTAGTTCTTATCTCATTAATAATCTAGTTAGCTGTTCAAGAAGTATCTTTTAGTAAATATTATAGTAAAATATTGTGTTAAAAATTGTTGCACCATCTCAGTGACTGAGGTACATTGTGACCTTCCAAAAATCCATGTATCTTTTTTTAATTTGAATGGATTTATATATTTTTTTATTATATTGTTTTTTTCCCAAAATCTATCAGGATTTATGCATTCTTCATATGTAAGGAATGGGATTATTTCAGTTTAGAATATAGAGATCTTTGCAGGATGTTTAAATAAATAAATAAATAAAACAAAACAAAACAAAACAAACAAACAAATAATTAATTAATTAAATAAAAATGTTATTGAAATCATTCATCATTAAAGTTTTAATATAAACAATATTTAATACATATATGAAATATATCTAATGTAATTAATACAATATTTAGTTAATGCAGCATGTTTTAGAAAAGCATTACATTTTGGACAAAATTCCTTCTTCAGCTGTGTAAGCAAAGTGCTTGTAAAGCTGTAGGAGGTGAAACCTGTGAAAAAGTGTGAAGTTGTCTGTGTGTGTATGTTTGTGTGTGTGTGTGTGTGTGTGTGTCTGTGTTTGTGTGTGTGTGTGTGTGTGTGTGTGTGTGTGTGTGTGTGTGTGTGTGTGTGTGTGTGTGTGTTGCTTGACTGGAGTCATCGCATTCATTTAATTAACTGAATTGATTTTATTACTGCTTGCATTCTCTGCTGTTTTTTTCCCCTTGAAATCTAAGAGTCAAAGGTGCACAGTTCTCTTTTCATCTTACAACAAGCATCTTCAGTGAAAGACCTTGTTTATGGGATTATTACTTTTTTTTTTTTTTCAGGCAGCCACAGTGCCATGCTGAAGATGAAGGGAGTCAGTGGGTAATTGCCAGAGTAAACACTTAGCACTGACTTCCAGAAGAAATAAGAAAAGGTTGCAGCTCACACAGGTCATGAACCAAGCATTGTTCCAAACACAGAAAGCGCATCTGCGCTTTGTAATTGCATCTTGTGAGTTGCGTGTTCTGCTGAGAAACACTTGGCCTTGCAATTTACCATCTGAACCAAGCTTTCCTGAGACAGTAGAGGAAAAAATCATAGGGCATTAAAGGGTTTCACTCAAACTGAGTCAGCCATTACAAATTACAAAATTGTATCTAAGGATATGTTTGACTATTGATTTCAACTCAATAAAAATTGCATCCTGTGTTATTTATTGATGTTGGTCGATAAGGATATTTCCCTTGAAACAGAGTATCACATATTAAGAATAATTTTTGTTGTCTGATGTGTATTGTATTGAGTTGAGCATGCTCTCCATAGTCACACTTATAAAGTCACACCAATGAATAAAATGTATGAGAGTTGGCAAGTCCTTGGGTTTATGCAAGACTAACCAACGGGGAACTTACGGTGACCTGTAAGTACAAACTCCATTAACAAACCAAAAACACAACAGCAAAGATAAAAATGGAACATAAAACCTACAACACCACAATAAACAAACAAACAAAAAAACACCCCAATGAAACCAAACACACCCCAATAAAACCAAAAAACATCAAAATAAAACCAAAAAACATCAAAATAAAACCAAAAAACCCCCCAATGAAACCAAAAGACAACCCAATGAAACCAAAAATACCCCAATAAAACCAATAAACACCTGAATGAAACCAAAAAACACACCCCAATAAAACCAAAAAACATCAAAATAAAACCAAAAAACCCCCCAATGAAACCAAAAGACATCCCAATGAAACCAAAAACACCCCAATAAAACCAATAAACACCTGAATGAAACCAAAAAAACACCCCAATAAAACCAAAAGACACCCAGTGATACAAAAGACACCCCAATGAAACCAAACACACCCAAATAAAACCAAAAAACACCCCAATGAAACAAAAAACATCCCAATAAATTAAAAAAAGGTCTGGGTTATGCATGTAAACCTATTCCCTGAAAAGGGAGCAATACGTTGCGTGAGCTTCACACTGTAGGAAGTGCCTTCGCGCATGACCGCTATCTGAAGTCTATGTGAAATCACGCCTAATTTATAGGCCTACCATGGTCAGGTGACATGGCAATTATGCACGTCGCGTGACTATAAAAACGGCACCTGCGAACCACATCCTCAGCCTCTATTATCTGAAGCGAAGACACAATTCACAGGCATGCCCCAGTATGACAAAGCTACGCAACGTCTCGGTCTCTTCTCAGGGAATAGGGATAAATGCCTACGTTCCCTTTCTAAGGAAACGTAGGCATTTATCCTTTCTAAACTCAACGTTGCATGAGTTTTACGCTGTGGGAATGAGAATATCCACTCCGTCATATTAAGGGTATAGCCTGTTCAAAAAGATCCAAGCCCAATGTTCACTGCAAGACACTTGAGCCCGGGGTGGAATGCATGTCCAAACTATAATATCAAATGAATGTGCACGGCAGAGACCACCCCACTGCAGCACACACATCCTGTAAGGGTACCCCTTTGGATAAAGCCTTCAAGGAGGTAACCCCCTAGTGGAATGAGCCCTTATGCCCAGAGGCATAGCGGGACAGTGTGCCTCATAAGCGATAGAGATTGCTTCCACTGTCCAATTAGAGATGGTTGTCGCCGACAAAGCAGACCAGCAACTGCTCCGACTTACGCCACTGGCTGGAGCAGTGGACATAAGTACAGAGAGCCTTTACTGTACACAGTAGGTGCAATTTCTCTTGTTCCGGTGTGAGGAAGGGAGGAGGGCAGAAAGCCTGCAACACTACCGGCTGGGCAGCAGACGTAGGAACTTTATAATCTGCGGGAATATAATCCGGCCTAGGATATAGGAAGGCCTTGGTTAATCCCATCAAGGGATTAAGTCAAGGCAGGAGGGGGCAAAAAAGAGAGCTTGTAGATCTCCTACTTGCTTGAGAGATGTCAGGGCCAGCAGAAGAGCTATCTTTGGAGTCAGAAGCTTCTCTGAAGCTGACTCTAAGGGCTCAAATGGGGCACCTGACAGACCTTCCAGGACCACAGAAAGGTCCCAGGAAGGTATGCGTGGTCTGCAGATGGGCCTCAGCTGCATAAACCTTGATGTTAGAGGATGTTGCCCCACAGAGGCTCCATCAGTAGGGACATGGCTGGCCAAAATGGCAGCCAAGTAGACCCTAACTGTAGAAGGAGCCAACCCTGCTGAGAAACATTCCTGTAAGAACTCCAGGACTGTAGCTATTATGCATTCTACTGGGTCTAACTGATGTTCCTCACACCACAAGACAAAAAGTCGCCTCTTGAGTGCATAATTTTTTTCTTGTGCATTGTGCTGTAGTGTTCAACATGGTCTCTACAACTTCAGTTGAGAGACCAGAATCTATGAGCTGGTGCCCCTCAGGGTCCAGACCCACAGTTTCAATAGTTCCGGCCGAGGGTGATAAATCAACCCTCTGGCTTGAGACAGTAGATCCCTGCAAACAGGAATCTCCCAGGGAATGCCTTCTAGGGCACTAGAAGGGATATTATCTCCAAGAACCATATTCAAGCTGGCCAATAAGGTGCTACTAGCAGCAGACGTAGACAGTCTTGGCAAACTCTCACTAGAACTTGTGGAAGCAGAGCGATTGGGGGAAAGGTGTACAGACGTGACCTCGGCCACGTGTGTACCATGGCATCCAGCCCAAATGGTGCTGGAGGAGTGATAGCGAACCACAGCAGGCAGTGTGTTGTCTCCTCGGAGGTGAACACATCCACTTCCATCTGGCTGAACCTCCGCCATACAGACTCCACTACTTGTGGGCCTACCCCTGGGCCTCATTCCTGTTGCCCGGAATGTACATTGCACTCACTGACAAAAACTTTCCCTCCACCCAGAGCAGAAGTAGTAGCTCCTGCCTGAACAGGGGGCTCGAACGTAACCCTCCCTAGTGGTTGATATATGAGACCACTGCTGTATTGTCTGTCACAACTAAGGCATGGTGACCTCTCAACTGAGGAAGAAAGAATATCAGTGCAAGGAATATGGTCCGCATTTCTAGGCGATTCATATGCCACTCTCGATGAGGGCCACTCCAGAGACCGTGAGCTGGATGGCCATCTAAGACCGCACCCCAGCCCATGAGGGAGGCGTCTGTCATTACCATCTTGTGATAAGGACACGCCCCTGGAGTGTGACCCGATGCTAGAAACCAAGGACACCTCCAAATTCTCAGAACATGTAGGCATCGCCCCATGACACTGATTATTCTTAGGGGTTTCATCCTCAGATGAAACCCCTGACTTTTCAGCCACCACTGAAATGGTCTCATATGCAATAGGCCCAACAGTATGACATTGGCTGCTGCTACCATAAGCCCCAACAGTCTCTCATGGAGGGGATGCCCAGACCCAACTTTATCTTGCTCAATGTTGATAGGATTGACCCTACACGTGTTGGGGATAGATACACTCTCATCATAGTGGAATCCCATATAACCGCTGGAAAAGTCGTCCTCTGCACTGGAAAAAGCAAGCTTTTCTTGGGGTTCAACCTGAGCCCCAAGTTCCTCATGTGGGCGAGAACAACATCTCGATGTTGAATCAACAACTCCCTGGATCATGCTAGAATTAGGGCGGTGGTAGCTCAGTGGTTAAGAAGTTGGGCTACTTCCGCACAAAAATGGCTGCCCACTGCTCCGGGTGTGTTCATGGTTTGTAGTGTGTGTGTTCCCTACTCACAACTCCTAATGTGTGTGCACTAACTTGGATGGGTTAAATGCAGAGGGTCTGGGTTACCATACATTGGCCTTCACATTTCACTTTCACTTAATCAGTCATCCAGGTAGTTTAGTACATGGAAGCTCTGGAGTCACAAGGGAGCCAGAGCTGCATCCCTGCACTTCGTGAAAATGTGAGGGGATAAAGCTAGACCGAAGGGAAGAACCCGATATTGGTATGCATTGCCTCCAAATGTGAACATCAGGAACCTCCTGTGACTGGACAATATTTCTATGTGGAAATATGCATCTTTTAGATGAACAAACCAGTCCTGTCAACATCTTGCACCTCTAAGTCCGAAGAGTACAGTTCAGATGGCGCAGATCTAAAATTGGCCGCATACTGGCATCTTTTTTGTGGACCAGGAAATAACAGCTGTAAAAACCTTCCTCCCTCATAGGAAGGGGTACATGTTCTATGGACCCGTTGTCCAAGAGGGATCTTACTTCCCTTACTTCCTGTGCTAATGTCGGGCTCTGCTCTGTGCTGACTACTGTGGTGAGTACACCTCTGAACTGGCAGGGGTCGAGCTCTGAACTGGACCGGGTAACCCTTTTCTTTGGCGGACAGAACCTATGGTGACACATTTGGCAGTAGTTTCCACACTGGTCTTGTAGTGACATTAACTTTTCCACATTCTGACCAGAGGGGGCTGAAAACTTGGGATGATATTGGCAATGGGGGGCTCTACAGTAATACTGGGGGCTAACTGCCCTAACAACCTCACATCCCCTGATACCTCCCTCCACGGCCCATCAGGACCGCTCCTTCTTTGCCTGCTTGGCATTAATGATCATTCTTAGATCGGGCCTATTACCAGGCTGTGACTGTGGCTGCCTGGCCTCCCTGGCTTTCTGCGGGGGGAGGCGGGCCACCATACTCACTTTCTGTGCCTCCCTCGCACTAGTGCTGGCCCGGGCTCCACTTGTGGAGATATATATATATATTCTGTTCTGAAAAATACAGAGGAAGTGAATGTTGTGTGAACATTTATGAGCATCCACACAAACAACCAAAATGAGGTCTTTCTCTGAAGATATACAGGCTGATGACGTGGTTTACAGGTGCCATTTTATAATCAAGTGTATTGCGAAATGCCATATCACCTGTCCATGGCAGGTCTATAAATAGGCGTGATTTCACACAGACTTCAGATACTGGTCACGCGCGAGGGTGCTTCCCACAGCGTGAAGCTCACACAACGTTGAGTTCCCTTTGAAGGGAACAGACCTTTTGGTAAGTTTAAAGGCTACATGATAGGTTTTTAAAATTTAAACATTAGTGTTAGCATTCATCAACAGTCTAGAATAATAGATAAGTATGTGATTTGAGACACAGCTCTAGTTTGTTTAGTCAGTTGTGGACAACGTGTCATATGGTGCTATATTGTCCTCATGTACAAATAGTTAAAAACAAGTTCAATCCAGGCTTATGAGGAAATACAGTAAAAGCCTAAATGAATCCAGTGATGCTTTAATTTGTGCTTATCAATATCAATATCAGTGCATTCGTATGATATTATTGTAGATATCAACTTTGAACGGCATTAATGAATAACGCTGAGAACACACCTAAAGAAAGCTGGGTTATTCCGAAGAAATAATTACTCCTCACTTTGCATTAAATCATTTTTGTTAGGCTAACTAGATGACTGACTGAAATTTAATTTTTTTCTTGCTTGTCCAATCAGCGACAAGTAAACCTGTCTGTTAATGTCAGGTGTTTCTCAATTTGCTGTTGTGATTTTTGATCGTGCTGATACATGTTTACTTTGTTAATGTGTTTTTGAACTTACAGGCCACCGTTAGACTTTCAAAACAAAACCTGAATCTCAAATAGATAGTCCAGAAATGTCACACCGAGTCCCTTAAGGTAGAACACAAAATTTGGCATTTCTTCCATTTTCCTGCCAGCTATCCCATAGCTACCCCTTAAGTTCAGATGCTCCATATGATTGACATTTAATATAAAGCTATGACTAGAAAAGAACAACAAGCACCAAAAAAGCTGAAAAATAGAGAACTCAAATACAAAAAAAAAATCCTCTTTGATGGGCATATCACTGGATAAATTCATAATTGTGTACAATGAGGGTTTTTCTTTAGTAATCTATTAACTATTCAAAAGCAAATCATGGTCAAATATAGTACTTATTTCAAACTAATAATATATTATGCATTGTTACTAATAAATGAACCTGAAAAGGAATAATTTATGCAGATAGGATACAATTACGCTATAACAGGTATTTTAATGTAAATTAACCAGGAAAAGATCATGTACTATGGAACAATTATTTGATATGCATAATTCATTATTTATAATTACTTATGAATGAATACGAAACGTAAATATTTGATCCCAATATAGTTAACATTGCATAAGGTTCATTTACTGAATGAACCAATAGAATTCCTGTTTATACAGATCACAAAAGATAAATACTTGTGGTAGCATAATAAAAGCAAAATATTATTTTCTGTGTCATGAATGAATAAATAACAAATTATAGTGTTGCTGCCAAAAAGGTTTAATTACTAATATTGTAACAACCAGGAATCCAGTTCTGCTGAAGTTTTATACGTTTCACAGATTTGTCTTCAATCTATGTAGAACGCTTATGCGACTTGCTGGAGCATGTCTCCCAGAGTTTTCCAATTGGTTCGGGTCTGAACAGGAACGTTCTGCCCATTGGCTTGCCTGATGAAACTCTAAGTCAGCCCAGTTTGCTCAGGCCATTAAAGATGGAGCACTATGATGTGGTCAGCCATCCATAGTTCACTCTCAGCATCCAAAACCCAGGCTTGATAGTCTACTAGTAATGAGCAGAGTCCAGACTACAGGGTCAATAATTCATACCGAGTGCAATTCAGTAGGGAAAGCCAGCGATGGGTAATACAGGGTCCTCCGCTGCTCATCCACTGATCTTTTTCTACAGCCGCAGTGTCAAGACCACCATGAAATCTGACTCAATGCAAGTCCATCTGTCTGCCCTACTGCTTTATTAAACAGAGTTCACCCATGCTGCCAATTCATGGGCTGCTTGTCCATTCTGTATGGCTGCTCTGATCATCTCTCAGTGTACCTGTCATTGATTCCAGTCATGGTTATTGATAGTATAGAAAAGCAACTGGTCTGTTCTGACATGGAAGTTGTCAATGTTGAACTCAATGTGTGGTCAGAATGAGAATAGTGCGGTGTGCCGCTGCAGAGTGGTACTGTGTGGAGTGTGGAGGAACAATACAACGAAAATCAACATCTTCCACATCTCAGAAATGCTAGGATACATGAAAAATATTCTAAATTAAAGTTCAAGGAAATGTCCTCCCTGAAACACTTATATGTTAATATTGAAATATTTCCAATCAGTTTCGCCAATCTGCTGCTAATCTCTTGGTTGGTTGTGTATTTTTGCTATTCCAATGAGACACTCTGATGTCACAGATGGACCGACTCTGTTATAGCTAGTGCAATTATAATGGAGTTTGATAGGAGAATGAATTTCAAACATCTTAAATATAATGGTCAGGTTTTGCTGTTAGCTCCTAAAAACAAAAGAGCAACTGATTCTTTTCTTGCTCACCATTTTCAGCAATAAAATTAATTAAAAGTCCAGTATAGAAGTACTGAAAACACCAGTGCTTATGCTGGTCCCAGAAAATGCAACGCAGCTACAGTATACATCGCAGTTAGAGCAGAGTCTTGGCTTAGCTAGTTAGTGATCTACGAGATGACGTGATGAGTGTGATGGCATTGATGGTTTTGATGGATGACATGAAATTTGAAGCTGATCTGTTTGAGCAGAGTATACATGACAGAGCTGGACAGACTAAAGTGCCGCTGCATCACTCTCTCTAGGTAGAGATGAAGAGAGGGCTAAATCCCACTGTACCACTATCAGCAGGTTGAACGACATTGTGGGTAATGAAGGAAACTGTTAACCAAAGTGAAAATACATTTACGGCATTTGGCAGACACCCTTATCCAAAGCGACTTACATTTATCTAATTTATACAACTGAGCAGTCGAGGGTTAAGGGCCTTGCTCAAGGGCCCAGCAGTAGCACCTTGGTGGTGCTGGGATTTGAACTCTTGACCTTCCGAGCAGAAGTCCAACGTTATAATTGCTGAGCTACAAACATGTCCATTAAAGTAGTTTAAACTAAATAAAAAAATCAACTGAAAAACTAAAAACAAATCAACTCAAAACTTCATTACAAAATAAATGTTTGACGCCATGTCAATGTAATCAATGCTTCTAATGCTTACTTATTAGTAATTAATTTATGCTATAAAATGACCATTTGAAGTGGTTAAATTGAAGTAGAGCTTTACATTACACTTTTGTCTAGCCTGCCAACTTGGAATACATCTATTTTAAATTTGATGTGGACAATAAACACATATTTCTCTGTCTAATTGTCTTTAAGCTGTCTATTTTCGTGTATCACATCATTAGTTCTCAAAATTAGATCAAAGAAAGCAAATAAAATGACAAAAAAAATCTATAAAAGGCTGTGAAAACATTCCTTTTGACTTAGTATCTCTGGCCCTGTAGCTAGTCTCTGCTCTGATGAGTTGCCTTTAGCGAAATAATTTACATAAAGGCACATGATTGGTTAACCCTTTCTAGCAGTACACAGGCAGTCTATTCTGCCGTTGGAATGGAAATCGACCTATCGGACATTTTCTATCAGTATAAACAAATTATTTTATCATCACAAGTCTCTTATGAGATAAATCAGGACACTGTTGGCTTTCTGTGTGTAGAGTACCATGACTGTGTTTAGCTGCTAATGAGCAGGGTGATGGGAAAGGGGACTGGTGTGAGCCCTCTGCTGGGCAAATAATTCACACCTCTACACAATAACAATCGTACAGAGATAAAACGGACAGCATAACTAAACCTTTTTTTTTTTTAGTAAAACACCATGTACAAATGCCACAAAATTAAAAACTTTAAACCTAGTAGGCTAGGTACAAAAAGGAACACTTATGAAAAACTGCTTCTTAAAGCCCTGAGTGTCTACTTTCATATGAGCCATTAACCATTACTGTGGAGTGTGACATCACAAATAAACTCAATGCTGAATATGGTAGATCCCCAAAACAGGAGGAAATTCAGTTTTTTGGCCTCTGGTTAAAAGAAGATCTACTACTTAGGTTGTGACAATTCAAGTTTAGACCAGTAGTTCTGCTGAACATTTTAAAAGTTAAAGATGCTAAAAAGTCAAATGCTTTTTAAAAGAATGTGCTGTAATCTAGCATCATAATCATTTGCTTTATCACTATCTTTAGGAAGCCTAAATGTTTATATGCACTTTGTCAAGTATTTCCCCTTGCTGAGTTTCAGAGTGCTCAGCATGCTCAAGAAGCCCGGAGCACGACAGCGTGCTTCCAGATTGTCATTGACTTTGTTTAGGTTTCCATGTGTGTTTTTGTTTTGGTTTCTGTCCTGTCTCCACCCTTGTCGTGTTATTTCTTTGTTTCCCTAATGTGCCATCATTGTCCACAGCTGTTTCTGTTTCCCCCTTTGATTAGTTTGAGTATTTATACCCTCATTACATTGTTACGTCACAAAGTATTGAGCTTCATTGTTTTTCCACCTGAGCCATACCAAGCCTTAGTTCTGTGTTTGTTGTCCTGTTTTTTTGAATCTGCTTTGTTTCTCGGTTTTTGTTTTTTACATTTGCCCTTTTCATTCTGTTTGCTGATCGCCTGACCCACACCTGTTTTTGGATTTTGATATTACCTTCACATTTTAGATTTTGTCAGCCTGCCTTTTAATAAAATCCTTTAACTGCACTTGCATCCACCTCCACTCTGCTCGACACACTTCAGGAGTGTTGGGTTAGGGCTAAAACTTTTGAAGAATAAAGCTCCAGAAAATTTATCATAATATAATATAATATAAAATAATATAATATAATATAATATATAATATAATATAATATAATATTCTGTGGTCTAATAGAGATCACTCTATTATAATTTTATATATATATATATATATATATATATATATATATATATATATATATATATATATATATATATATATATATATATATATATATATAATTTATCTGAAATTTTTAAATTAGTGAGTACTCTGACTTTTCCAATCAGGTATGAACTATGCTATGGCATTAGAGTCTAAATGTGAGTATGAATGAAGGAATAATAACAGACAATTTTCAAACGAAATCAGAATATCGTGCGACTTGTCACTTTTTGGTTTAATAATGGATATGCTAAATGGGGTTATGAGGAAAAAAACGCCATTTATGGACACACTTCTATCCGTCTGAGCTCTGTTTCATTTGACTGGTGTGTTATGAAGGAGGCCTGTCATATCTATCTAAAATGTGAGTGGGCGAGTTGATTTTCCCACTGTCTTGCATTATTAAATCATTTCCACATGCCCCCCTCTTATCATGAGCTACGGTTTGAAACATGTGTAAGCACCTGCAGAGCCAATGGTGTGTAATGACCATCATTATCAAGAGGCGTATGTAAAAATACCGCTTCTGAACTACAATCTCCGTTATTAGCTGTCATCGTGGAGGTGAATCTATGTTCAAATAAGAGGTAATAACCATGTGGGAAAGTGATATGTCTCTCTCGGGAGAAGGTGTGTATGGTAGAGGGGGTGCACTTGGCAGGGAGGTAGGAGGTTGAAAAATAGTCACGGCGACCGAATGCAGATATTACAGAGTCCGAGTGTCACCCTGCTATTTGTCAATGTCCCAGGGTCGGTCTCTCATTAAGTGGCCACTGGCAGGCTGTGACTTAATTTCCTTAAGAAGACCAGACGCCTGATTCAATTGCACCAGCGCTGCAGAAAGGAGGGGCGTAGAGAAGTCCGAGATGAATGATCACGTGCTCATGCCATGACGCAGGTAGCAATTCGCTCTATTAAATGTTGTGGGCATAATTTCCCAATGGGTGATTCATGGCTGGCGACCTCGGCTCTCCCCCCTCAGGGCTGTGGTGGAGTTAGCACTGTTAACTCGGCTCACCTGCTGTTTGCCTCATCTCCAGGCTCATTCTGTAGCATTCAGCTTGTCTCCACCAGGATGGATGAGAGATGCACGCCCGAGAGCTGAGGTGATCCATTTCTCTCATAGAGTCTGTGGAGAGTTCCTGGATTCTGGCTAGCATTAGTGTCCAGACATGCTCAGTGTTACACACAGAGAGCACACACCACTATAGTGTGTTTAGATTCACCTGGTGCATGAATACATCATTTATAAAGACAGTCCAGTCTACATAATAAAAACACTAGGGCCACTATTACATAACACATTCAAATACAAATAGATTGTTGCTTATTAAGGGACAAACTACTTGAGGCCAAGTACCAGGAACACTCCACAAAACCTGTCATTTTGGAGATGCTCTGACCCAGTCGTCTAGCCATCACAATTTGGCCCTTGTCAGAGTCGCGCAGAACCTTATGCTTGCCCATTTTTCCTGCTTCCAACACATCAACTTTGAGAACTGATTGTTCACTTGCTGCCTAATATATCCCACCACTTGCCAGATGCCATTGTAACGAGATAATCAATGTTATTCACTTCACCTGTCAGTGGTTCGAAAGTTATGGTGGATTGGTGTATAGCTGAAAAACAGCATCATTGTAGAATTTAATTTCATGTTGTTATTGTACTAATGTAGTATCTGTAGTAGTATCTTTCAGTACATTATCAGTTTCTATCATACTCAAGTTTGACTCTAGTTTAAAGACAACCTGACATCAAGAGTCTACTTTTCATCGTTTTAGTTTGAGAAGAATAAAGATAAATAATAATAATAATAATAACAACAACAACAACAACAACAACAACAACAACAACAACAATAATAATATGTGAATAAGAGTCCTGAGATGAGCCCAGGACAGTCTTTAAGATTATAGCAAGTTCAAATCTACAGTATCCGGGTGAGATTATCCAGTTAGTCTTTGGCCTTTGGTAATGCCTTGCATGATTTATTACAGTATCTCACAAAAGTGAGTACACCTCTCACATTTTTGTAAATATTTTATTATATCTTTTCATGGGACAACACTGATGATATGACACTTTGCTACAATGTAAAGTAGTGAGTGTACAGCTTGTATAACAGTGTAAATTTGCTGTCCCCTCAAAATAACTCAACACACAGCCATTAATGTCTAAACCGCTGGCAACAAAAGTGAGTACACCCCTAAGTGAAAATGTCCAAATTGGGCCCAATTAGCCATTTTCCCTCCCCGGTGTCATGTGACTCGTTAGTATTACAAGGTCTCAGGTGTGAATGGGGAGCAGGTGTGTTAAGTTTGGTGTTATCACGCTCACACTCTCTCATACTGGTCACTGGAAGTTCAACATGGCACCTCATGGCAAAGAACTCTCTGAGGATCTGAAAAAAAGAATTGTTGCTCTACATAAAGATGGCCTAGGCTGTAAGAAGATTGCCAACACCCTGAAACTGAGCTGCAGCACGGTGGCCATACAGCGGTTTAACAGGACAGGTTCCACTCAGAACAGGCCTCGTCATGGTCGACCAAAGAAGTTGAGTGCACATGCTCAGCATCATATCCAGAGGTTGGCTTTGCACAATAGACGTATGAGTGCTGCCAGCATTGCTGCAGAGGTTGAAGGGGTGGGGGGTCAGCCTGTCAGTGCTCAGACCATACGCCGCACACTGAATCAAATTGGTCTGCATGGCTGTCATCCCAGAAGGAAGCCTCTTCTAAAGATGATGCAAAAGAAAGCCCGCAAACAGTTTGCTGAAGACAAGCAGACTAAGGACATGGATTACTGGAACCATGTCCTGTGGTCTGATGAGACCAAGATAAGCTTATTTGGTTCAGATGGTGTCAAGCGTGTGTGGCAGCAACCAGGTGAGGAGTACAAAGACAAGTGTGTCTTGCCTACAGTCAAGCATGGTGGTGGAAGTGTCATGGACTGGGGCTGCATGAGTGCTGCTGGCACTGGGGAGCTACAGTTCATTGAGGGAACCATGAATGCCAACATGTACTGTGACATACTGAAGGAGAGCATGATCCCCTCCCTTTGGAAACTGGGCTGCAGGGCAGTATTCCAACATGATAATGACCCCAAACACACCTCCAAGATGATCACTGCCTTGCTAAAGAAGCTGAGGGTAAAGGTGATGGACTGGCCAAACATGTCTCCAGACCTAAACCCTATTGATCATCTGTGGGGCATCCACAAATGGAAGGTGGAGGAGTGCAAGGTCTCTAACATCCACCAGCTCTGTGATGTCGTCATGGAGGAGTGGAAGAGGACTCCAGTGGCAACCTGTGAACCTCTGGTGAACTCCATGCCCAACAGGGTTAAGGCAGTGCTGGAAAATAATGGTGGCCACACAAAATATTGACACTTTGGGCCCAATTTGGACATTTTCACTTAGGGGTGTACTCACTTTTGTTGCCAGTGGTTTAGACATTAATGGCTGTGTGTTGAGTTATTTTGAGGGGACAGCAAATTTACACTGTTATACAAGCTGTACACTCACTACTTTACATTGTAGCAAAGTGTCATATCATCAGTGTTGTCCCATGAAAAGATATAATAAAATATTTACAAAAATGTGAGGGGTGTACTCACTTTTGTGAGATACTGTACATTTACAGCATTTAGCAGATTCCCTTATCCAGAGTGACTTACAGAAGTGCTTTGTAGTCTCTATTAAAAACACATCCTCATGCTGATTGTATTCACTAGGTCAGTGACTACTGCTGCAATCCATTGTATTTGGAACTCAGGAAACTCCGACCTCTGACATGGAAAAGTGCAATGGGTTGGTCATTCAGCACGGAATTCCCAGATGAGTTGCTTGAGTTCTCTGGCATCAACACACCTGATGTCACAACAATATGTGGGCACACAGTCAACATTAAACATATTTCCATTTGCATCATTTTCGAATTGATAAAACTTGATTTGTAGCTTTGTAAGTTTAGATTTTTAGATTGCAGCATGAGAACACAATCAAGCTAAAGCCCTATGTTAGGAGGTTTGCACAGTGTGATAAGTGATTCACTGGTATCAATCACAAAAAGACAAACTTTGTGTTTTTCCATGATCTTTCATCATGTGATTTTTGACTACACACATATGTAAGAGTTTGGCAAAAAATAATATTAACCAATTATGTCATGTCTCACTTCCTCTTTCCCTCAGCCTGAGCTATCATCGAGTAAAAAAATTCTGTTTCAGTCAAAAAGAGAAAATATAATGTCTTCAAAAATAAGTGAAAATTCAGCAGTTATTCTAATGATAAAGATGAAACAAAGATGACATTGTGTAGAAAATCTAACGAACCTAATACACACCCGGGTAAAGAGTATATCTGACCAAATGCACCTGTCAGAGATGAACGTAAATAAAATCAGAGAAAAATCCTAACAGCACGTGTAATTATTCCATCATAGCTTTTATCTGTATGCTAGAAATCTATTTGACACCAGATGAAAACAATATATATAAAAGGCGTATCTGTTCATTTATTTATGCCTTTCTGGGCTTTTGTTGTTGATGGAGTGGGTTTTTTTTTTTTCAGTGAGTACAATATGAATTATCTCAAAAGTTATCCTTTGTGAAGTGTTGGGTTTGATGTCCCAAGTTGAATTTGAACAAAAAAAAAAAAGAGAGAGAGAGAGAGAGAGAGAGAGAGAGAGAGAGAGACAGAGAGAGAGAGAGAGAGAGAGAGAACGCCTACGCTGCAAAAGCAGGGCTGTGGAAACCTCAAGGAGTTTTGGACAATTTAGCTAGACTGGTACCTATATGTTTTAGCACTCATATTTGTTAGCATATGAGTGGCAGTACTCTAGCTAAATTTCTAAATAAAATAAAATGAAATAAAAAAAATCTATCTAACTATGATAAAATTAACATAGGCCTAGGTAACAATAATGAAATAAAATAAACAAAAGTCTGTGTAACCGTAAGCCCGTGTAACAGTAATAAAATAAAATAAAATAAATAAAATAAAGCAAAGCCTATGTAAAAGGAAACAACAAAATATTACAATAATAAAAAAATAATAAATAATAAAATACATTTAAAGAACTATATAACAATAAAACAAAACAAAAAATCACTGTGTAAAAGATGCCTACATAACAGCGATAAAATAAAATAAGAAAATGAAATCAAATGAAGTAAACAATATAATAATAATACAAATATATATTTTTTTAAAAACAAACTTTTTTTGTAGGTGGGAGGAAATGGGACAATGTGGAGGAAACCCACATAGACATGGAAAGAAAATGTGAAACCCTTAGAGGAAAGTGCTATCTACCATCTTCTGCATACAGGAGCTCACAGACACCAGTGATTGGCTAGTGTTGCTGTGACAGGGGAGAGAGAGAGAGAGCGTATGCCCCTCCCACACAGAAAGCATGGCCAATTTTGCTCCCTTGGACTCCCAGCCACAGATAGCTGAGGCATCGTTAGGACTCAAACTCAAACAACTTTCTGCAGCATCAAATGATCAACCTTTCTGTCTCAACGCCATCACTGTGTTCAGCGGGATCAAACAGAAGAGGACACACACACACACACACACACACACACACACACACACACACACACACACACACACACACACACACACACACAAACAGACTCCCCTTGTGGGTGGGTTATAGCACTCAATCAGACACTCAACTACATCATGGGCGGAGTACGTCTGCTCTGCTTTAGCACGCAGCTGTCAATCATCCCCAAAACAGACACCAGCAGCCATGACAGTTTCCTAGATTTGTGTCACTTTGGGAATACTGCACTCTGCATTCGAGGAGACTGTGTTGGGTCAGAAAATCTGGTTGCTTCTGCTGACTGGGACTCACTTTCATCACTTTTCAGCCAGTACAGGACTATTCTATGTGTGTGCTAGAACAGGAATTTGGGGCTGCTTTCTATTAGGTACCTTTGATAACTGTGCACAAAATATATATGCAATTATGGAACTACTGAGAATGTGTGTACTAGGGGTTTTGTAGTTTTTTTGTATGTTGTAAAGTTTTGTAGTACTGTTTGCAGTTTTGTAGTATGTTGTTAAATTGTAAAGTTTTGTAGTATGTGTAAAGCTGTAAAATTTTGCAGTACCTTTTGCAGTTTTGTGGTATGCTTTTAAACTGTACAATTTTGTAGTATGTTGTAAAGGTGCACATGTTTGTAGTATGTTGTAATGATGTGAAGTTTTGTAGTACTTTTTGCTGTTTTTCAGTATGTTGTTTAATTGTAAAGTTTTGTAGTATGTTGTAAATATGTATGTACATGTTTGTAGTATATTGTAATGGTGTTTTGTAGTACTGTTTGCAGTTTTGTAGTATGTTGTTCAATTGTAAAATTTTGTAGTATGGTGTAACAATGTAAAGATTTGTAGTATGTTGCCATGTTGTACATTTTTGTAGTATGTCATAAAGCTGTAAAAATGTTGCATTATATTGTAAAGGTGTACATGTTTGTAGTCTGTTGTAATGGTGTGAAGTTTTGTATGTTGTAAAGTTTTGTAGTACTTGTAAAGTTGTACAATTTTGTAGTATGTTGTAAAGTTCTGTAGTACTATTTCAGGATGGTGATCACTCTGGTAGAAAAAAAAACCCCATCAAGGCCAGTCCCATTCTGTCATACTGCACTGTACACTAATTGGTGATATAAAGTGTTACGAACATTACTGCTAATTCAACGTTAACAATCCATAAAGCATAATAAAGACTGCTATAAACTGTAATCCGTTTGCATAAGTTGTTATACGTTATAACATGACATAAATGTGTTCATAGTTCATTATAAATATGATCAGCAGAAAGTGTTACCAATTTCGCCGTATCAACAATTACAAACGTCCCTGTGTAAATTGTTACTATAGAAACAATACTATTAACACGAATGACAGATATTGTCAGAACTGCTGAAATCAAATCAACACCTTCTAACCAACCAGAATTGAGAATTCAACAGAGCCTGAAGTTTCGGAAAAAACAATATACATCCTGTGTGATTGACATGTCCAAATATTGTGTGTGTCAGTGTGTGCGAGGAGATCCAAACCATGACTGACAATTCAAAGTGAGTGTGTTTGTGTTGCTCTCTTTATGTACAGTATATGGTGAGTTTGAGTGTGTCGATAATAGTGGAACACACACAAGCCTTTATATACATTTCATCAGGGAGGCGGTGAACATATAACCTGCATGTACTGTATGTGTGTGTGTGTGTGTGTGTGTGTGTGTGTGTGTGTGTGTGTGTGTGTGTGTGTGTGTCTTGCATCTTGTGCCTCTATTTGATCTCTTGATTGTGTAATGAGATGGGGAAGGGGCAGGCTCACTGAGCAGAAGCCAGTCTCTACACATGTACTCCCTGTCATTACATTTACTCAATTTCTCTTTTTTTTTATTAATGAATATTTCAGAAGGTTATTGCAAGACGGCTTCTCATTTGATTTTTTTTTTTTAAATCCCTCGCCTCGTGTGTGAATAATTGTTTTAATGATTTAATTAATAGAATTGTATCCACAGATGAAAGGCTTCCTATTTTAATAAGCCAAAATGGTTTGAATTAAGGAAGAAGCCCTGCCTGTCAATTAAAGCCCATTGTATGTTCTCTCTCGACTCCCCGAGCTTGCACGAGCCGCACCACTTCCATTCTTAATTGAGGCTTAATAAATAAACACGATTAGGTTAAATCCCACAGCTTGGCCCTTTGAAAACTAGCGGGAAGATCGGCTGGCTGGATGTTTGGTTGGCTGTGTGTGTTTTTTTTTCATTCTCACACCTGTTCCAGATAAAAACGCTCTTCAGGTTTATTTCATCGATTTGCATGTGCTTGATTTCCACAATCCATGTCACTCGAGGTGCAAAAATCTGAGAGCTAAAGAGCAGGTGTGTGCTATCTGCGTGCCTTTCTTTAAGTAGAACTCTCTTTCATTTATGTGTAAATATAGCAAAAAAAAAATATATGTATATATATATATATATATATATATATATATATATATATATATATATATATATATATATATATATATATATATATATATACACATTTTTTTTTTTTTTTTTTTTTTAATTCAAGCATTTTAAAGTTGGGTTAAAGTGAATTTCAGAAATTACATTTCAAGATTTCATTCTAATTCCACTGAAAGACGTTGTGCCCTCCGCTACATTTATAACCTCATCTAATTATGGATGAACAACATTACTGACAAATTGTAAAGAATTATAAGTTTCCAATGAGAAATGAGCTCTCATCTTGATTATCAGCATCATCCACATCAGATGCTGGAAAGTCGGTCATGTGACTGATCATGTGGTTTGAGCTTGTAGTCTGTTGTGCTACTGGTAGTGCCAAAAAGGCACAGAACTACACTACCCGTCAGCCCCAGCACGTCACATGTCTCAAGCCTTCTCACCTGTGTCTCGGGAAGTGTGGAGTTCAGTGCGGATGTGTTTGGCTGTGACGAGGAATTCTGGGAGTCTGAGTTCCTACTGACGTGATATTACATCCGAATATTAATATATCATTTCCAATGAACAGATAATGTGTTGTAAACAGATACAAATACAGACATGAATACAGACATGAATAGGAGGTGCACGATTCTTTTTTTCACATGGCATCTGGTTGAGACAAGATGTTCAGAGGTGAGATATTAAGCTCACGGGACAAAGAAAGACCGCATTCATAAACGTGATCATGAACAATGCATAAACAGTGATGTATTTACAGCATTCATTCGTTCATCCTTAGTAACTGCTTGGTTGAAATAAGGCTAGCAGTTTGTTTTATATTTTATGTTGAATAGGAATATATACATATACAGATAGGAATATTAGGAGCACTAAACAGATATAAATACAGATGGTACCAGTGTGTTACGCCCCTAAATCACTGATACACAGAAAATACACACGATTATTTTTTACATGGTTCATTTATTTTCACGTGATTTTTTGACACAATTCATTTATTTTCACGGGATTTTTTGACACGATTCATTTATTTTCGCGTGTGATTTTTTTGACACGATTCATTTACTTTCACGTTTGATTTTTGGACACGATTCATTTATTTTCACGGAAGATTTTTTGACACAATTCATATACTTCATGTGATTTTTTGTACACGATTCATTTATTTTCACGTGATTTTTTTGACACAATTTATTTATTTTTACATTTGATTTTTTTGACACGATTCATTTACTTTCATGTGTGATTTTTGACAGGGTTAATTTATTTTCATGTGTGCTTTTTTCATGATTCATCTTTCATGTGATTTTTTCCACATGATTAATTTATTTGCATGTGATTCATTTATTGTTTAACACGATTCGTTTATGATTCCCTAACCAAAGATTCATTTATCATCATGTTTGATTTTGTTTTTCACATGGTTACTCTGTGATGTGCATTTTTTTTACACACAAATTTATTGTCACCTGTGATTTTTTCCCCACTTGATTCAATATTATTTTTTATTCATTATTTACACGATTCATTTATTTTCACATGATTTCTTTCCCCGCATGTGATTAATTTATATTCATGTGTGATATCCCCCACCCCCACATGATTCTTTTATTTCACATGATTTTTTTTTTTCTACATGATTCATTTATTTATGTAAATTTTTCCACATGTTATTTGAAAGTGGGCCTGTTCAAATCCAGGATTTCCCTAATATTATCCTTGAAATCCACTCTAATTGTTTTGTATATCTTTCCCTGCTACACTGATTCGATCCTTTTCATTTTAAATGTCACCATCTGAATGAAAATATTAATGCACTCAAGATGCAAATGCGTAGGCTAGAATACGAGGATGATGAAGCATTTCTGCGTCGCACAGACATGTAATAGACTGCGCAATTCAATCTCCGCCACCGTAATCTGATTCAACCCGATTGGATTATTTAATAAAAATGCATTAAACTATCATGAAAACAGATCGTGTCTGTCAGTTCGCTTGCCGTCGTGAGGTCACAGGTGTAATGCTATCACGGACGCGCCACGTTCCACGTCCTTATGGTCACTTCCTATGAATTGAGTGGATTGATCCACATACAAATTAGGTTTGTCCTCAAAGGACTCCCGTCGATACATTGACTCCTTTTATGAGGCCCATCAAACAGCCATTATGGGGATCAGGGGGGCGTGTCCTGAGGGAAAACTCCACTGCTGACGGATGGGAGAAGAGAGGAGGGGAGAGGATGGAGAGAGAGGAGGTAGAGAGGAGGAGAGGTGGTGTCTATGCCTCAGTCATCAGTTACAATGTGTCAAGAAACAGGGCTTCGGCTTCTGCGACAATACGGATCTAATTCAGCTTAATCATTAGATAACATTTCATAAAGACCTGAAATTGACATCAATACACAAGATGCATTCTGGCATGGACCTTTAATTACACTGGTAACACACACACATAAAAATGGTAATATCAAAGCTGAAATGATGATTTATAGTCTCATATTCATCTTTTGATCTCAAACTCAAATATCTTCAGTGCATAGCAAAAATAATAGAACTGGCCTTGCTGTTCCAATACTTTCAGATGGGACTATATATATATATATATATATATATATATATATATATATATATATATATATATATATATATATATATATATATATATATATATATATATATATACATAGTCCCATCTGAAAGTATTGGAACAGCAAGGCCAGTTCTATTGTTTTTGCTATGCACTGAAGATATTTGATATTATACATATATATATATATATATATATATATATATATATATATATATATATATATATATATATATATATATATATATATATATATATGTGTGTTTGTCTACATGTCTACATATCTGTCTAGGCTATATGGTATATCTACCTGTCTGTCTCTATAAAATTGTTTTATTTTGATTGTTTCCTGTATTTGATCATTTTTATTTACACAGAACAAACCACACACAGACTCATGATCATGTAGATGGAAACAAAACAACACTGCTGTCACTTTTTCTCCTTTCCTCAAGTACCAAAAGTTCAGGCTTTTCAATTACACCACTTTAATATGCATGCCTGCTTTGCTTTCCCCCGGACTAATGAATATGCACCATTTTAAGTCTAACTGTTCGAGAAAACTCTGTTTTATGTTTCCGTAATGGTAATAACGGATGATAGACGCATAAAATTAGCATACATTTTCCGAGACCAGGAGAATATCTGATTGTTGTGCCATGGAGAATTGCTACAAGTTAAGAAGTTAATTTCATTATCTCCTCCTCCTCATTTAAGCCTGCACTCTACAATAATTGAAAAACAAAATAAGAGATTAGCTTTTAGCACATGACAGCAGCTAATGGCTGCTGATGTAGTGTTAGTGTTACGAGAGGAAGAATGATTGCAGAGGATATCTCACATCATCAGGTTGGATTCTCGGAAACAGATCCAGATGATGTTTGGGTGCTAACAGTTCATCACACTAAGCCACCGTGCCCCCCCTAACAACATAAAAATAATAATAATAATAATAATAATAATAATAATAATAATAATAATAATAATAATAATAATAAAATAAACCTATAATAGACATTGTCATGAAGCAACTTTACAGAAATCCTGATGCAGATTTAGATCCCTAATGAACGAACAAGAGGTGGAAGTGGAGAGGAAAAACTCCCTGAGATGACACAAGGAAGAAACCTTGAGGCTCAAAAGGAGCCAGTCCTCTACTTGACACCAGATAGTGGGATTATACTTTAAATCATAAAAGTATACAGGTGTAGAAGAGTAAAGACCGACAGTACTGAGTGTGTTTGCAGGATGTTCAGTATGAGCAGATTGTGAATAAGAGTCCTGGGATGAGCACAAGATACTATACTCTTTATGATTACAGCAGCAGCTCTTGGAAAGAATTTGTAATCGACTCTTACAAAAAAAATTAAATAATAATAATAATAATAATAATAACTTTATCCTATAACTGGATAAAGGGTTTTAAAATGGTTGTAAATGGGCTGTAAAAGAAACTGAGATGGCACAGATCAGAACTGTACTGAATACGTTTACAGATAATTGTTAACCTACTTCATCATTTCCAGAAGCTTCTTTTTTTCCTCAAACAGGCCTGTCCTAACATCCTTAGCAAACACTTCTTAGCAGCATTCCAGGAGCCTCATCACTGCATCTGGTATCCATTGTTGTTAACGTGCTGTGGCTGCTCTATCGCTTCTATCAAAAAAAAAAAAAAAAGAAGGAAAACAGAAAGAAAACAGTGGCTTTGTTGTCAAGTTCTTCACACACATATCGCATATTCATGCGGGTGTGTTTAAGTGCTTTTCTGCTGGCATAAGCACACAGCATTGCTGAGCTCGAGTCTCTCGCTCCCTCTTTATTTCTTTTTACAGTAGACATCTGCGCTAAAATGATTTGTGCTTTTGATGCTTTTTTTTCTGCACGGTAGCCGTTTCAGAGGCTCTGAATGTGCAGGTGTGACAGCGCCTGCGAGGCCTGCAGTGGCACATGAAGGCAGCGTGCTTACACCCGTGTCTGTGATTTACCTCATATCATTTCACCCCAAACAGAATTGCTTTGAATTAGCTGGCATTGTGCGTGGGAGACTTGCAAGCCTATGTACTGATACAATATCCAGCCAATTTGATCTGACAAAAGACGTGTACTTCACACGTCTGGTTTACAGAAGCAGAGAAACGAAAACACTGCAACCTGTAATTAATGAGGAAACGCTGAGCTAGCACTAACATGACCTCTACAAACAGAGAATGTGACATACCTTTTACTAGGTGTGTTATTGCCATCAGTGCTCGATTCTGATTGGTCAGAACGTGTTTATGTTATTGTGCTGATTCTAATGCATCATCGTTGCTATAGTAACAGCTTCATTCACATAATCTAAGGCTAATAATGAACAGAAAATGTGTGGTTGTTGAACAAATAATGTATAATCATTGATATGCTGACGTATTCTGTGAGGACATGTTTACTTAACTATTTAACATTTATGGAAGGAGTCTCCAGTGTCAGCACATCGTAACAGTTTTCATATACAGGAAAGTTCCAGACCGAAGACTTTTTTTGTGCTACCCAGTTTCATCAAGAATCGACTGTTTATAGCTGTTCTAACATCTGTGATAAGAGCAATTAATTTGTTTTCACAGATGTTCCACAACATTAATGCAACTATTAATGGATTAAAAAAAAAATGCATGCCATTCTTTAATAAATGATTTAATTGTTGGCAAATTGCTGTGGTGTAAGAGGAGTAAAACACTTTGGAACGTCCTGTTATTGGAAAATAACCTATAACAATTTTGAGTTTTCCTATATACAGTTTCCATGCCGTTATACACCGAACATCATAAAATTGTTTTTAAATCAATTTTTTTTTTTTTAAAGTTTCACCAAGTGAGGTTTTTCCATCACAGAAAAAATAGCTGATCCTACAATAGCTTACCTAAAAGCTCACGTGTATGAGAGGACTCCACAAATTATATGCAGTGCCCTCCACTAATATTGGCACCCTTGGTAAATATGAGCAAAGAAGGCTGTGAAAAATTGTGTTTATTGTTTAACTTTTTGATCCTTTGTTAAAAGAAAATCACAAAAATCCTCTGCTCTCATGGATATCAAACAATTGCTAACACAGGTTTATCAAAAAAAATATCTTTGTTAAATATTGGTGTGCCACAATTATTTGCACCCTTTTAGTCAATACTTTGTGCTACCTCCCTTTGCCATGATAACAGCTCTGAGACTTCTCCTATAATGCCTGATGAGGTTGGAGAATACATGGCAAGGGATCTGAGACCATTCCTCCATACAGAATCTCTCCAGATCCTTCAAATTTCAAGGTCCACACTGGTGGACTCTCCTCTTCAGTTCACCCTACAGGTTTTCTATGGGTTTCAAGTCAGGGGACTGAGATGGCCATTTTGTGGTCAGTAAACCATTTTTGTGTTGATTTTGTTGCATGTTTTGGATCATTGTCCTGCTGGAAGATTCAACCACGGCCCATTTTAAGCTTTCTGGCAGAAAAACAGCCCCAAAACATTAAAGAGCCACCACCATATTTAACTGTGGGCATGAGGTACTTTTCCATATGGCTACCTCTCTGTGTGCACCAAAACCACCTCTGGTGTTTCTTGCCAAAAAGCTCTATTATGGTTTCATCTGACCATAGAACCCGATCCCATTTGAAGTTCCAGTAGTGTCTGGCAAACTGAAGACGCTTGAGTTTGTTTTTGGATGAGAGTAGAGGCTTTTTTCTTGAAACCCTTCCAAACAACTTCAGGTGATGTAGGTGACTTCGGACTGTAGTTTTGGAGACTTTCTGACCCCAAGACACAACTTCTGTAATTCTCCAGCTGTGATCCTTGGAGATTTTTTGTCCACTCGAACCATCCTCTTCATTGAGACAATATAGACACATGTCCAATTCCAGGTTGATTCATAACATTTCCAGTTCAGTGGAACTCCTTAAGTATTGCCCTGATGCTGGAAATGGGCATTTTCAATGCTTATCATATTTTCTTATAGCCACTTCCCATTTTGTGAAGCTCAACAACCTTTTGCCACATATCACAGCTATATTCCTTGGTCTAACCCATTGTTATGAATGACTAAGGGAATTTGGCCTGTGTGTTACCTCATATTTATACCCCTGTGAAACAGAAAGTCATGGTTGAACAATTTCCTGTTCCTAATCACCCAGGTGTACTAAAAAATGTGACATATCAATGGGAATATACTTCAAATATATTTTTCTTCATATTTATATATGAATTCATAGGGTTGCCAACAATTGTGGCACACTTAAAGATATATTTAGAGATATATAAAGATATTTTTTTTTATAAACCTGTGTTGTGTTTGCAGTTGTTTGATATCCATGAAAGCAAAGTATTTTTGAGAATTTTTTCAACAAAATTTAACAAAAGTTTAAACAATAAGGACAATTTTTCACAGCCTTCTTTGCTCATATTTACCAAGGCTGCCAATATTAGTGGAGGGCGCTGTATCTGCTTGAAATTTACACACATAATGTCTCTTGACTTTAATTATAAATAAAAACATATTTAGACACCACAAATTACCAACATTAGTACTTTGTTGCAAGGCTGTTATTGGCAATTACAGCTTTGAAATGTCTATGGTAAGAAGCAACTAGCTTTTTTTGCAGCATTGTGGTTAAATTTTGGCACATTCCTCTTAGCAAATCGTCTTTACTTCCCCAAGGTTGGACTCGCAATTTCGAAATGCTCCATCAATTTTTAATGGGATACTACTTATGGATACTAATTATGGTTCAATCCATATTGTTATGTTAAATATTATTTAGTTAACTCTACCAATCCTGTCGTGCATTATCAGTATCTTTTTTTTTTTTTTTTTTTTTTTTTTTTTACATTATATCCACAGCAAACTAAACACAGCATGGAAATCCCCAACGGAGCTTCATTGATCACATCCTGACCATAGCTGAAGAAATTCTCAGAGCTAATAGCATCTTTGTCTGAGCTGTCAATAGAGCCCTAGCTGTTTGAGATGCAGTGTTACTGACTCTGTAGGGAATAGGCTCCTAACCCCATGCTTTCTCCTTTACTGTCACGCTAACAGATGACCATGCAACTAGTTGAACACTGAACTCATTAACAGCAACACAAGTCTTGTTGATTGGAGCAAATGATTTTTTCGAGAGCTACACTTCCTCTGCTACGTTTCTTTTCTTCTACGTGATCAATTCCGATTCATATATGTGCATCAGCTTCGGAAATAAAACATATCCAGGATGGAGTAAATTTGCACCGGGTCATTTGTAATGCATCCCTAAGCACACTAACTTCATAAATTACCTTAATTAAGAACACCACCTGGAGCGGTTTCTTATTGATCAACCACGCTGCACTAAATCAAAACTAGTTAACACAGCGAGCAACACATGACGTAATTCACCCCGGTGAGGAAATTTCAAAATTTTTTTTTTTTCAGTCTTGTTTTTCCAACTTTCTGCATTTTTGAAATATTTTGAATCCTCTGGACTTTTTGATGGCTCGCTGCTATTCATGTCATGCCAACAGGCTGCAGATTTGAAAAAAGATCCGTATCCTTTCAGGGAGCGGTGAGTATAAATATTTTGCTATTGATTAATACGTTAAGGTCCAAAAATCTCTTTGATTTTGACTACGATGCCCCGTGTGATGGGATAATGGTCACACTTGGGCCCAGCTTTAAAAAAAAAAAAAAAGACGTCCTATCCTCATGAGTTAGAAGACTTCCGATCACGCCCTCTCTGTTCAATTTTACATCAGTGTTTACACACAGCGTGTCCGTGGAGTATGTGCATGATTTGTTTGAGGTCATGCCATGTTGACTTGGTTAACTTCTCTCAGTATTTAACTTTTTTTTAAAAAATTACAAATATGGTTTCCTTGGAAATTCAATCTGGATAGTTTTCTTGAAAAATAGCTTGTGGTTTCACTACAGATAAGTGTAAAATTTCGTATACATGTAATTTTTTACATCCCAAACATTACATGCACAATATGTGTCCTGCAATAACACAACAGTCCAAAACCTGTGCCTTAAACTCAAGCAACAAAGACTTTGGAAAGGCTTTTTGCTAACTGAGAAGATTAGAAAGCTGTTCAGAGGATATACAAAGGTTGAGGCAGGTAATAAGGCAAGTTAGAAAAAACTAACACAATGTTTTTTTAAGCATTAAATTAGTTTGTATTCTTAATATTGTCCTGGGGTATGCAAACATTTGCACACAGTTTTGTATGTACAGCCGTTCATCTCCAATAATCGATTTATCCAAGTCTTTATCTGGGGCTTATCCAAGGAAAACTGGGCACAAACACCTCCAGAATGGAACGCCAGTTCACACACTTATTCAGACACTGCTTCATATATAGAGGCAATTTAGCATAGCCAATTTGTATGAACCATCTATATCTAATGACACGTGTTTTGTACATTTGTTCTTCTTTCCTCATGAAGATTAAGGCTTCTGATTTATTATTATAGTCTGATTTTAATTATTTATTTGTTTATTGGCTTTTTTTTTTTGTCTAAGGGCTAGAACATGTTGGATATTTAGACCCTGTTGCCCTGCCACAATAAAACCTCACAAAACAAATGTAAAATCCATCCATTTTCCATACCGCTTATCCTACACAGGGTCGCGGCAGAGCCTGAAGCCTATCCCAGGGAACAAGGGCACAGAGCAAGGGACACCCTGGACAGGTTGCCAGCCCATCGCAGTGCACAATTGCACACATATTGCCACACTATGGGCAATCTGGAGAGGCCAATCAGCCTAAAATGCATGTCTTTGGACTGGGGGAGAAAACCAGAGTACCTGGAGGAAACCTCCGATGCACAGGGAGAACATGCAAACTCCGAGCATACAGGGCGGAGGCAGGATTCAAACCGCCAACCCCAGAGGTGCGAGGGAAATGTGCTAACACTAAGTCACCCTGCCCTCCATGGAAACTCCTTAATGGATTTTTTAATACAATTTCAGAGAAAAGATCTTCTAGCAGCCTAAAGGATTTCATGAGTTTATTCCTACAAAGAATATAAACTATACAGGCAAAAGTATGTGGACACCTGACCATCACACCAATATGTGGTTCTTCCTCAAACTGTAACCACAAAGAAGGACGAACACAATTATCTAGAATGTCTTTGTATGCTGTAACATTACAATTTCCCTTCACTGGAACTAAAAGGCCCAAACCTGTCCCAGTATGACAAAGCCCCTGTGCACAAAGCAAGGTCCATGAAGACATGGTTTGAGTGAAAGGTTGGTGTGGAAAAACTCGAGTGTCCTGCACAGAGCCCTGACCTCAACCTCTCTGAACACCTTTGGGATGAACTGAAACACCGAACCTGAACCCCAGACCTCCTCACCCAACATCAGAACCTGATCTCACAAATGCTCTTGTAGCTGAATGAACACCCATCCCAACAACCACGTTCCAAAATCTAGTGGAAAGCCTTCCCAGAAGAGTGGAGCTTATTATAACAGAAAAGGGTGAATAAATCTGGAATGGGATGTTCAAGAAGCAAACATGTGTGTGATTGGTAAGGTATCTACATACTTTTGGCCATATAGTGTGTCTAGAACTCAGTTGTTCATTTGCTTTGAGAAAACTACAACAGCTTTTCTTTATCAGAACAGGTTCAAATTACAACCTTTTTAGGAAGCTAAGAACTCGAGTACGATCTCGAGACATTTTTTGCTTTGACTTGGACTTGTCTTGGTCTTGGATATTGGTCTCGCTAAACATACATTAGTCTTGGTCTCGACTGAGAGTTTGTAAAAATGTTCGTGTTGTCTTTTCTTTTTACAAAGTTTGACGAGAAGTTAATGCTTTATCCAGAAAACATAGCGTAATAAAAGAAAAAATAGCTGAAGTAAAGGCTTGGCCTTGACAAGGATTTGATGCTCTTGTTCTTGAATTAGCTTCAACCCCCTTAAGACTATATCTTGACTCGATCTTGGCTAGTCCTAGTCTCGGACTTGATTATGGTGGTCTTGCATACGGCTCAGACATTGATAGCTTGATATTAATGCGCTCGTTCTAATATGTTTTTGTTTCCATAGTAACAGCTCATACACAGGGACTCCACATAATCTAAGACTGATAATAAATGTTTTTTTTTTTTTAATGGGTTGTTGTTTAACAAAGAAAAACATATAATCACTAATGTGGTGAGGTATTTTGTTAGGAGATGTTTAACATTTATGGAAAGAGTAACAATGCTTTAAATGTTTGTTTGTTTTTAACTGTTTATCATTGCAATAATGTAAGTAGTAAGGTGTAGTAACTGGTCTCTCAGACATTCCACAATGTTAAATTTAACGATAAACTGTTAAAAAGTGTGAAGTGTGGTTCATTAATAAATTAAACATCGTCATGGTCGGCAAATCACTGTGGTAAAAGCACAATAACACACTCCAGACTATGCTGTTATTCGCAAATAATACACACCACCCCGGAGTGCACTGTTTTCGTATAACACTCTGTCACGTGTTGGTCCGAATTTGTTTGCCTATGAGAAGTTTTGGTTTAAATATTAAGATTCGGGGCAGTAAGACCGTGAACAGATCTAGTTCTGGCCGTGTTTACCATATTTCCTGTTGTTTCACCTTTTTCCGGTGAGCCATCATGACTTTAGAGGAACGTTTTAGACGTTGACGTGATCTGACAAAGGTTATGAGGAGCATGGAGTGAAGGAGCGAGCAGAAAGGGGGAGAAGGGGAAAAGGGAAAAGTAAGCTGAGCTATCAAACTCGTGTCCTGGTTTCCTTGATAGATAATGATGTTTTGAAGCAGAGTGGTGGTTGGATTTTTAGCCCACACTGAACGCTTTTTTTTTTTTTTTCGGAGTAAGAGCGCAGAGATGAAAGCGGCTTCCAGGCTCTGCACATCTGACTGAGGCAGGTGTTAGATATGCTGATGACTAGCCGAGACTAAAGACAATACAAATTTGAAGTGAAAATGCTACTGGCACACCTCCTCTGTTCTTAACACACCAAGCCCCCATGACCATCAATTATTCATCCTATTGTGCGTGCCTGTGTGTGTGGTGGCACGTGTATTTAACTCCTTGTGGGGACCGAACGCGTGTATTAAGACAGAAATGCAATTTTTGCATTTACATTTTGACATTTCAACAACAACAAAAACAAACAAAAAAACAACTACTTTAATTTGCGTTCTTTTGGAAGCAGATGTTAAGTGTACTTATTATTTTGGCAATACACACATCAGTGTATATTACAAGGACCTCAAAATTCTAGTAATACATGATGGTGTGTGTGTGTGTACATACACATACACACTTTGACTGGGTGTGAGTGAGTGAACAAAATGTAGAACTAAGTATGTGTGTGTGTATTTGCATTTGTGTGTGTGTGTGCGTGTGTGTGTGTGTGTGTGTGTGTGTGAGAGAGAGAGAGAGAGAGAGAGAGAGAGAGAGAGAGAGAGAGAGAGAGATCTATCCATGTGTGTGATTGGTGGATAGGTATGTTCTAGGCCTGTGTGTGTGTGTGTGTGTGTGTGTGTGTGTGTGTGTGTGTGTGTGTTTGTGTGTGTGTGTGTGCGCGTGTGTGTGTGTGTGTGTGTGTGTGTGTGCTTGCATTACATGTGTTTTGCTTTGTGTTTCCTTGATACAGTACACCCCCATGTGCGCTTTGTACACTTTATGTACATTATGTACATTGTGTGTGTGTGTGTGTGTGTGTGTGTGTGTGTGTGTGTGTGTGTGTGTGTGTGTGTGTGTGTGTGGTTCCTATGATCCATCTTCATGCACAGTATACATGTGATTTTCTATATGTGTGTATAAGTGTGCATGCTTGTGTTTTGTGTAGTATGCATCTGTATCTCTGCATGTTCATTTGTATGTGTGTGAGTGTGTGTGTGTGTGTGTGTGTGTGTGTGTGTGTGTGTGTGTGTGTGTGTGTGTGTGTGTGTGTGTGTGTGTGTGTGTGTGTGAGAGAGAGAGAGTTCACACACAAGCTTGTTAGCCCCTCTCCAGCATGAAGAAGGTATGTGTTTAGCTGCATTTGGCTTTTGTTCAGTGGCAGCTCAGCTTTAATGGCAGGATCAGGGGAGCTGGAGTTGTGCTACTGTGGCTGAAGCACAAAAAATTGGGAAGACGTCGAGGTTGGTACATGTGTGTGTGTGTGTGTGTGTGTGTGTGTGTGTGTGTGTATGGGGGATGTTCAAGCCTTTGTACACTGGGGCTGTTTTTCAAAGCAGCACACACTGGAAGCCATTGGGACGCTCCTTTGACTTTAATCTTTCACGCGCCTTTGAAAATTACGGCCGAGGACTGCGCCGTGCTTCATTAAAAGACGTTTGCGCATTTCTTGTGTAGTTTCAGCCAGGATTTTTTGCTCTCTGTGCGGGTTTCGACCCCCCTCCACCCAATTCCTCCGCCCCAACACACCCTTCCCTTCATCCCCGCCTAACACCTCTTATTAGGGGCCAAACGTTCACAGTGTACGCTCGGCAGAAATCTGGAGGAACTCTGTGTAGTACCTTACAATAAAATCTTTTCCTATCAGAAATGGTTCCAAATGGAACCCTTGTTTGGAAGTTAAGACCCCTTAATTATCCACTGAACCCTTAAAGAACACTTAAGAGTGTGCTTATTAACCGGATTAAGTGTGTGGTACAAACTCTGTTCATTCATTCGTCCAACTTGAAGGGTTCTTTAAGAGTTCATTGAATAAGTAAGGGTACTTTTAGGGGGCCTTTTAAAATAGGTCTACTTGGAACCCTCAAGTGGTACTCAAGGAAATATCGTAGTAGGGTTCTGCATCTCTTCCACACAGAGAACATGGTCTATCAACCTGTCTTGGGTAGAGTTTTTGTTTCTTTTCTCTCATGAAAGAATTTTGGACTTGATGTGAATTAGAGAGGCTGCATTAGTGCATAACAGCATTTATAGGAAAGTAATCAATGACAGGTTGGTGTGATGCATGAAGTAGAGTTAGTGTTACCACTCTGAAGTTGATCATTTTCAAAAACAGTATGTCCCAAAATGTTTCATACGTCTTATAACACACCAAGTTGCCAGCGCTAACAATGTTTATTAAATCAACTTTATACAGTCCATTTATACATATATATATATATATATATATAAATGTCTGCAGTTTAAAAAGTCGATCACTCACCAGCCTGTTTTTTTTTTTTTTTTCTCCCTGTCAAAGTTGACATGCAACTTGTCTTGCTACTGAAAAACCAGAAAGAACAAACTCCAAGCGCAAAGTCTTTCCCATGGTGGAAAAACGTGCTGACACTGGAGACTCCTTCCATAAACTTCACCATAACAGTGATTACACATTTTTCTTTGTTAAATTACAATGCATTTGTTTATTATTATTATTATTATTATTATTATTATTATTATTATTATTATTATTAGACAACTTGGCGCCTGTGTAAGTTGTTACTATAGAAACGATAACATTAGAACATGAGCAATAATTATAAAGCTGCGATTTTCCTTGCGACCCAAGCTGCTGCGATACATAAAAAAAAATATGAATCAACTCCTTCTGAGCAATTAGAATACTTCGTAAAAGCTGCTGGTAAGATGTTGTAAATATGTTGTAAATCACCAAATATTTTGGTTTCAGATTTGGTAGACATCGGGCATTCTTTTTAGCACTTTTTTTGTTAGTGCTTGAACTTGTAGAAAAATCCACATCATGCCACCATGCTGACGTGTGAAAAAAAAAACAAAAAACATCTCACTGGACAAAACAGTACTTTCAGAGCATCTGCTCACCCTCTAAACTACATTTTATACATCTTGGTCATGGAACAGCCTCCTTAAGTGTGTGTGTGTGTGTGTGTGTGTGTGTGTGTGTGTGTGTGTGTGTGTGTGTGTGTGTGTAATGAGAAAGACGTCTCACCTCAGCACAGTTTGAGTCCACAAACACCAAATAAGCAGTGACAGTAGCAAGGCAGGCGAGAGCGGGTTCTCTCACGAGGGATTTTTGTCTCGCCCGTCTCTATCTGAGACATACGTTACAGGGTTTGAGTTCTGAACTGTGCAGCAAGCCTTCTTTAAATGTCAAAGACAAAAGTCTGACACACACACACGCACACACACACACACACACACACACACACACACACACACACACTGCGGTGACAAGCAGAGAAAGCGGCTTCCCAAAATACTCCAAAGTAAAACGGCTCAGCTGCTCAGCTCAAGGAGACAATCGCTGCTGCTATAATCCACATTTATAATACAAATTTACACCATATAAAAAGCCACTTTTTGTAGTATTCCAACATGGAAAAGGACTTTTAAAGCAGACATCTGTTGGTCAATAACTGGAACCGCATATGGATAAATATGATATCTCTGTCCATTCTTCCATGCTCAAGATTGGATGGAACAGCAATTTTCTTGCCACAGATCCTCAATCAGATTAAGGTTCATGATTTGACTAGTCCTTTTGAACATATTCATTGGTGTCTTGGTTTTGTAAAGCTTCAGTTTAGTTTGGGGGGTTTAAACCGCCACTTCAATCTCAAGTCTCAGAGAGACTGGAGCAGGTTTTCTTCTAGAATTGTCTTGTGTTTGGCTCAATACATCAAGATGCTACTATCACCATGCTTCACCGTAGGGATCACGTTCTCAAGGTGATAAGCAGTATTGGGTTTCTGCCAGATGTAGTGCTTTGGGCCAGGGCTACAAAGCTCAATTTTAGTCTCATAAGACCAGAGAACATTTTCCACATGTTTGCTGAGTCTCCAACATGGATTTTGGCAAACTTCTATGGAAATTGTTTTCTCTATTTTTTTTTTCTCTCTTTTATAAAGCCCAGCTTTGTGGTGTGTTTAGGTTGTCCTGTGAACAGCTTCCCCCATCTGAGCTGTGGATCTCCCCAGCTTCTTGGCCTCTTGGTTGCTTTTCTGACTAATGCCCATGTTACTTGATCACTGATTTTTGGTGGATGGCCCCCTCTAGGCAGAATCTCAGTTGTGCCATATTCTTCCCATTTTTTTAAAGCATATATTTAATGATGCTCTGAGTTTTGGATTTTTTTTTAATAACCTAAGTGCTGGAAGGCTCAAGTCTGGTCTAGTACTCGAGTCCAGTCTCGAGACACTTTGTGTATTGAGTGGGACTTCTCTCAGAATTGCTGACATTTGTACTCTGATTTATCTCAGTCTTGGGAATTGGTCTCACTAAACATGGTCTTGGTCTTAGCCAAGAGTTTGCAAGTCTAGTTGAACAAACTAGTGTATATAAAGGCTCGGCCTTGAAAAGAATTTGATGGTTTTTGGTTTTGACCTTGACTCTGCATTGCATTCATTGGACTCAAGCTTCACGTAGCCTTGTCCCCCTTAAGACATGGTCTTGACTAGATCTTGGCTAGTCCTGGTCTTGGACATGCCGATGGAGGTCTTGACGACAGCCCTACCAAAACCCTTATTGGTGCTTTTCCAGAACTTTGTCCCGAGTTTGTTTTGATAGCTCTATGTTGTTCATGATGCTGTTTGTTTAGGTCTTTTAGGACCAGGTGCATTTATATTGCAATCATGTGACACTTTAATTGCACACGTCAACTCCATTCAACTAATTATGTGACTTCTAACAATAACTATCAACTAATGTTTTATTTGTAAATGATTTTCCAAGCTATACTGTTATATATAAGCTATATAATCTCAGTTAAGTCCATTTTATTTCCAGGTTGTAACACTACTAATTGTGGAAAAGTTCATATGTGTATATTATTTTAAACACAAGTAGTGTATAGAAAGTACAGATTTTATACAGACATAGATATAAAAAGACTTCATATGTATTTGTGTTTGAATAGGGCATGGGAATCATGTTTGAAAATAAAATAAGGGGAATGTAGTAAGGGTTGCAACATGCAAAATGCGAGTGTCTCTGTGATCATGTGATTCCTAAAAGGATCCAAGATGTTTGGATGTTTGGAGCTTTGGTCTGAGTGATGGATCTGTACAGAAAGCTGGATGGAAGCAGCCAAACACACGGCTCTTCACTCTCACAAACGCGACATGACAGGTTTCATTCTCCACAGCAGCGCCAATTAGAGCGAAGTAGAAGTAGGGTGAAAAATACGGTAGTATTGACTCCCACCGGAGTCTGACACTGTATTGTTATGAACACGTTCAAAGAAAAAAATAGATATATATTTATATCTTCAAGAAGTGTGTATTGATTGTGAATTATTGAGTATGAATGCTTCAAGACAGTGCATGGTTGCATGTATGATCTTTTTAGCTGATTTCCCCTCACCTTTATTAATATGTATTCATAATCTTATTTATTTAGTACTGATTTTATACTGATGCAGCTTTTTTTTTTTTTAATTTTGCTTGTGTTTCATTAAGTCAGTAAATAAATCTAAAAAAAAATGTTTTTTTCTTTCTTTCTTTCTTTCTTTTTTTTTTTTTTTTTTTGTTTCACAGTATGTTTTCATGGGGATCAAACACAATGGAAGTATACCAGTGAAAGTGAGAGAATTAGTAACAGGATCTGATTTTCTCCCAGAAATTGATTTAAATGAGAACTGCCATGATTCCTTCTGGAGAAAAAACAAACAAACAAAAAAAACGTACACACTCCAAAGCACATCTTTGACATATTAATAATTAAATGCAAATGATCATTGTGTATGCTGTCTATGAGAGAATGTGACCTGATAGATAAAAATGAAGAGAAAAAAAAAAGTTAAATCAGAAGTTACAGGAGGGAAAATGCAAACAAGAACAAACAATAATCCATTTGATGTGAAACTATTTCTTTGACTTTCACATTTGCAGATACAGAGAATAGTTACAAAATGTAGGCATGAAATGGGACTTCATCAGTCAGATGTATAGACGGAAAATGTTGCTAAAGCAGGAGCTAGTTGTATTTTTACTTACCTGGATTCTACTAATTATACAACTTTGTTAAATTACTCATCTCTAAAATTCACAAACATAATAGAGTGTTCATACTGACATAAAGAGCGATTTTAGATTAGTATAGTATAGTATAAAATTAGTTTTTTGGTTTCCCGAACACTCCGTCAGGTTTTCTGGATGTTCTGAGAACATTATACTGCACATAATAAGGTTCCTTGTATTTGATTAGTCTTAGTTCAGATACTCAAGAATTTTAAGTATCAGTGATGTGAGAGTGTTTTTTTTCAATAACTGAGAAATTAAAAACATTTTTTGTTACTGGACCCAGAACTTCAGCCCTGACTCTCTCCCTGAGCTTCAATAATTATTGGGATCTAAACAGCTCCAGTGATTTTGAGGGCAACATTACTTTATTTACTACGTGTATAACAAAATAATTTTTTTTTAAAAAGGCAGACACTAGCTGACACTAGAGTCCTGTCTCAAGCACTGTGTGACTATGTCCACATTAATCCGGATAAACTTGAAAACGCATCTTTTTTCTGTACCTTTAGACCGTTCATCTACACGGAGACGGCGTTTTTGTCCAGCGGAAATGGAGCTTTTCAGAAACGCTCTCCCGAGTGGAGAAAATTTGAAAACACCATTTTCACGTTGTAGTTTGGACTGAGAAAATGGAGATATTCAAAAACAATGACGTAGTCATGTGACCCATTCTACCCAATTTTATAGTCTTGGGGTTACCTGCAGCAGCAACTCTTTGTCTGTCCAATTAAAAAAAACTCGGTGCTTTTCCTCAATATTGCTGCATCAAGACGGAAAGTGAATGAACGCCTCACGGAAATGACGCAGGCTGAGGCGCCTTAGGTTTTTACGCATGCGCAGTGTAGGGATGTAAGAGTTTTCAGACGTTTCAGTGTGGAAAACGCTAGTGTAGATGGAGAGTGTTTTAAAACAAAAATGCAGTTTTCAGATCTATCCAGATTAATGTGGACGTAGTCTATGTTTCCTACATGATAGATAGATAGATAGATAGATAGATAGATAGATAGATAGATAGATAGATAGATAGATAGATAGATAGATAGATAGATAAATGGATAGATAGATAGATACAAGCAAAACACATCAAGTTTATCTACACATTCATGGCAAATTCATATACAAAACATCAATATTACATTTAATCACAGTAAGTTATATATATATATATATATATATATATTTTTTTTTTTTATTAGTCCGCACTCAGGACTGATTTTTGGGCTCGTTTGGGGACGAGGCTGATAATCGCAGGTTTGTGTTCACATAAGAATTGTCTCAATTTCACTCTAGCAGTTCCATATGTCGATTTTGTGCACACAGGTTTGCAAAATGGTAGGCACTCAGTTCATCCGTTTGCTGTTATTTATTATTTTCCTGTGGTACCAACACTCAACACTGCAAAAGAATACTGCAAATGTGGAAACAATCTTGTATAAAAGAACATTTTAACAATGCAGGCTGGCATGAGACATACATTTTCTGCAGTGTGCTGATGAGAATCATGCTGCGGTTCGGTTAAAGAGAACCCCAGACCAACGACTACAAGAGGAACAGGGATTGGTTCTCTGGATTGCTCCCAGGCTTGAAAACAGCATTTAAACTTCACCGTGCTCAAACAGCCCTGAGTCTAGAAGAAAATAATAAAAGAAAATGTGGAAATCACTTTATTTTTCTTGGTTTGGTCAAAGGAAAATCTCTGTGAAACTTTAACATAGTAAGCTAAAAAAATTAGATAGCTAAGGCTAACTGGGGGATAAATTATATATTTTAAGGCCATTAATTATTCCAAATGCCCGTTACTTTCAACTCCTAAGGCCGTTGCAATGGTGGGTGTCACCTTCACATGAAGTGAAGCCTGTCAGTGTCTCCACCAGACTTCATTTGCACTCTAGCATTTCAAATAACAATAAAAACAAACAACACATTTCTATTCGCCATTTCGTCTTTGTAGCAGCCGTGCTTTACATCTGCAGTAGTATCTGCAGAAGTATGGTGAGAGACTCACAAAAAAGATACACCAAAAGATACAAAGTGTGTCATAATTATAATTATACAATATCAATCAAATTAGTACATGCAAGAATGTATGGAATCATTAGCACATGGTGAGGAGAGGAGAGCGGATCAATGAGAATTAATCAATGCCTATGGATATAAACTGTGTGTGTGTGTGTGTGTGTGTGTGTGTGTGTGTGTGTGTGTGTGTGTGTGTGTGTGTGTTTGTGTATGTGTGTGTTTGTGTATGTGTGTGTGTGTAAGAAAGAGAAAGAGAAAGCGAGTGGTTTTGTGACAGAGGAGCAGTGTGTGTCAGTAATGAGGCCTTTTATAGGCTTTAATTTGTGGGCCTCCCCTGGGAGAGACTGATGGATGATTGCTCTTTATGTGCTCTCTCTCTCTCTCTCTCTCTCTCTCTCTCTCTCTCTCTCTCTCTCTCTCTCTCTGTGTTCTCCTGCTTTATTTTTACCCTTCAGCTCTTATTATCACATTTATGCTATATATACAAATGAGCCCTGACATTAAAACCACCTGCCTAATATTGTGTAGGTCCCTCTTGTGCCACCAGACTCGTCGAGGCATGGACTCCACAAGACCTCTGAAGGTGTGCTGTGGTATCTGGCACCAAGACTTTAGCAGCAGATCCTTTAAGTCCTGTAAGTTGAGAGGTGGGGCCTCCATGGATCGGACTTGTTTGTCCAGCACATCCCACAGATGCTCGATCGGATTGAGATCTGGGGAATTTGGAGGCCGAGTCAACCCCTTGAACTCTTTGTCGTGTTCCTCAAACCATTCCTGAACAATTTTTGCAGTGTAGCAGGGCGCATTATCCTGCTGAAAGAGGCCACTGCCATTAGGGAATACCGTTGCCATGAAGGGGTGTACTTGGTCTGCAACAATGTTTAGGTAGGTGGTACGTGTCAATGTAACATCCACATGAATGCCAGGACCCAAGATTTCCCAGCAGAACATTGCCCAGAGCATCACACTGCCTCCGCCATCTTTCCTTCTTTCCATAGTGCATCCTGGTGCCATCTCTTCCCCAGGTAAGCGACACACAGGTACCCAGCCTTCCACATGACGTAAAAGAAAATGTGATTCATCAGACCAAGTCACCTTCTTCCATTGCTCCACAGTCCATTTCTGATGCTCACATGGCCATTGTAGCTGCTTTCAGCAATGAACAGGGGTCAGCATAGGCATACGCAGCAAGCTGTGATGCACTGTGTGTTCTGCCGCCTTTCTATCATAGCCAGCATTATTCGATCATTTTCAGCAATTTGTGCTACAGCCTTAGTAAACATTTCATATTACTTCTAACTAGCTTTAGTAAGCATTTGATACCACTACTACTAACTAGCCATAGAAAACATTTCACATGACTACTATCTTGCCTTAGTAAGCATTTCATACTATTACTATGCTTTGCAATAGTTCCACACACATCATAGAAAATATTCAAAGCCTAGGTGTTGCATTTTTTGCATTGTGTGCACGTAATTATACATTTCGGCCCAACTCTTTTGACACATTTTATTTTTACATTCCATCACGTAGGAATAACATTTTAGAAATGTGCATCTCTTGTTTAACCAGGTGGCAATTCTGGCAGCTCAGACAAATTACACTCTTCAGTCTTCACATGAAGACATGCAAGATTTCCTAGCATCAGTTTCTCTGAGCATTTTAACACTTATTGTGCTGTGCTTTCTTCATGTTTTTGTGTCTGTTATGATCCAGATGACTTATAGAAGTAAGAGTGATCCTCCTTTTAAACTATTAATAATAAAATTTAGATTTTTTTTTTTTCAATTAGATTAGAGTCTTTAAAAATTTATTAAAGAATTTCGAAGAATATTTAAAGAATATTTAAGAATTTTTTAGCATGACAAAAAATATTTTTAAAAAAACAAAACAAAACACGCAGCTTGTCATGTTACTGAGAAACCAGAAAGTGCAACTCCTCTGTCCTAAAGACTTTCCCATGACTGTTGCAAATCACTGACACTGGAGACTCCTTCCAAAGATTTTAGATACAAATCTCCTCACATAAAACTTCACCATATCACTGATTACACACATTTTTTAATCCAATAATGTGGAGCATTTATCATACTAGTAGACCAATCAGAATTGAGAATTCAACACCCTCTGACCAATCAGAATCAAGAATTCGCTGAGGTATAATGATATTTAGAGAATCAGTACAGAAACTGCATTTTACAGAATTGCATTAATTAGACTAGGAATCTGCTTGACATGACATTTTGAAACTTGGATCAAAACTATAGCCATGGGCTCTTACTGACTAGTCAATACATTTCCCCAGCATACTTTATCCTGCATTTTATGTACAAAAAGAACATAATGAGGAAGAAGAATCAAAAGTTGTAAAAAAAAACAGAATCAAAACATCAAAAGAGAGCATTTGAAAAAAGCCAAAAACCAATCCAGCAAACCAGGAGGAACAAGTAGAGCTCAACGCCAATGGAGTCGATAAGGATGCCTCCATCTCCTCTAGCCCTTCTTGATACTCATTTGTATGCTTCAAAAAATACCTTTAAAATATACTTCAAACAGGAGGGAAGCTATTGAACAAAAATTATTTCAGACATTTGACCTTGCTGTGACATTGACCCCGGTTGGATCAATTCCAAAATCGAATCATCTGCTGGTTACGATGATAACTCCATGTAAATCCTTCAAAAATTTAGCTACTCGCTCTTGAGATATCGTGCTAAAGAGAATCTCAGACAGACGGCTGGACTGTCCAAAACATAATGCCTCCACCAGATGCAAAAAAAATGCAGCTTCTGAGAAACAGGACAGAGAAACAGGAAACATCTCTAAATTTCCACAGTATGATCATACATTACATTTATTAAAAGCACATAATGAGGAAGAAGAAATCTAAAACTAGGTTCAGTTCTATATCAAATCCAAATCAATCCGCAAATGATATTTTTTATTTATTTTATTTATTTTAAATCTGTCCAGCAAACCAGGAAGAAAAAGTCAAAGGTTCACCGGGGAACAAAGACATTTGTAGTTGTTGTTTCTTTTCTCCAAATTAGAGCCATTAAAGTGATGTTATTAATGAACTGATGGACATGTCTGAGATTCTTCTCGAGTAGCTTGAGCAAATGGGTCAAAATCAAGAAGGAGAAAAGAAAGCATTTATGTTTAACAGTAAATTGTAACTATGTATAATGAGAAAATTATGCTTTGTAACTTGTAGCCATAAGGTCACTTTTGCCGTTTTGGTAAAATAAAATTCTCTGTCAAATTTTGGTCCAGTCAGCTAAAGTTAAATCATTAAATCTGACTAGGCTATAAATTACATTAAATTGAATTATCTTTACAGTGTTGATACTAAATGAAAGGTTTGCTAACACACACAGAATTAGCAACCAAGGAAACACCTTTCATTTCCAAGTTCCTTTGCTTGGTCTTGATGGAGGCGATCTTTTCTAAACCACTGTTGGACCTGTGTATCAGATTTTCTTTCAATAGCCCACTGTGTTTTCTCCTGTGGATTCACTGTGACTAAGTACGACTCACTACAGTAATCATTCCATATAAATCCTACTTTATTCAACCACTCGCTCTTGAGATATCAGTCTAATGAGAATCTCAGACTTGTTATATTGGATAAAAGATTTTCAGACATGCTGTATTTAGAAGGGAGTAAAGCATGACCATTTTCTCTTCAGAAAGCACGAGTGCTGTGTGAAAGGCTTTAAAAAAAAAATTAATTTAACATTAAAACGCATGAAGCGTCCAGTAGAAAATGTTCAATTTGGTGCAGGTGTTAGTTTTTGCACAGTAGCTCAGTGAGAAACTTGAAGAATTTAAGATTTTGTATGAAGTATATAGAGATGACTTGAAGGCTGGAAGTTACAACACAGACCCACAGTCAAGTCCTGGAGATTTGAAGCAATATATACAGTAGTTTCATGATTTCTCCATTTTAACACATAATTTGAGCACTAAATTGAACAGTTACTAGTTTTATATGCTGAGCTGCTGTCTGCTATTCAACAAAGTAAAACGTTATATATTAAATATAATAAAACCACTGCTTTTCTTTATTGCTGCAAATGCAATATGGTGTAATACCCGCACTTTAATATATATCGCTCTGGGATCATCATCGCTCTCGTCACGCGTCCTTTTTCACATGGACGGATTGTTAAAAAAACAAAAAAAAACAACTCATGCTGCCATTTTGAACGGTAATGCCTGGGCCACACTACAAGATTTATAGAATCTTATCTGGGCGAGTCAATGATTACGGTGCTGTTTGGACATTGTTATTTATTTATATCTGTCATTGGTAAAGTCCTGCCCACTCAAATATGCCCTTTCACTCAGAAATACATCACATTGCAATTAAAAATGCATTCAAATTTCCATTTCATCTTGCCTTTTTGTTAGTTTGTGGCACCAATGAAAATGGTTCTCCTTTTGAAACCAAGGAAAACCAGTGGTTCTTCTTCTGGCGCCTTTATTTGTAAGACCGTAAACAGTGAGTGTAAAGTCGGTTTCCCGTGGCCTTTATTGGTTTTTCCACAGAGACCTTGCTTTCATACCAAAGTTAGGCCACGTAGCCAAGCAAAGCAAATCATGCATATTTATATTCCCAGTTAGCCAGGAGAACATTTTATTGCAAGTTCTTTAAAAGCACATCCTGAGTGTGTGGCAGAGAAAGTGCAGTTTGCCTGCTGCTGTGGTTCATCCTCGCCTGTCTATGCTCCGTTCCATTTCAGGCAGGGCGTCTGGGACGAGATGAAAAGGCGCTTTACTCTGTTCAGCACCTGTTCACCTCCCTCATCTCCCTGCACCCCTGCTTCGCTTCACATCGCTCTGAACGCCCGAGAAACAACGAGAGAGCCGTGAGTGAGTAGAAAAATATTGGTTTGGCTTTTCGCCTGCGGTTATGCTTTGCCTATTCTGTTTTTCTTCTTTTTTTTTTTTTTCTGTTCTGTGTTCTTTCTCTTTCTTCCTGATGGCTGCGTGTCACTTGTAAATCGCACCTCCAAGTAAACTCGAGCTCAAGGTGCCCCTTCATACGCTACTGAGGTGTTTTTACAGAGCATGGCAAGTTCACAGCTTTACTCTAATAGAGAGTGAACGACTGAAGACAGACAGTAAAGGGGGGTGGGGGGGGGGGGGTCTATGATTTTTATTGACCAGCATTATGAAAAATCAGAGATATCACGTTTGAATTGATTTCGAGTGTAACTACTGTAAATGGAGGTTGATTGTAAAATATTGCTTATAAAATATTTGTCATAAACTTCTTGAATCATGTGTAATACAAGAACTGTACGACTGTTCATTTAGATCAACATCATCGCTCCGTACTAACACAATGGACAAACTTCTGAAGTGTTTATGATGTCTCGTTCTAATTTCTTTTTTTTTTTTATTTCCACTAACTAATTGTTATTGCTGATCAGCAGCATGAGTGCTATATTATATTATAAAATATAAATATTATATAAAATATGCAATATAATATAATACAATAAAATCTAACGGATATAATATTTCTTACAATTTTGCAGAAACTGTTTCGTCACCACGGCACTGCTGAATTCTCAAATCTGGTTGTTTAGAAGGTGTTGATTAATTAATTGATTTCTATAACAGCAGCTTGTGAAGTTTTCTGTAAGGAAACGTTTATGTAATTTATTTTGAAAAGGAGCCACCAGTTTCAATGCTTTGTCGCAGCCAACACGGGGAAGTCTTCAAGACAGGAGATTTTATGCTTTGAGGTAAATAAAATAAATGATTTTAGGAACTAACTTGTTTAATGGATGTCCCACAACATTAAATGTAACTATAAACTGACAAAAAAAAATGGTTGTTAGGTCGCGCGAAAAGCGCGACTTCAATTACCAGAACCCTCACTCACACACTCCACACTACATTTCCCGGCGAGCTCGGCGGCCTACAAACATGGCCGCCAGGGACTACAACACCCAAAAACACCCACACACTACCACGGTCACAATCACTTTCCTTTTAATCCCGCACACCTGTCCTCAATCTGACGAGCACTGTATTTAAGGACTTTTGTGTTACTGGTTGGACGCGAAGTATTGTTTGTTTTTCCCAAGTCTTACCTTACTGAGCAACTGAATTCTGGACTGATTCTCACGGCATTGACCTTTAAGCTAAGTACCTTGGATTCCGACTTCCTCTCAAGCCCTCTTTCTATTTACACATCTCGGTGATAAGTTTACGTGCATTTGTGTCTGATTATCTGTTAGCGCTGTGTAGTTAACACACTTTACGTAGTGTCCACATTTTATGTGAAGGGTGTTTATTTCTGGATGCTGTTTTTCCGTTTTTCCTTGCTGTTGTTAAGTGTGTGTTTTTCTTACTGCTAGCGCTAACGATTTTGAGAGTGTGTATAAACTTTGCCACGATATCCCGCGAAGTCTCGAAGCCTTCTAAAAAGCTTTTGTGTTACCCTGTGTCCTTTCCACATGTGTGCTGAATAAAGTGACGAAGTTTTTGACCGCAACTGTGTCCAGCCTACTTCTGGTGATATAACAATGGTGTTAATGATGTGTCATTCTTTAACAAATTAGGATTGTGGTATAAGAGGAATAAAACACTTCAGGGTGTGCTGTTATAGGAAAATAATCATCTTCTGGGTGCACGCAGTGACTCTGCTTCATCATACACCCTGTTGTTGATTCATTTCTTACAAAAGCACATCCTCAAGTGTTTTATTCAATAATTTGTTCCTGTGTTTTCTGCATTACATTAGCGTCCAAAGATTAATCCCAAAATCATCTCCACTCTTGCCAAACTTTAAGTCAACATCTTTGACTGACCTGTGCACGAGGGTAGTTCTCTATCCTGTCGTCATTATGGATTTTGTACAGAATCTCTATCCCGCTCTGATTATTCAACAAACTTCCTCTTAGGGATCAATAAAGTCCGTCCATCCATCCATCCATCAATCCAACCATCCCTCCTTCCATCATTATGGCCCTCTACTTTTGTGTCAATCTTAAGAGTTAGCTTTATCCAAAACACTAATGTTTTTAACACTGAATGTAATAAAACGTATCCCACAGGCCTGCATTCTGCTATCATTTAGTTTTCATTTGTTTTTAGATAAAGATTTCAGTGAGATCTCTGTCGCTGTCGTTTGTGATTGTTCAAAGATGGTGGTATGTTCAACGTGACTATGAAACGTTTCCACTAGGATGGCTTCTTTCAAGCAAAATTAAATGTCTAGAAGTACGATTAATAATAGTAATCATATATTTGTTTTACTTTAATCTTACAAGGAGATGTATTCGATAAATTTAACTATAGCACTATATCCAACTTAATTTGAAGCATGTCTACATCAGAAAACGTTGCGCTCCTTGCTTCTGATGTGATTCATCTTGATAATCAACTGATTTAAGTTGATTATTTTCTGATAACTGCATGTTGTGGAGCGTTTTCTTCTTATATCACAGCAATTTGCCATTATTTTATTCATTAAAGACTTTTTATTCATTTATAGTTACATTCAATGTTATCGTACATCTGCAAAACAAGTTAGTTCCTGTTGTCCTTTGTGTTATTGCAGCTATAAACAGGTTTTCTCTCTCTCCTGAAGGTAATAAGACAAAAAAAAGCTAGCCATCAGCCCTCTGTATCAGAAAAACTTACATCTTTACCTCTGTTATTAAGCACTGACACTAGAGACTCCTCACTAAGGACTCACGGTCCCTGAATAAGTTATTACTACAGACATGATAACAGATTAGAAAGAGCACATTAGTACACGTAAACCTATGATTTGAATTGCGGTTGAAACTACTGTCAGAGCTACTGTTATGGAAAATTTATCAACACCTTCTGACCAGTCAGAATCGAGACTTAAAGAGGGCTGTGTAATATATATCACGATCGTCTGGAATAAATATAAGATGATTCAAAATGATATTTCGTACAGTTGTCTAATAGTTGTACTTTTTATCCAGTTATAGTTACATTTGAAGTACATTTAATGTTACGCAACTCTGATCAGCTGCTATAACCATGCAGCCATCCATCTAAAGCCTCCCAAAGCCCTCATTTCCTCCCCATCAATCCTGCAAGGCGAGACAGACATCCCCTTGCTGCCACTAAGACGGGACAATACAGTTTGTTCTGGGTTCCGCCCCTAGATCCGCCCACTCGGCTTGACTTTTGGCACGCGGCAGCTTTTGGCTGCCGCCCCTTTTTCTCCTCCCGCAGCTCCTGGATCGATACCAGAGTGACACAATACAAACGAGCTGCGACCGCACAGCATCTCCTCACACACACACACACACACACGGTGTGAGTGGAAGGAAGGATGACACAACCACCACACAGTATGAGGTAGGAAAGGAGAGAAAGAGAGAGATTAAGAGAAGGAAGAAGGAGCGAGAGCAGCTAAAAGGCAGTATTAGATGAGAGGAAGGTTTAATTATTTTGGCCGCATGTGGATCAGCGGTCACTTCAGCCCATTGTTTACACAAAGTGCTTATTATGCCTTCGCCGCCACCCTGTGGGAACCCTCACACAACCACACACACACACACACACACACACACACACACACACACACACACTCCACATATACACTCCTCCCACACTCAGGACTCCATCTACTGTGGCAAAATCGTGTTAATTTACCCAGTGAGAAATATTAACCATATTATATCAAATAACTGCCAGAGACAATTCGCTAGCCAGGCCCGTGACTTCATTTTAATTGATTTCCTTACATGCTCGAGGCCCACATTGATTCGGTTTCCACTGACGGAGTGTTTATTAAAAGCATTACACCGAGAAATATATAAATCATTATTGCTCGTCAGCTGCGTGCGTGCTTTGTTAGATATGAAAACATCGAACTGTGCGCTTTGCTTCCATACAAGGAGGCTGAAAATGTGTTATTATTTTTTTTTTTTTTAAATAAAAAAATTAAAGCGGCGGTCTTGAACATTGCTTTGCTCTCTGATTGTGTGCGTGTGTGTGTGTGTGTGTGTTAAACGACCTGCCAGAGAAAAATCAGAGCATTGCGACGTGAAAAAAGGAATACTAATCGTGTTACTCTTGCACAACTACAGTTCTTTAGTTTAAGTTCATTTGCTTCAAGTGGATTGAATGAAATCGAGAAGAAGACGCGAGAAATGGAGAAAGAACTGCTATGAGGCGACTTTTTTTTTTTTTTTTTTTTTTAAACCAGCTGTCTGCCTCTTAAAGGCATGCTGCTTGGCCAAATCCAAATCCTCCTAATCATCTTTTGGAGTTCGAGGGCACAATATGCTGAAACACACAGGGTGCTCATATACACACACAACACACACAGAGACAGGAGGAGGGAAAGACACCATCTCTTGCTTGCATGCATGCTGGTTTTCACACACACACACACACATCATACAATACACTGTCCTTGCTACTACACACCATACACTCTCATGTCCTCCATACCCTGAGGGAGAGGGAGTGTTCTTTAGTATAATCCCCTTGTTCAGACTCTGGTGCATACACTAGATTGGCTTCACCGAGACACACACTCCTCCTTCTCTCTCGCTCTCTCTTTCTCTTTCTCCATTCTTTCATCAAAGCAATCCTTTACTCCCACTGCCAGAGGATGACAGAGGGACAAGTTCTTTTGTTTCTCTTCCCTGAAAGCACGAGGCTGCTGCAGCGCCCCGGTTGCCCGCAGTTAAGACACACTGAATCATTTGATATTCGACCGCCGAGCGTTCTGTGATGCTCATTCGGTGGGGCTTCACGTGCAACAAGCAAAATAATACAGCTGTATCTGTGAGCACATCTCATTAAAGTGCAGCGTTATGAGTCATTTTCTTGCAAAACAGATATAATGTGTAATTCTGTAGTAGGTATTAACTGTTCATCCGTTTTACCACATGGGTTAGATTTCACTTTCAGCTCATTTTGACGGGAAAAAGTTCAAATGATGGTTGGGACAAAAATCTGGTTATGTAGAGAAAAAAAAAAACACTACTAATATAATAGCCTTATTAAAATAGGATGAACTAATCAATATGAGTGCATAATTAAATGTTAAGGAAAGTCCAGAAGAATTTAAAATTGCTTTAAAAACGCTGACATTTAAAAAGCATGCATTTTCTCATCGGCTGATGTGGGTTCGGTTTGGACGGGAAGACATTCTGACACTCCAATTTGATGGCTCAGTCTGTTATTCACAAATATGGATGGGATATCAATAATTGTAAGTTCATATAGCATTTTACAGTGTAGCAAATTCATATCATTTCACACAACTTGTATGAGAAGTTAAATGTTCAGATTGTTCCAAAAAATGAAATGAAATCTCATCGCATCGCATCGCATCACATTTGTTTCAGATTTGTTTAAATTTGTACACATTTCTCATGACCAGGTTTGAAAAGTTTGCGTGGTTAAAGTTAGGGTTTGCATATGAAGACCTAAGACACTTGTTGGGGTTGTGTCATTATAGGAACATAATGAACAGTGGAGTGTTGTGCTGCAACCTGACATAAAACAGAGTTGCTCTTCCCACCCCAAAGGTTATTATAGGGTGTCCCAAAAGTCTCCATACATAGGGGGAAATTAACACTTTTGCAGAATGTTTTGCAAAATTTTTCATACGTAGTTTATATATATATATATATATATATATAGCCTTTAAGGACACTGTTGACAAAATAAGTAAGAACGTATGAAAATCATGGATTTCAAAATCTGGATCGGGAAGATGTCACAAGCTTGCGATGGACTTTAACAGGAAACATGGTAAGCACATCACACACCACACTGTTGCCAAACTTATTACAATTCAATATTCATATTCAATAAGACTGGAAGTGATGCGGACCAACCGAGAAGCGGACGTCCACCAACATCCACCGATGAAGACACGACTGATATATGGAGACAAAGTCCCCATGTGTGAGGACTTTTGGGACACCATGTATCTTCCTATAACAGTATGTCTGGAAGTGATTTATTCCTCTAAGCAATTTGCCACCCATTTAAAGTTTTTTATCCGTTTATACTTACAATTAATGTTGTCGACCGTCCAACAATTACTGTATGTTCCTGTTGTTATATACGTCATAGCAGCTATAAACAGCCATTCCCTCACCAACCTCTTTTTTTCCTCTTTCTTGGAAGACAAAAAATACATCTTGTCAAGTTACCAAGAAACCTCAAAGCATTAACTCATCTGTCCTGATGAGTATAACGTTCCTGACAGTTATAAAACTCTAACACTGGAGACTCCTTCCAAAAACGTTAAATAAACATCTCGTCACAGGAAACACGCCATATCTTCACAATTTTAATCCATTCATGTAGATAAGTCTCTGTGGGAGGTGTTACTATAGAAATGATCACTTGTTTTGTGAACATAAATGGATAAAAGTTATGTTTCATTCATTAAATAAACAATTGTTAGTGTTGGCAAATTGCTGTGGTGTAAGAGGAATGTTACTTCAGGGTGGTAGCAGTGATTCCACTTCACGTCGGGCCGCATCACACACACTGTGGTCGATTGGTTATTTTGCTATAACAGCACAAACTCAAGTGTTTTATTCCTTATTTTAAGAATCTACACAAATGGGTAAATCTGTGTGAGAAACATGAATTAGAAGAAACACCCTGAACTCCTGCTGTACAACTTTTAAAAGCAGAACTTAACACTTAAATCTAAGCAGTCTTGGAATAATTTTTACACATGCACTGAAAATGAAATGTGGTGAAAGGGAAATCGAAAGATCGAGAGGAAAAAGATGGTCGTGTGGCTCATCTCTCGCCATTAGACGCTGTGTGTGAGCTGTCAGCAGCAGGCCTGCGCGTGTGTGTGTGTGTCTGTGTGTGTGAGCTCGCCTACAGCGTGCCCCCAGCTAATCTTTGAGTCAAAGCGTTCATTTCACTGCTGCTCTGCTCATTCTTATTCGCTGCTAACGCAGATCAGGGCTGCATCAGCCTTCTGTGGGACACACACTGAGTTTATGAGTGTGTGTTTTGTGGATGGTAATAGGCTTTGGGATGTGGTGTTGCTCTTGGGCATGATGTGAATCTGTGTAAGTCTATAGCATAAATGATCTCCGTAGATCAAGCACACGCATGGTGAATAAATTGGGGGAAACATTTTCCTTTTTAAGTAAATAATCTTTACTAAATCTTTAAGCCTTTCCAAAGATTTGACGGTTATTTTAGTTTGACATGTTTTAGTTTATTGCAAATGTTTTGCAATGCATTTTATATATGTTGTATTTAATCTTGCCAAGATAAATTAATTATTAATTATTTATCATTTAATTTATTCTTAGTATTATTTTTTTACTCCATGAATTTTACAGTTCTCTCAGTTTAATGAAGAATTAATAACTTGGACAAAAGGTTCTTTGGTTTGTTCATCTGGAGGAACCTTCTATGAAAAACTCTTGTATGTAGAACTATTCACCAGAGGGTGTCTCTTTTAGGTTCTAGGTATAACCCCTTCAGAAATCTAGAACTGTTAACCATCCAAAGAACTCCTGAGGAATCGTTTCTGAAAGTGTGGAGTACAAGAATACCCTTGTAATACATTTATCATCTTGAAAGGTTTCTCAGATTTCTCTTTGGGGAACCCCTTCAAATTTCTGTGTAGGACAGGTTTGCCTATAAGAAAAGGTTCCAAGTATGAACTCTCAATCAATCTAGAACTATTAACCATCCAAAGAATGCTTATGAAATCGTTTCTGAAAGTTTGGAGTACAAAAATACAGTCTTTAAAAAAAAATCTTGACTTGCCCCTCTTTGAGAACCTCTTAAAAGCTATATGTACAACCCTATAACAAGAGAGAGGCTTCCATGTAGTACTGCTTTAGGAACCAAGGAACTCTTAACCTGAAGAACTGAATGTAAAGTGCAAGTATACACTCTTTAATAAATCTAGAACCGTAAAGGGTTTCTTGACTTGCCCTTCTAGGACAAGTACTGAGTAAAACCCTATGATTATGGGTTTTGCTATTAGAGAATATTCCGAATAGTACTGATTTGGAAACCAAGAATCCTCTCTGATGTGGAAACAGAGGAACCCTTGAGTTACCTTAATTTTATGGGAATGTAGAGTATAAGAATACATTTTTTAAAACTCTAGAATCTTGAAGGGTTTTTCCACACCCATATGTACTTTTTAAACATGCCATTCAAGATTTAGTCCTGCTTTGCTGTTATAATAAGCTCCACTCTTCTGGGAAGGCTTTCCACTAGATTTTGGAGTGTGGTTGTGGGGATTTGTGCTCATTCAGCTACAAGAGCATTAGTGAGGTCAGGTACTGATGTCGGGCGAACGGTCCAGACACCATTCATCCCAAAGGTGTTCAATGGGGTTGAGGTCAGGGTTCTGTACAGGCCTCGAGTTCTTCCACTCCAACCTTGGCACACCATGTCTTCATGGAGCTCGCTTTGTGCACAGGGGCGCTGTCATGCTGGAACAGGTTTGGGCCTCTGAGTTCCAGTGAAGGGAAATTGTATATAACGTTACAGCATATGAAGCCATTCTATACAATTGCGTGCTTCTATGTTTGTGGCAACAGTTTGGGGAAGAGTCTAGAGTGGGAAAAGATTAGCTTTTTCTTCTCTATAAAGACACTCCAGGAAGTGCTCGCTTTATTTCTATTGTCTCTTTCTGAAATCAAAACAAAACCAAGTATTGATCAGTTTCAAACGTAGAACAATAAACTATAGAAGACGTTTAAGGATTGTGCCCTGTTACCAACTCTCCCCTATATGATTGCATATAGCAAGAGAACTTCAATGATAAGGATAACGTATGGGGAAAGATGGGATAAAAACACAATTTCAACAGGAATGTGCTGAACCCAACTCTGACCTGTCAAAGTCTTCAGGCTGTTCTCTCCATCCTCTTTTACACTGACAGTCAGATCTCACATCCTCAAGACATGTGCTAATAATAGAACGTGTTTGCTGATGGACAGCGTCGGGTCAATCTGCTCTGGGCTTTACATGAACACGGGCCTCGGCTGTACAACAGGTTACCAGCCTACATGTGGAAAGGAATAACAAACTGTAACATTACATATTACACAGGCTCTGAATTAGGGCTTTGATTGCGGCATAAATCCTGAAATAGCCAGCTTTAGTTTTGGTGGAGAACCGCTTAAAGGAATTTAGGGCGAATGATTTACACAGTCGATCAGATAAGACAGCATCTTTTCTGTAAATATGAGCCTCAAACCACATCCAGTTGTTCAATGACGGTATGATATGAGTTATTACAATTTATCAAATTCAGCAAAACGTGAATTTGATAAATTGTACTATAACACAGGCTTTGTGTAATAAACTGTGGTACAGACACTATACCAGAGCCCCTGTTATAATCCATCATACCACAGTGCTGTGGAATTCTCGAATCAGATTGGTCGGAAGGTGTTGATTAATTTTCTATAATAGTAGCTCTGACAGTAGTTCCAGTTGTAATTCAAATCACAGGTTTATATTAATGTGCTTGTTGTTTACGCAATATCAGTATTCATTATAACTGCATGATTGCGAGTGCTAAATTGAATTTATACAACAGTTCTATAAACAAGAAGTTAATATCGAGTAACTGACATTTTGGACGCAATATGGCCAAATTTTCTGTTAATTTTTCTTCCGCTAGCGAAAACAGATCCCAAAGAAGCTACAGTCACTTTATAGCACGTCAGCCAGCTGGCTAGCTAGCTCACAATGATTTGTACATTCTCCTTAAAAGTGCAGAGAAATTGGCATCCCTTCTTCCTTTTCATCTTCATCTGATGATATTTACTATTTTCAGAAGTTATATACCTGAAAAGTATTGTTTGACATGTTCTCTGATGATGTCTAAGAACTAGGAAGTGTAATTTTACAGCACGTGGCAAACAGAGACAATACAAACAGTGAATAAAATACGTTATCGTCTCTAGAGGCACATATATACTCATATAAACTTTTTCTTTAAACGTGTGTAATTATTGATATGGTTGATGTGATATACGTTTTCTGTGATGTGATGTTCCTTTAATATTTATGGAAGGAGTCTCCAGTGTCAGAGCTTTGTAACAGTCAGAGGTAAAGCTCTAACTTTAAGTTTTATGCCATAGGAAAGTCTTAGTCTGGAGCTGCTATGACATAAGTGATAACTTGTCTATCGAATGTTCCACAATGTTAACTATGCAGTAACTATCAATGGATAAAAAAAAGTATGACGTTACATTCTTTAATAAATTAAGAATTGTTTTTGTTGGTATAAACTGGTGTGGTATAAGACGGATAAAACTGTACGGTGGCACATTGGGTTTCATTCTTTACTTACTTACTTACTTACTTGGTCTAAAATGTTCTTATGAACAGATATTATGATGTGTTATGTAACCTGGCTTTCTAAAGTTGTACAATATGAGCATTCATACATGTCTATGCCAAGCATATGCTTGTAGAACCATTTTTTTAAATTGCAAACTATTAAATGAATTATGAATGCAGAATTCATAGGAAGTGCTAGCAAAATATTTCATCTAATAACTGTAACTAATTGCTGGATCTGACAGAAAACCTCTGCGGCAGTTTACTGAGCTGTCACTGACCTCCGCGAGTCCTGGAGTGTGTGTTTTGCTTGCATTTGGCGCTGGCCACCGTCCTCTGAGCCCTGGCATGCCTGGCTGCCCTCCACAGGGTCAGGCCACTCAAGTGGAACTCAAAGGGACCCGCTTTGAACGTAATAGGTTTTGACTGGCATGTGTTACACGCCTCGGCGCACCATTGATTGAGTGCTTGTTTGCTAAATCACTGCTGGTTTGGCAGGCTGGCGACACGTGTGTGGTCACTTTAGCTCAGAGAGAGAGAGAGAGAGAGAGAGAGATGGAAAGAAAGAGACTAAGGGAGGGGAGAAAAACAGGAGGACAGAATCAAATGGATGAGGAGAAGAAGAGAACCAATTTCGCTACCAGTGATTGACATTTAATGGAAAGGTTCGATTCCCATTGGATAAGAGGCTACTCTAGGGAGGGGCTTTCCACCTGATGGCTGCCTCGAGGGTTTGTGGCCTTTGCCTCTGGCTGCCTCTGAGCCCCCAACGCTCTCAGACAGCTTTTTACAGCTCAGGAGAGACAGGAGAGGTCACCTCCACGGCTAAAAGACACGGAGAGGAAGGCCTCTCAGCATGACACGCTGAGATATAAATATCTGCCCATGGTATTTGTCTTTTAAATCTGGGGAAAGACCAGAATGATTGTGTTTGAATTATTTATTTATACTATAGTGTTAAATTCAAATCAGAAGGCATTGATTTTCTGTAACAACAGCTCGGACAGTAGGTTTAGATTAATGCAATCATTTTAATGTTATTGTTTGTATAGTGATGGCTAATTCACACTCACTAATAATAAATAGTTTAAAACGTGTTGTTTAACAAAGATAAACATCTCTGAGAAGACATTTATTTAAATTTATTGAGGGAGTCTCCAGTGTCAGTAAGTTCTCCACCATGGGAAAGTCTTCAGGTCTCATATTTATATATATATATATATATATATATATATATATATATATATATATATATATATATATATATATATATATATATATATATATATATATATATATATGTATATATATATATATATATATGCGTCTTCATGTGTTTTATTTTTGTGTTGTATCTCTCACTTGGATGTTATAAGTTGCACTGAGTAAATACAGCTGGATAAAACAAAAACTGTGTCTGTCTTCATTTCAGGCTGAAAAGCAACAAAATGTAATTATTTTAAAGGGGGGGGGATTCTTTTCTATTTTCTATACCCACTATATATATATATATATACAGTACTGTGCAAAAGGCACAGGCAAAGAAATGCTGTAGAGCAAAGATGCCTTCAAAATAATTAAATTAAATGTTTCTACATTTAAAAAAAAAAAAGACCATAAAGAGCAATAAACAGTAGTAAATGAAACAAAGTCAATATTCGGTGTGACAAAAAAATAAAAATGTAAATAAAAATAGTAGTCTCCGGTACAATTAGTGCAGTTTTATAAGGAAATGAGCTGGTAAGTTTTATTGAGCATCTTGCAGAACCAGACACAGTTCTTCTGGAGACTTTGACTTTCGCACTCGCTTCTTATTTTTGCAGCGAAACCCAGCAGCCTTCATTGTGTTTTTTGTCTGAAAAGTGTCTCTTACGTAATATTCTGCTTTCTTTAATGACATACAAACATTTTTCTATAACATTTAATTTTGTGCTAGAAAACTAATGTTTGGGAATCTAAAATGTTTTTTGTACTGACTTGATAATACAGAAGTCATCAAATAAAAAATTTATAACAAAGTTTGTACTAATGTGTATATATATATATATATATATATATATATATATATATATATATATATATATATATATATATATATATATATATATATATATATATATATATATATATACACACTTTGGGATTGTCAACTTTGGGATTGTAATAGTGACTCTACTTAGCAATAAGCTGCATCACACCACCCCAAAGTACACAAAATTTGTCTGGATTGTTGTCATTGGTCTGCACAAACTCATAGCCTGTGTCAGGCTGCATCATGGAATCATTGATTATTTTCCTATAACAGCACAACCTGTAGTATTTTATTCCATACTTCACCACACTTCTGCATATTCAGCACATTGACAGCACATGGATTTGTTTTTGAAATTTCTTCATGAACACTGTAATTACACAGGCTTTCTGCTTTTCTATTCATATCAGTAACACATTGCTGTGGTTGGTAATTTAACCTCCATAGATATTCATTCCAAAGTCATACGGTGGCGAAGACATCCTACTCTCATCACAGCATCAGCTCATAAAACTGTATCATTCTATTAGCAGCGCCTATGCCTTCGCCTCTAAGCGCAGAGTATATTTTTTGTCGCTGTGGGAACCTTTCTCGAGTAAACAATGTCTGGGCTGATTAGATCCTCGCTCCTCTCTGTACACATTAGCTGAAAACATTGATTCAGGTTCCCTCGGCCTATTGTATAACCGATGGTGGGAAGCGCGGACGTGGCGAATTTAGCGCCGAGTGCCGCAGCTACCAGCGGGGTTAATTGAAATTCTCCAGCGAGGAACAGGGAAGCCTGGATAATTATGTTCAAGGAAAACATAAACTGCCAGAATGCAATACAAAAAATGTAGGTCAACATCTGGAGGAATGTTTCTGTACCAAAGGAATGTCTCCTCCACTGATGCTGATGATAGTAGTAGAGAATCAATGAGGCAGTCAGCCTGATGCAAATGAGATCGGGCTAAATGACCCTCATTAGGTTGAATTATCAGTTAGTTGTTTTGGGGGAGTACCTTTTTTCAACCATTTATTTAAGCTATTTTAGCAATCTGGCTAAAGACAGCATCAGGACTGTCAGTGAGCTGACCAGAGATGTCCATGAATTGAACTATTTAAAGTCAGTAGTGGTCATCCTTGATCTGAAAAAAAAAAAAAAAAAAAAAGAAGCTGGTCTCTGGCTATGCATCTCGTATGCAGCGGGTCATAACAGCAAAAGGGTGCTCTACTAAGTACTAAAGATGCTTGCCATGAAGGGGTTGAATAATTCTGAAACTGGAGAAGTCATTATAAGTTGCATTTTCAGTTGCAACTGTTGCAACTATATATATATATATATATATATATATATATATATATATATATATATATATATATATATATATATATATATATATATATATATATATATATATATATATATATATATATATATATATATATATATATATTTTTTTTTTTTTTTTTTCTTTTTCATTTTCTTACTAGTCCATTTTACTTCTCTATTAAGTTTCAAACCTGATACATAACAACAACTGGCCAAAATCTAGACATCCTTTTAATATCTGACAAAAGCATATTTTGCTTACTAGCCACAATAATACGAGAAAAAACTAACAGACAAAATAGGAAGGTAAACCTGCACTGCTCAAAATATATGAGCATGAGATATACTAGGCATTTAAATGTTTATAGTATGATGTCACATAACATGAACCTGACATTATGGAATCACATTCAAATGAACCTGGCATTATGATCTCATATTCACATTCTTTATATATGTTATGCATGCAATTATAGTTACTTATGATTGTATAAGATTATATTATAATTAGGTTTATACAGTGCTGTGAAAAAGTATTTGCCCCATTCTGATTTCTTCTGTTTTTTTGTGTATCTCTCATACTAAATTGTTCCAAAAATTAAAACAAAATCTAAGATAAAACAAAGGCAACCCGAGTAAACACAAAATACAGTTTTACAATGATAATGTTATTTATTCAAACAAAAAAGTTAACCAATACCAACTGGGCCTGTGTGAAAATGTATTTGCCCCCGTAGTTACTAATTCCCCAAATCTATGAAACTGCATTCATAATGGGGTTCAGCTGGACTAGACACAACCAGGCCTGATTACTGCAAACCATGTTCAATCAAATCAACACTTTTCACTTTAGAACTTTTTCAACAGCATGAAGTTGGTTAAAAGGTCTTACCCAGTAACACACTATGCCAAAGTTGAAAAAATTCCAGAAATGATGAGGAAGAAAGTGATAGAAATACATCAGTCTGGGAAGGGTTACAAAGCTATTTAAAAGACTCTGGGACTCCAAAGAACCACAGTGAGAGCCATTATCTCCAAATGGAAAAACACGGCACATTAGTGAAGCTTCCCAGAAGTGGCAGACCTTCCAAAATTCCTCCAAGAGCACAGCAACTACTCATCCAGGAAGTCACAAAAGAGCCAAGGACAACATCAAAGGACCTACAGGCCTCTCTTGCATCAATAAAGGTCACTGTTCATGACTCCACTATCAGAAAGACACTGGGCAAAAATGGCATCCATGTAAGAGAGGCGAGGTGAAAACCACAGCTAACCCAGAAGAACATTAAGGCTCATCTGAATTTTGCCAAAACACACCTTGATGACCCTCAAACCTTTTGGGAGAATGTTCTGTGGACTGATGAGTCAAAAGTGGAACTGTTTGGAAGACAGGGGTCCCATTACATCTGGCATAAACCAAACACAGAATTTCACAAAAAGAACCTTATACCTGCGGTCAAGCATGGTGGTGGCAGTATGATGGTGTGGGGACGCTTTCCTGCTTCAGGACCTGGGCAACTTGCAATAATTGAGGGAAACATGAATTCTGCTCTATACTAGAAAATCATAAAGGAGAATGTCCGGTCTTCAGTCCGTAAGTTAAAACTCAAGCGCAACTGGATTATGCAGCAATACAATGATCCAAAGCATAGGAGTAAGTCACATTGCTTCTCTAGAACTCAATTAAAAGTCTTGTATGGTAGCACTACTTGTATTGTTCTCCGCTTAATACATCGCTTTGCCTGTATTTCCTCATTTGTAAGTCGCTTGGGATAAAAGCGTCTGCTAAATGAATAAATGCAAATGTAAATGTAAATAAATAAAAACTGTATTGTGTGTTTACTCGGGTTGCCTTTGTTTTATGTTGTATTTCCTTTAGAAATCTAAAAGTATTTAGTATGAGATACACACAAAAACCGAAGAAATCGGAATGGGGTAAATACTTTTTTCACAGCACTGTACAACCATATGTCGTTTTGTACAACAAGTGTTGTGTATTCTATATATCATTTTATACTTGCATTAAGAAAGCATTATGAATTCAAGATTCCTAGATAGTGTTACCGTTCTTTCTAATTCATTTCACATGAATCCCTGGTTGAATTAGTCTCTTTTTATTCTCACATTTTTGTCTTGCTGTCTGTCAGCATAGCGATGCTACTATTAGAAAGTAGAATAGAATTATTTGAAACATGCACAGCTGATCTCTTCATCACACCTTTTTTTCCTGTCCTTTACTTTCTGTCTTACACTCGCTCTCTCCTTATGTTGTGAGTGCTGTGCTACAATGATGAACTTTCAGGCGGTGTTGTGTAGCCCATCCATTAGAAGCTGTGGGGCTGAGATAAATCACCTTATCAGACCTGCCTTCCCCTACAGAGCAGTCAGGGAAATCCATCACATCGGGCACATGGGGAGGGGGGGGGTGGAGAGAAGTGAAGGCAGAAATAAGCACTAGCACCCTGAACAGGAGAGACCTGAACTATACACAAGTCCACAATGCCACATAAGGAAGCATTAATGCTTATATTTAAAAAAATAAATAAATAAATAAAAATTTTAAAAAAGGATTTAACCAGAAGACACTCTAAAGGATTTTTTTTTATTAAAAAAAAGGATTTAACCAGAAGACACTCTGGGGCACAATTATATGGTTCATCAATGAATTAAAATCAGTTAAAGGGAGTTTCATGTGTAGTGTGTCCACTGTTGTGTTTCCACAACTCCAATTTCACTGTAGTTGTAATATTTGACTATTAGACATGTTTTAAATCTGGATTAACCCATTAATCACTAAACATTTGAAATATGTCTTTTGAAATCAACAGGATGTCTGGATTTCAGCCAGAGGAAAAGATCTTACACTTTGGAAGACTTACCCCAGAAAAGATAGTTGTAGTGGTTGTATACAAGATGGCATGTTTTATTCCTCTTATACTACAACAAAGTGCCAGCGCTAACAGTTGTTTATTAATTAAAGAACAACATGCTATATGTTATTAGTTTATAGTTACATTTAATGTTGTGGAACAGCCATGAAAGTTTGTTTCTGTTATCACGTACGCTATAGCAGCTATAAACAGTCGTTTCCTCACCAAGCATCCCTTGAAGTTTATAAGAAAAAAACAAAACCACAAACTCCTCAATTCTGAAGACATTCCTCTGTTGGAAAATCGAAAGTTACAAAGTGCTGACACTGGAGCCTCCTTCTACAAATACTAAATACAAGTCTCCTTACAGAAGTGCAAGTCACTGGGTACGTTGGTATAGAAACAATAACTTATTAGAACAACTGCATTAATATAAATCTATGATTTGGATTACAGCACTACTGTCAGAGCTGCCGTTAAAAAAAATCAAATCAACACCTTCTAACCAATCAGAATCAAGCATTCAACAGGGAATAATAAATTGTGAACTGCTTTCTTTGTTCTACAGCTCAGTAGCTGTGAACCATGTGGCGTAATTCATATCAAATTCTGCTTTGCTTAAGTATATAAAAGTATACTAAAATAGTACTAAAAATACACTATATATATATATATATATATATATATATATATATATATATATACAGTTTTACATTGTATTGCTGTTGAAGTATTTAGATTCATTTGTATAATTTAAGTGCTGTGTCATTAAAGAAATGCTTTTACAGGTCAAAATGGACCAATGGCATTGTGGTTTTATATACTTACTTCAGCCCGAGCTGCCCCAGTACTGGACATCGACGGATATCACTGGTCATTTGGTCCTGGAAATTGTATTTATTTAATGTCGAAGTTACATTCTGTTATCTGTTATCATACACACAGAGCTGGATACCTGAGTAACTGGACTTTGTTACTGTAGTTAATTACTATTTTAGAGGATTATTTATACTTTACTCAAGTATTATCGAAACTGAATATTTGTGCTGTTACAAGTCAAGTCAATTTACAATTTTATTTCGAGAGAAAAGGAAACATACTTTTTACTCCTTAGATTTTCATTTTGTACTTACAAATTTAGTACTTACAAATCTCAAATGCCAGTTCTTTCACCATCAAATTAAGTTTAAGTTAAGGTTTGTGATTTAGTTAGTTAAATTAGCTTGCTAACTAAGGGTTGTTGTTTATTAAGTCTTTAAATTAGCTAGCTAGTTAAGTTTTGTAAACTAGCTTGTTAAATTGGCTGAATAGTTATGTTTTGTGAATTAGCGCATTATATTAGCTATCTAGTTTAGTTTTGCAAATAAGCTCATTAAATTGTCTAACTAGTTGTTTCGTTTTCATTGCTAATGTGTCTTAGCATTCATTTCAAAGGGGCTATTAAGCATTAGAGAACCAGCTAACCAAATTCTAGGCTTGTCTGAGTTTGCAGAATATTTTCATTATGACTGGCTGCTTAGCGCACTAGCTAGCCATGCAGGGTCAGGCATCATGAACTTGTGGTCAGCTCTTTTCAATAATTTCCTTTTTCCTCTTGAATACTTGAGTATGTTTAAATGTAGACAGTTTTTTTACTATCACTCAAGTAGATTTTTGCCTCCACAGCCTTACTTTTAATTTAATATCATCAGTCTAAATGTTTATATTGCTTCACCCTTAAAGGATCACTTTATGACAGATGGGATAATGAAGCCTTCTGAATCCATATTTTATCTGAGAAACTACAAACCTGCGATCATGTACACAGTGCCACTATGCCCCGCTCACTGATGTTTATATCTACAGTGTGTGAAGCAGGTTGCTAGGCAACAATAATGACAGTGACCTTTGGAAATATCACGGGGGTCGGATCGACCCGACGTGAAGCCTACGAGCCCGAGGTGCTCAGGTAAATGAATCTATGTGGCAGCAGTTGGTGACAGCAATGGGATATTGCACTGAAAAAAAAAATCTTTTAAGTATGGTGAAGCGAACTTTTTTATCATTTATTTGATGTAAATGTGATATAAACCTAAACTTTTTTATATATATTTACCCACTGCTGTGGACACTTTTCATGCTCATATTAAAGTCGTACAGATGTACTGTATAATGCATCAGCCAAGCGAACAACACTTTCGTCTGTCAGACGGAAAAGAAAGTAGCAAGAAGCCACAGTAACAACAAGCAAGAGTACAAACAAGAGTTCATGGTGGAAATGAAAGAGAAATTTGAGACACTTGAGACAGGTTAAAACTAAAATTGAAACCATTAAAACTGTTAACAGTTCCATATAGAACTATCTACTCCTCAATGTGACCAGGACCGAGGAGCTGGTGGTCAACTTTTGGAGAAAGAGGACCACCACCAGACCAATAAACATCATGGGACAGGATGTTGAGCTGGTTGACACCTACAAATACCTTGATGTCCACCTCAACAACAGGCTGAAGGTCAACCCGGAGGCGGTGTACAGTTAGGGGATGAACATACTCTATTTTCTGAGGGTGCTCAGGTCCTTAAATGTTTGCAGCAATATGTTGGAGGTCTTCTACAAGTGTGTTGTTGTGAGTGCTGACTTCTTTTGTGGCAGCATTAGAACACGAGAAGCAAGGAAGTTCAACAAACTGATTAAGTAGGCTGGCTCTGTCCTGATAAGAATGCTCCCTGGACAGTTTTGATGTGATCATGGAAAGGAGGACATTAAGCAAACTACTATCCATCCTGGACAATGTATCACTCCTTCCATGATTTATTGATCAAACAGCGGAGCACCTTCAATAACAGACTTATTCAGCTCTTCTGTAGCAAGGAACATTACAGGAGGTCTTTTATTTACCAACAGAGATCACCCTTTACAATGGTCCATCGTTCTATGAGGACATTATTGTGTATTAGAGACTATTCCTTGAATAAGTTCATGAGTTCTGTTTGCATTTTTGCATTTTGTGGTATGCTGTTTAAAGCATTGCTGCTAACTCGTTATATACAATGTATTGTGGACGCTCTGTAGATATAATATCTACTTTGGTGCATATCTGTTGTTAGTACTTGCACTGTCATTTACATTTATTGAGAGGACTGGTGTTTACAGTTGTATTTACTTTATTTTACTACTATTTTTTACATTATTCTTTTGCTGATTCTATCTATCTACAGTGGTGCTTGAAAGTTTGTGAACAATTTTGAATTTTCTATATATCTGCATAAATATGGCCTAAAACATCATCAGATTTTCCTAAAAGTCCTAAAAGTAGACAAAGAGAATCCAATTAAACAAATGAGAAAAAAAATATTATACTTTATACTTTTATTGAGGGAAATGACCTAATATTACATATCTGTGAGTGGCAAAAGTATATGAACCTCTAGGATTAGTAATTAATTTGAAGGTGAAATTAGAGTCAGGTGTTTTCAATCAGTGGGATGACAATCAGGTGTGAGTGAGCACACTGTTTTATTTAAAGAACAGGGATCTATCAGATCTCATCTTCACAACATGTTTGTGGAAGTGTATCATAGCATGAACAAAGGAGATTTCTAAGGACCTCAGAAGAACAGCTGAGTCAGGCTGGAAAAGGTTACAAAACCATCTCTAAAGTGTTTGGACTCCACCAATCCACAGTCAGGCAGATTGTGTACAAATGGAGGAAATTCAAGCCCATTGTTACCCTCCACAGGAGTGGGGACCAACAAAGATCACTCCAAGAGCAAGACTTGTAATAGTCCGCGAGGTCACAAAGGAACCAAGGGTAACTTCTAAGCAACTAAAGGCCTCTCTCACATTGAGTAATGTTAATGTTCATGAGTCCACCATCAGGAGAACACCGAACAACAATGGTATGCATGGCAGGGTAGCAAGGAGAAAGCCACTGCTCTCCAAAAAGAACACTGCTGCCTGTCTGCAGTTTGCTCGTGGACGAGCCAGAAGGCTATTGGAAAGATGTTTTGTGAATGGATGAGACCAAAATAGAACTTTTTGGTTTAAATGAGAAGTGTTATGTTTGGAGAAAAGAAAATACTGCATTCCAGCATAAGCATATCCCATCTGTGAAACATGATGGTGGTAGTATCGTGGTTTGGGCCTGTTTTGCTGCACCTGGGCCAGGATGGCTTGTCATCATTGATGGAACAATGAATTTTGAATTATACCAGCGAATACTAAAGGACATCTGTCCATGAACTGAATCTCAAGAGAAAGTTGGTCATGCAGCAAGACAATGACCCTAAGCACACAAGTCATTCTACCAAAGAATGGTTAAAGAAGAATAAAGTTAATGTTTTGGAATGGCCTAGTCAAAGTCTTGATCGTAGTCCAATAGAAATGTTGTGGGAGGACCTGAAGTAAGCAGTTCATGTGAGTTGAAGCTGTTCTGTACTGAGGAACGTGCTAAAATTCCTCCAAGCCAATGTGCAGGACTGATCAACAGTTACCATAAACATTGAGTTGCAGTTATTGCTGCACAAGGGGGTCACACCAGATACTGAAAGCAAAGCTTCACATACTTTTGCCACTCACAGATATGTAGTATTGGATCATTTTCCTCAATAAATAAATGACCAAGTATAATATTTTTTGTCTCATTTGTTTATTCAGGTTCTCGTTGTCTACTTTTAGGACTTGTGTGAACATCTGATGATGTTTTAGGTCATATTTATGCAGAAATATAGCAAATTCCTAAGGGTTCACAAACTTTCAAGCACCACTGTATATATAAGTGTACTCTTGTACTCTAAAGGGATCCATAGACGTTCCTGGAATAGGTAAAGGTTATTCTCTTCCCAAAGGGGTTATACCTGGAACCTTTTTGTAAACCTTTTTTGTAAAGGGAAACCCATATTCAGGAGGAGAAAAAGCTTTCTTTTCTATATTTAAGTGGCTGCCTATAAAGCAGGAACGTCTCTTTAGTAAGTCCATGTGAAAAGATCAGGCAATAGGTAGTGCAGAATAAAACTATTCCCCTGGCTCACGCAATGGAGGAAATTCACCTCTCCAGTGCTTTCCTGCCTATTAGGATTCCATCACAGTGACAGCTCTTATTGTTATTCACCATGCACAGGTATATCAGACGCCATATCAGCTCAGAGTGTAAACACCTGCACGGCTGAGCGCAAGCGTCTCTAGAGGGCAAACACACAGAACTTTTGAATAAGAGAGCATTATTACATACGGTATTGCACACCTCTCTGCAAATACACAAGCATGAAAGGAGATGCAAACAATATCTGTCGAATATATGCTAACACTGTTTACTGTATTAGATACCATTAACAAATAATAAGTGAGGAATAAAACACTCAGTAATAATCAATGACGGGTTTGACTGCAGCCCAACATGACATGTAGTTGCTGTTACCACCCAGAAGTCGATTATTTTGCTATAACATTATTATTCTGCATGTCCCAAAACATTTTATTCCTCTTATATCATAGCAATTTACCAACACTAACAATTGTCATTAATTAGCGAGCAATACAACACCATTTTAAACCATTTAGAGTTACAATTAATGTTGTGGAACATCCACAAAACAAGTTAGGAGCTGGTATGACTTATGTCAAAGTAGATCGTTTCTCTCTCTCTCTCTCTCTCTCTCTCTCTCTCTCTCTCTCTCTCTCTCTCTCTCTCTCTCTCTCGATCGAAGTTAATAAGACAAAAATAAAAATACAGCTTGTTATATTATCGAAAGTCCTCTGAGTCTGAAAACTTAAGGTTTCCAAAACATTGTTACAAACTGTTGACACTGGAGACTCCTTCCAAGACTTTTCAGCAAGTCCCTGTGAATTAGTTGTTACTATAGAAACAATAGCGTGTTAGAGCAAGTGCATTAATGTAAACCTGTGATTTGCCTTGCAGCCATAACTACTTTCAGAGCTGCTGCTAGAGAAAATGAATCAATGTTCTCTGACAAATCAGTTTCGCGCCATGGTATAAAGTCAATGCATGTAATAACATAAAAGAAATCCACATTGACTAAAGTTTATTCAATCCATGACTAAAGATAAGCAAAAAAAAATCAACTACAGCATGTTCGTAAATGCTGATAACTTGATGAACTCCAGGTGTAAATATTAAAACTTGCAGTTCAGAATTTTGCCCGTGAACAACAGGTTCATTAAATGTGTTCAGTGCTGGTCATTGCGGATTTCGTTTTAATTTTACTCAGTGATGGTGTGAACAAGCAGGTTTTGTTTTTTTAAACCGATCTTTGCTTTGTTAATGTTACTTATGGTGTATTACTACTGAAGTTCTTGGTAACTAATGTGTTAATTAATGTCAGTTAAGGGAACTTTATTGTAAAGCGATACCTTGCTGTTGTTGCAAATCCAAAAGCAAGAAAACCATAATTATGGTATTAGTAGTTCAACTCCAATCATCTTTAAAGCAGATTCCCCCAATTAGCAAGCAAGCAGATTGAGGGATGCTTGTGAAATTCCTTGGGAAAGCAAAAGGCAAAATAATGTTTTAGGTTTCCTCTTAGAAAGCTCCTAATCTATCCAATGACACAGAACCCCTGCTCGGTAGCTGTATATCTCTATTCATAATTGATGGTCTGAGCTGGAGCTGACGCTACAGCACGCTAACACATGTAATATGGATTCTCTCCGTGTTTCAGATCCTGCTCTGTGTCTGAACCACAACAACACTCATCTGTCTGACTGGCTGCAGAAGTGTCTGACTCGTCGGCTGTCGGTTTGCCGTGATGTACGTAGATGCCATGGTGGGAGCATGGAGTCCATTTTGAGAGAGAGAGAGACAATGGCTTATTAGATCCTATACGTGGCTTTAATTTACTCTGCTCTTAGAGCATTGTTTATAATGATTTACTTACGAATACACTCAGGATAAAATGTATTGTATCTATGGACCCTTTTATTTCTCATAGTCTTGTTTAATTACCCACTACAGTAATTAAACAGATAAACAGACAGATATTGTTTACTTAGTACACATTTTTATTACATCAGGTTATTAATTCCAGAGCAGGGGTAGTCAAACCGAGGATTCAAAAAACACTGTGGCAGAACTGATCAATGTATGAAATATAACTGGCTGTATTTCAGCAAATCTAGGGTTGTTTTTTTATTGTTTGTTGTTAAACATCAATCGTAATGGCGTCTGTAGCAGATCCTCTACTGTGGACAATTATGTGAACTTATGTAAATTATTTAACTGAAGACTAATCACAAAGGAAAGGCTTTTCAGATTTTCAGAGACTTGTTTTATTTAATGTACTCTCTGTAAATTAGTCAACGATGAAAACAGAATATTTAAAGATGGTCTGTGTGTTTATTCTCCTCTCCGAGTTCAAAACAGACGTCTCATCTGTTCAGAGTTTGTGGCGCTAGTTAAAAGTTGAAACACGTCAAATTCTCATCTTTCTAGCCATAAACTAATCACTAATGGTTAAGCGTTAAAAGGTATGTAACTGGTGTCACCATTCAGTCATGTTAGTTGTTTTTCTGGGAATGTTCTAAGCAAGGAATTTTATGTCACAGGACCTTATGTTGCTAGAATACAGCTACAAATAGTTAAACTCAACATGAGAGATTATAGTATAAGTGCTATAACTGCTTTTCTAAATTCTATATTTATAGAATTTTCTTAAAATAGGATTTGTGCCTACAGGGTTTGATGCCAGTTCCAAATCAAACGCATCGCACACAAGGATATCAGAGTATTGTTTGTGAGAACACCACGCTACTGTAACTCCCCCGTGCCCTCGGTTCCCATGGCAACATGCGGCTTGTCAACTTCAGCTGAACGAATGTCACCGTCCTCCTTTGATGCCATAATGGGTTTGACCTCTGACCTCTGCTTTCACTGCTCTGAAGAGGTGACACTCTCCTCATGTGTGAAAACACAGGCTTAGCCTAGTGCCCCATCCTCTTTGACCCGTGACAGCAGTAAGGGTTAAACACCACACCGATTGCACAACCAGGTTCAACTGATACAATCAGTAAATAATTGAACAAACAAATACATAAATAAACCAGGTATCCATTCATCAGATTCTTACCAATTAGCGAGGAGACAACCATTCCGATCTCCTGTCCTGAGAGACGAGGTGTTTCACTCTTCTTTGCTGATTATTATATTCCAGGTGCTGAACTGAGATTTAAGATGTGAGAAGAGCTACATGCATCAGTGCAACAATGTAGAAAATACAGACTTGTCCACATTCATATCATGGGAATGTGATTAAAACGAGTTTTTTTGAGAGCGATCAGCCATAACATTAAAACCACTGACAGGTGAATAACATTGATTATCTCATTACAGTGGCACCTGTCAAGGGGTGGGGTATATTAGGCAGCAAGTGAACAGTCAGTTCTCGAAGTTGATGTGTTGGAAGCAGGAAAAAATGGGCAAGCATAAGGATCTGAGCGGCCAAATTGTGATGGCTTGACGACTGGGTCAGAGCATCTCCAAAATGGCAGGGCGTCTAGGGTGTTCCCGTTATATAGTGGTTAGTACTTACCACAGATGGTCCAAGAAAGGACAATTAGGGCAGTGGTAGCGCAGTGGTTAAGTCACTTGGTTACTGATCGGAAGGTGATGAGTTCAAACCCCAGCACTGCCAAACTGCCACTGTTGGGCCCTTGAGCTTCTCTTGAGCCCCTCAGTTGCTCAGATAAATGTAAGTTGCTCTAGATAAGGGCATCTGCCAAATGCTGTAAACATAAACTCATTTACATTTGTAAATCAAGGCTCACTGATGCATGTCTGGTCTGATCCCACAGAAGAGCTACTGTAGCACAAAGTGCTGAAAAAGTTAATGCTGGCTCTGATAGAAAGGTGTCAGAACACACAGTGCATCAAAGCTACAATGGGCATGAAGGTGACTTGGTCTGATGAATCACATTTTCTTTTACATCATGTGGACGGCCGAGTGTGTGTGTGTGTGTGTGTGTCACTTACTTGGGGAAGAGATGGCACCAGGATGCACTATGGGAAGAAGGCAAGCTGGCAGAGGCAGTGTGATGTTCTGGGCAATGTTCTGCTCTGAAACCTTGGGTCCTGGCATTTATGTAGATGTTACTTTGACACGTACCACCTACCTAAACTTTGTTCACCAAGTACACCCCTTCATGGCAATGGTATTCTCTAATGGCAGTGGCCTCTTTCAGCAGGATAATGCGCCCTGCCACACTGCAAAAATTGTTCAGGAATGGTTTGAGGACTATGACAAAGAGTTCAAGGAGATGACTTGGCCTCCGATCAAGCATCTGTGGGATGTGCTGGACAAACAAGTCCGATCCATAGAGGCCCCACCTCGCAATGTACAGGACTTAAAGGATCTGCTGCTAATGTCTTGGTGCCAGATAACACAGCACACCTTCAGAGGTCTTGTGGAGTCCATGCCTCGACGGGTCAGAGCTGTTTTGGTGGCACAAGGGGGACCTACACAATATTAGGCAGGTGGTTTTAATGTTACAACTGTGCGTGTGTGTGTGTGTGTGTGTGTGTGTGTGTGTGTGTGTGTGTGTGTGTGTGTGTGTGTGTGTGTGTGTGTGTGTGTGTGTGTGTGTGTGTGTGTGGAGATATAAGTATGGACATACAATAAGATTTCTATACACTCTTCTTGTAGTGCGAGTGTGTTCACCTTAGAGGCAAAGCAAGCATATCGATCTCATATCGCTTTCTTCAACCCAACTGCTTTTGTTCACACTGAAGTGCTCTCTTTCTCTCTCTCTCTCTCTCTCTCTCTCTCTCTCTCTCTCTCTCTCTCAGACAATTCCCCAAGTGAGCTATGTTACTACAAACCCCGTTGTTTTTAATAGTACCAGTCAAAAGTTTGTGCACCCCTGCTCGTATGGTCTTAATTTTTTTTCCTATTGTCTACTATTTAATAATAATAATAATAATAATAATAATAATAATAATAATAATATGTTAACACTCTGAAATAACACACATGGAATACAGAAATATTTTATATTCTTAAAATCAGTATTCCTCAGGAAGCTTTCCACACTCTCGGCATCTTCTCAACCAGCTTCATGAGGAGGCTTTTCTTAAACTTTAAAAATACACTATATGACCAAATGTATGTAGACACCTGACCGTCACACCCATATGTGGTTCTTCCCCAAACTGTTGCCAGAAAGATAGAAGCACACAATTGTATAGAATGTCTTTGTGTGCTGTAGCTTTACAATTTCCCTTCACTGGAACTAAGAGGTCAAAACCTGTTCCAGTATGATGATGCCCCTGTTCACAAAGCGAGCACCATAAAGACATGGTGTGTTAAGGTTGGAGTGGAAGAACTCGAGTGTCCTGCACAGAACCCCGACCTCAACCCGACTGAACACCTTAGGGATGAACTGGAACACTGACTGAACCCCAGACCTCCTCACCAAACTTCACTGCCTGATCTCACTAATGCTCTTGTAGCTGAATGAACACAAATCCCCACAGCCACGCTCCAAAATCTAGTGGAAAGCCTTCCCAGAAGAGTGGAGGTTATTATAACAGAAAAGTGGCACTAAATCCGGAATGGGCTGTTCAACAAGCACATATAGGTGTGATGGTCAGGTGTCCACAAACTTTTGGCCATATAGTATATGCTGAGCTCCTCGTTGCTTCTCCTAAACTCTAGATGAAAACTTGTTTGGGGAATAAATAAAATTTTAAGTGTAAAACTGAAAAAAATGCATTTCAGAAGAAAATGTGTACATGAAAGTTAACTTCACTTTTTACATCTGTCTTAGAAATAAATTTTGTGTGTGTGTGAGTGTGTTTTTCATAATAAAGTGACAGTAAATAGGTAATTCAGCTACTGTATAATAATGGGGGAGGGGGGTAAATTGTTGCTGAGCACAAACATGGACATGAAGCAAGAGACATTTCACAACTCGTTTTCCAGGAATCTCTCCTTCTTTAAGAAATGAATGAGGAGAAGAGAACCATGTATCATCATGGACAGGTTGAGTGTGACTTGTGGCCCTTTGGATAGGAATTAAAGGATTACAGCGCCATCTTGAGGCCATAAAATATCTGCATCATTAAGGACTACAGTGAAACTTCTACCTATTAACTGGATTTCCAAAATGTGGACCTGGACAATCTTTCTAAGAATGTTGGGAGGAAACTTGAATAGGTTGGACGAGTACTCAAATACATGGTATTTAAAAACACGATAAATGCATTGTGGAAAAAAAAAAAAAAAAAAAGTAAAGTCTGAGATGTTGGCCTACTGTATCTTTATTTAATTTAACCAATAAAAACTTGTGTGTTAACAGAGAAATTATGTGACCGGATTTAAATCACACAAACACCAACTTTTGATTTGAACTGAATTTCAAGCAGATGTGCACAGACAACATTCTCCTCTGCTTGACATCGGGAAGCATAAAAACAGTTCGAAAGGTTCTTCAGGGGTTCCTTAAGGGTTTACTGGATAATTAAAGGTTCTTGGCTTCCTAAAAGGGCTTTACTTGGATCATTTCCTCTATGTAGAGGGTTTCACATAAGGGTTGTGATTAGCATGTCTTAACAAAATAATGCAATGCTAAAATAAAATGTAAAAAAAACAATAATAAATAAATAAATACATAATAATAACAATAATAATAATAATAATAATAATAATAATAATAATAATAATAATAATAATAAAAACAAATACAATTAATTATATAATTTTAGTTTTTGTATAATTAGCATAGTGTATGATTGAAATGTAACAGATATAATATAATAAATTAACATAATATAATGTTACAGATATAAAAAAATATGTCAGTGATAAGTCAAAGCAAAATATTTAGATAGTAATTTAGTAAATATTAGTTAGTATTATTACTTCATTTTATTATTTAATCTTTTAATACTTATTTATTTATGTAATATTTAGTTATTTAGTTATTCTTAATGCCATTACACACCTTTGGATTCGACATTTAAGACTGATGTACATTCTATATATATATATATATATATATATATATATATATATATATATATATATATATATATATATATATATATGTATATTTATATATATATATATATGTATATTTATATATATATATATATATATATATATAAATATACATATATATATATATATAAATATACATATATATATATATATATATATATATATATATATATATATATATATATATATATATATATATATATATATAGAGAGAGAGAGAGAGAGAGAGAGAGAGAGACTTACTTTTCACCTGATATATATATATATATATATATATATATATATATATATATATATACCAGGTAGCCAAAAGACTATGGCTTTGTATCTGAATTTTTTCGTATCTATGAAACAGGAGTCTTCCTTCCTTTCATTTCATGTGCTCATCCATGTGAGTAAAATCAGGAAAGGTGAAAAGTAAGCATGTGGAAAAGAGACAGGAGGTGGTAGCTACTTATAAATGAACCATCAACAGGTTTCCTCAACACACACCTCTCATTCTCTAATCACCATCTTTCACCGCACGGATGGGAAAACAGCCTGTGATCAGGAGCAGAACAGGACAGGACGGGACGGGAAGGAGGGAAATGTAACAGCACGTGACACGAGTGCTGCTTTGATATGTTCAGCTGTGCCTCTTGTTAAAGTGATAAATGCAACTGATAAGATGGAATAAGATATACAGGATGTCACGATGAACCACTTCCTGTCTTCTCCATTGTTTCTTCTGCACATTCTTTCTTTCTCTCTCTCTCTCTCTCTCTCTCTCTCTCTCTCTCTCTCTCTCTCTCTCTCTCTCTCTCTCTCTCTCTCTCTCACACACACACACACACACACACGGCTTTCGTGTCATAAAACAATGCATGAAATTATTTCATACGTTCATGAAAGTATGAATCTGGTCCAAAGACCTAAATAAAAGCCATCACTGAGATTTTCTTAAATTTTTACAACTAAGGAGAACAAAATGGCATTATTTTGAGAGACGACCGTCCTTGACTCTTGATATAAATGTGAATTTAACTTTTAAACTTTAAAAGGTCAGATAGGCTCTGGTGAGTGGGCTTCCATAGACAATACTAATACACATTTTTCTTTCATTTTCTATCCTGGGCTTTTTCACTAAATATTAAACACCACAACTATAAACCACTTACATGTGTTATTCTTATGCAGAATGACTCATTAATTGTGTTATATTGCACTATTATTATTATTATTATTATTATTATTATTATTATTATTATTATTATTATTATTATTATTATATCATTACAGTCGAGTCATAATGATAACTGATGGTTCCTCTCTCTTCTCTCTTTTAGGGGACTTCATATAAACCTTTGTCATGTCACGGATTTTGACGTAAACGTTACATAAAACCCCCATACTGTTTTCTAAAATATTAATAAAGTGCTAATGAAGGTGTTATGAAGGCCAAGATAATCTATAGGCATCCATTTTCTTTATGCAGAAAGAGTCATTGAATTGACGAGCTGTTCCCTTCCTCACTGTTGTAAATGTATACAACATTAAAAAATTTTAGTTTCACTGTAATTACTGAATAATGCACTTTTATGATAATGAATAGATATTAAGCCAGCAGTTTAAATGTGTTAAGAGTAAACCAGACATGGTGCAATGGGTTAATAAATCACTCTGGTTCTCACACACACAGACATGTGCACACACACACACACACATACAAAAATCATATACATTGTTAAAATGTAAACAATAAATTTGTGTTTGGGATATTCTTTATAGTATAGTACAGACAAAAGTAATAGTTGCTTGTAATAAAATTATATATATATATATATATACATATATATATATATATATATATATATATATATATATATATATATATATATATATATATTTTTTTTTTTTTTTTTATAAGGTCAGTTACTATGTACTAATTATTTGATAAATGGATTTTCACGCCCCTTTAATTTCCTGTATCTTGATGTGAACCGTTTATGTAGCTTTTTCTCTTTTATAGTTACATTTAACGTTGTGGAACATTCAGAAGATTTCAAGTGATTTCCTGTTCTCACTTATGTTATAGTAGCTATAAACAGTCATAACCTCACCAGCCTCTCTTTTTACTCTTTCCTTAAGTTAACAAGACAAAACAAATGTCAATCAAATGTCCTGAAGACTTTCCCGTGTCAGAAAACTTCAGAAAACTGCAGACTGTTGCAAAGCACCGGCACTGAGGAAGTGTTTAAATACAAAGATTCTTGTATTTAATGGAATATTTGTTATCTAACTGTAAAAAAAAAAAAAAAAAAAAAAACTGTCATGTTCAAAAAATTTTGATTGGCAGTCTATAATCTGTCTCTAACGTATCTAAATAAATGATGTGTTAATGTAGAGATGATGTCGCAAACTGTAAGAGTGCAAGAATGCAAAAGTTCCAATTCAATCTAAAGCAGATCAAATGGTACTTTACAGAACGCTGATACTAAATACTAAAATAGATTATAATGAGTTTATAGACAGTAACACTTTCTATGAAGGTCAGACTGTATGCAGAATGAACTCTTAACATATTCATATCATCTTATAATGCATTCATTATACATGTTATAATTATTAATGAAACTGCATTACACTTTATAACTATCTTTATTATGTGTTTTACATATATATATATATATATATATATATATATATATATATATATATATATATATATATATATATATATATATATATATACAGTACTGTGCAAAAGTTTTAGGCCTATTTTTTTAGTACAAACTTTGTTATAGATTTTTTATGTTATGATTTCTACATTATCAAGTCAGTACAAAAAAAAACATTTTAAATTCCAAATCATTAATTTTCTAGCATGAAATGAAATGTTACAGAAAATGTTTGTATGTCATTAAAGAAAGCAGCATATTACGTAAGAGACACTTTTCAGACAAAAAACATAATGAAGGCTGCTGGGTTTTGCTGCAAAAATAAGAAGCGAGTGCGAAAGTCAAAGTCTCCAGAAGAACTGTGGCTGGTTCTGCAAGATGCTCAATAAAACTTACCAGCTCATTTCCTTATAAAACTGCACACATTTTACCTGAGACTACTATTTTTTATTTTTATTTTAAAATAAAGACTTGCACAGTACTATATATATATATATATATATATATATATATATATACATATATATATATATATATATATATATATATATATATATATATATATATATATATATACATATATATATATAGTACTGTGCAAGTCTTTATATATATATAATCATGATTCATTATTGTTCATATCAATATTATCAGAGAGATTTACAAGAATCACACTTTACAAAACTTGTAAACGTGTCTATGACTAAACATAATCTACTAAGCAAACTGGGGTTGAATTTCTTTAGTACTGGCATTATAATGTGTTATAAACACTGCTTATAATTATAACAACTTATAACATTACAACTATTTCTATAAACCTTAATGCATTTTTATAAATTATACCTTATGAACTCAAGATTTCTAAAAATTAAAAGTGAAATTCGGCCGCGGTGACCACGCTCTCATCCAGTATTCTGAGAATTGCACTTGCAGCTTTCGAAAACTTTATTTTTACATCCGTGAAAGCATTTCAAACCCAATATGGCAACATCTTACAAGTCGGAGCAGAGACATGCAGGAATGTGTGAGTGAGGAATCGAGAGAAATACAACTAGACTGCAATTATGTTCACTTTAGACTCTGAGGTGCAAATGTATGAAAAAAGCCCGAGATCAGCAGTCAGAAGTCATGATTGTTGTGGCAGCTCTGGAAAGCTACGTCACCTGAAAGCCTGCACAAACGTTTCTGTGGCACACCAGCGCCGTGATCTCGCTCCATCTGCACTCTGTGACCTACATAAAAACCTCAAGTGTTGCCCTGCGCTGTTTAGTATCCGAGACAGAAAGACTCAGCACCAGAGGAGCGTTCTTTTCTTGTATTCGAAGTGTTTCATTAAATATGTCTAAAATTATCATTGAAAGCCCTAATTACTGTGATAGAATAGTGGGTAGATCCGTGCTTTTCCATTTGATCCCGTCATTGTGAAGTTTTGCATGTTCTCCCTGTGTCTGGGCCAAGTTCCCCGAAAGCATTGCACCACAAATATCATCATTAAATGAAAGAGCAAGCATCTCTCCCAGTTAGCACCATTATAACCGATAAATGCATGCATTTCCTGTTTATTTTTCATCACCATACTCTATGCTAATTTTATATGGAAATTTTCATTTTCTGACAATTTTTTTAAAAGGCCAATTTCTTCATTATCCCCTAAAACATTTGTTACCATGATGATGATGTCTGAGTGCGATTTTTACGTAAGTTTACATGAAAACCGTAAGCCTCAAAGTATGTAATATATAAATACTGTACATACATGGCCATCGCTGATGGAGTGAAATGTGGTGACAATTATTTTTGCGGGGCCCACAAAATTCAGGTAGTCCCCTTTCTGTTGTATGCATAATAAACTAAATCCTTCTAACTGAAACATAATTTAAGCAGAACTACAAAATAATGCAATATCGATGAAATTGGGATGTTCCCAAACAGTGACCCTCCCTCCAAAAAATGGCTTGTTCCATTGCCTATGGCTTGTGTAATTTGGGTGTGATTAGCCTAGTCGAGTTGTCATTGCCAGTTTAAAAGATCTGACCAAAAAACAAAAAAAATGGCAGAAATATATGAGAGAGAGAGAAGTAGGAGTAGAGGAGATGGGTCCAGAGGTTAACCATTTTCCTTCTGAAGAAAAGTGAATGTTTCAGGTGAAATAGCTAATAGTATGTTTGTTGTACTGGGTTCTGGGGCTCAGGGTTTAGCCAGCTCCTTTAAATATCAAGCCAACTATGCTTATGCTGGGTGTCAAGTATGATTAGAATGCCTAATCACTGTCGACGTATGATAAATTCATTTAACCTGTCTAAGCTAGCTTAATTACATAGAAACGATGGTGAAAAGTTAGCTAGGAAGCAATGTAGTAGTGGCTAATGTCATGTAGTTTGCTAGAAAGCCAGCCTTTTAGTTTAGTGCCCCATTCAGAGAATGTTAACTCGTGCCTATTTGTGCACTGATGCGGTTTGCTAGCCTACTTTCACTTGGTTAGAAAAAGCAGACCTTCAGGCCACAATTCCGTCTATGTTTTTTGTAGGCAGCACAGGCGAACACATTTTTCTATAGTTATGGTGATTATACAGTGTTCTTAATAGAGACTATGAGGTATGAGGATGGCCGACCTCGGTGCGTAGAACGGTGTCAGCGAGCGTGGTCGTTAACAGGGAGCACGAGGTGCCACGATTCAATCACAAGTGATTCACAAGCGCCGAACAGTGAACTAGTCCTGAGCACAGAGAAGCTCGCGCTTCACTTTCCCTCGCTTGTAGGTGCTACACTCGGCTCATGAGTCAAGTTGAATTTTGAGAGTTTGAGAGTCGTTTGAGAGAAGTTTAGATTGGCGTCATTTTTTTTTTTCTTTTTGCAAGACAACCTATTGTGTGTTAAATACGCAGTCTGTGGCATATGTTGTCCTACTTTAACTCTAGATATAAAGAAGCGCAAAAAAGCTTTAATGTCACACAAAGCCCAAAAAAAATAGCTCTAAATTCAACTCATTAAAGGCAAATCATCTCCATTTCAGCTCCATTTACTTTTCCTATTTCGTTTTCCACCTATACGAGTGCAAAAGTACAAGCTCTGTATGTTCAATAAAAGAAAGTGATGTGTATAAATGAATATCAAAGGAATGCTCTCAGAGCTAAATGTACTCTCTCTCTCTCTCTCTCTCTCTCTCTCTCTCTCTCTCTCTCTCTCTCTGTCTCTCTCTCTCTCTCTCTCTCTCTCTGTCTCTATTTTTTTTTCTTTCTTCTTCTTTGATTTTTCTCCCATCTACCTTATGCAGTCTCACCGAAGGCTAAATACAATGCTTTTACATATATTACCTTTTGATTAATGGAGCTGGATTCATTATTCTAGCCTTGTGCTAATTAGGAAAAAAACCCAGACGCTAATGATATACAGTCAGAATAATTCCTGCCCAACAGGCATGAGAGCGTATCGGCTTCCTGCTGATGCACCCGTGTTACCCACCTGAGAACCAGCCCAGAACCGAGAGAACGATGGAGGAAGAAATTAGGATTAGTGGCTATATAGTGCATATATAGAGATTTGTACAGCAATGATGCTTTTAAAAATCATGAAATTAAAATATTCTAAATGTCAAAAACGTACGATAAAGAGCAGTAAACAGTGAAACAGGTGTGAACACCATTTGCCTTTATGATTGTATGCGTTCTTTTAGTTACACTTTGGTGCATTTTATAAAGAACGTAGCTGGTTAGTTGTTCCAGCACCTTGGAAAATCATCATCATCATGGTTCTCCAACAGACCTGTTTATCTTCATACGAGAAATCCAACTGATTGGTTCAAATGGTTCCTCGGACCAATCCTATTTTGCTTGTGGTCCGACATTTCTTCAGTTCCCCACTCACAACTTTAGTTCCAACCTGCAGTTAGTTCCCATTTACAGACATGCAAAAATGTTAGAAAAACTCATAACCATGGTTTCATCTCATCCTGTCATCCATGACCACTCATTAATTGTTTATGAAGATATTATGAAGAACAATAATGCGAAGAAGGAAGTAGCAGAATGTACATGAGTGTACATAGTTAGTACAGTTAGCTTGCTTTGCTAATCTTCTATCTAAGCTATTACAAATCAAAAACAATAGTGATGTACAGTATATAAACCATCTACTGGGCTGTAGACTATTTCTTGTTGCAACAAAAAAAAAATTCTGGACAGGCCACACCCACAAGTGACAAGAGTAGCAGTCACTACATGCCCAGAAGCAACACATGACAAGTGACATGTGACCTGTGAGTGTGAATGTACTTTTAATCCATGATCCCAAATAACAAGCACTATTTTGTGTGCAAATTGAGAGTGTTGCGGATTATTTTTTTTTAAAAACTACTCGTTTGGATTACATCACATACAAAGTCAGTGGAGGAAAACAAATATGAATGAATTGGTCATTTTTATTTTGCATTTTTAATAAACATATTACAAATTTTAATAAGCGGATTTAAAAACCATGTAATTGTTGATATGGTGATGTTTTCTGTGAGGAGATTTATGTAATATTTATAGAAAGGTCTTGAGGGAAACGTGAAAGAGCTTGTGGGATGTGGGAAAGAGTCAAAGGGAAGTAGGAAAGAGCTTGTGGGATGTGAAAAGAGTCAAAGGGAAGCAGGAAAGAGCTTGTGGGAAGTGGGAAAGGGCCTCTGGTCAGTGGGAAAGGGCCTCTGGGAAGTGGGAAAGGGCCTCTGGGAAGTGGGAGAGAGTCAGAAGGAAGTGGGAATGGGGCTGTGGAAGTGGGAAAGGGCCTGTGGGAAGTGGGAAATGACCTCTAGGAAGCAGAAAAGGGAAGGGCCTGTGGGAAGTGGGAAAGACTCAGAGGGAAAGAGCCTGTGGGAAGTGGGAAAGGAAAGAGCCTGTGGGAATTGGGAAAGGGTCTGAGGGAAAGAGCCTGTGGGAAGTGGCAAAGAGAAGATCATGTGGGAAGTGGGAAAGGGTCTGAGGGAAAGAACCTGTGGGAAGTGGGAAAAAGAAGAGCCTGTGGGAAGTGGGAAAGGGTCTGAGGGAAAGAGAAGAGCATGTGGGAAGTGGGAAAGAGAAGAGCATGTGGGAAGTGGGAAAGGGTCTGATGGAAAGAGAAGAGCATGTGGGAAGTGGGAAAGGGTCTGAGGGAAAGAGCCTGTGGGAAGAGGGAAAGAGAAGAGCATGTGGGAAGTGGGAAAGGGTCTGAGGGAAAGAGAAGAGCATGTGGGAAGTGGGAAAGGGTCTGAGGGAAAGAGCCTGTGGGAAGTGGGAAAGAGAAGAGCATGTGGGAAGTGGGAAAGGGTCTGATGGAAAGAGAAGAGCATGTGGGAAGTGGGAAAGAAAGAGCATGTGGGAAGTGGGAAAGGGTCTGATGGAAAGAGAAGAGGATGTGGGAAGTGGGAAAGGGTCTGAGGGAAAGAGCCTGTGGGAAGTGGGAAAGAGAAGAGCATGTAGGAAGTGGGAAAAGGTCTGAGGGAAAGAGTCTGTGGGAAGTGGGAAAAGATCTGAAGGAAGTGGGAAAGAGACTATGCAAAGTAGGAATGTTGTGGTATAAGAGGATTAATATACTTACCATACTAAGAAAATCATTAGGAAAATAATTAGCAATGGGATGTTATTCCTTACATAGCTCAGATGAGAGATTAGAAGAAATACTTTTCATTCTTTTCCTCAGAAATGCTGTGAATGTCTGAAACAGTTGACAGTTAGGAGCCTACCATTAGGCACATTAAGACCATGTGGCTTCCGGGAAGTTAATTTCACAAAAAGATTCACCTTTTACTTCAACTTTTACCTTTAAAAAATAAGTTCCACAACTTTCCAACCGTGAAAATTAACAAGGTTAATTAGGAAAACTTTCCGGTGGAACTCTTGAGACTCTTGAATCCGCTTTTGTTAAAATCCTGCCTTACAGCATCACAATCTCTCGCTCCAAGTGTCTCCCTCCTGTTCCTTTCGCATCCACACTCAACCTTTTTTCAGTTGATGCTTACTTTCAAGGTGAAAGTAAAAGAAATTGCACGAGGGACAGAGTCGAGCGCACGATTACACAATTATGAGCTGGGCACATCTTCTGCTCCCGAAAGATCCCAAAACTGGAGAAATGTTCTCCTTTGAACAATCCTCTCACGCCTTACAAGATTACTCAGAGAGTTCTGTCACAGGAAGGAGGACATGAACTTTTTTCCTTTCCTTTTTCATGTCACTGCCTCAAGCATCGCTTTTCCTTTGGTGACGGTTCCTGCTTAACACTGGGCTTTGGCAACATGACAGAGAGAAGAAACAGCGAGCGCCACCGCTGACATATTCCCCGTCCCTTTATTCACTTGTCAAACTCTCTTTTCTGGACACCTGTTTGATTGTGACAGCCGTATATTGCAGATAGTTCATATGAAAGTGGATTTGCCAATGAAATGTTAATGAATTAGACTCCCCCTGCTGCTTTTTTTTTATTACGGGACTCCAGTTTTCAACATTTTTCAAAGTAACCCCCAAATTCCACTGTTTGCGATGAATTAATAATGGCCGCCTTGTCACTGAAGTATCACTTGTGCTCTTTAATCAGCATGCCAAAAATCAGAAGTTTCTTGAAAGGTATTCTATTTTTTCCCCAGCATCAGAACAATTTGAAACTTTAGAGAGTACTGACACTCATGCAAGTGTGTGTATGTGACCCTTACGGCTTTGTGGTCTTTCTTGTATGATCAAATATAAGTTTTGTAAAGAACTCAAGAAATGGAAATAAAGATCGTAGCAAGACATTTCTTTATTTGATGCAGTCCACGCACAGAGCTTGTTTAAGGAGCAATACCAGTACTACAAAAATAAATCTTCACCAGCAGACCAGAAACAAATGTGAGGGGAAAAACACATGGGTGAGGGGTTGTATTCAAAGTTGCCGACTTAAGTGCAAAGCTGTGTCAACATTTATGTGGGGAAAGTTGTGTATTCAGACTCAGGTTTTGCGACCACTTAAGTCAATTTTCTGGGCTCCCCATTCAGATTATTATAATTACCCCTGTGTACTTCATGCCTCCAAGGTTGCCAGATGTTTCTTGACTAGAATCATTTTGGGGGGTTTTCAGTAGCGTCTAGATCACCATCTTTAAACACAAGCACTTTCCTTTAAGCCCAACAAAAATCAGGGCTAGAAAATATGGACTGAAGAAGCAGGTCACTTTTTTCCATGTTTTTTTATTTTATTTTATTTTTTTCAAATACTGTATAATATAATATAGTATTCAATCAAGTTAGAATTTAAACAAATAAAGAATAATATGATGATATATGAATGAGATGGAAAGCATTGAAATAAACTAGAATAAATTAGAAAGTAACTGCAAACTTAGTTTAGATTAATGCTACATGCATCTCTTACTGTCATTATTTTATAAAATAGCGCTTGATCCAATGCATATTATTTTGTATGATTACCTAATTGTACAGCGACAGGAAACGTGAAGCTTGGGCAGAGGTGAAAAATGTTGCATTTATTGTTGAGAGTTGCAACAAGTGATTGGAGTTGTCATGCCCAACTTGTCATGCCTTCTCCAGCAACAGAGATGCAGATCCACAGAATCCTCGGTTGAGCCCATGGTACCCTGACATTTCATTCCCTAGGACAAGATGTCTCAGAATGGTGAGACCACAGCTTGGAAGTCTCCAGGCAACATTCTGCTTTATTTCATCTCTCCTGGCAGCATCACTGGTTGGTGCTTTTGCCCTACAACTTCTCTCCTCTCCTCTGCCACTCTGTTGTTTCCCCCTGATCCAGTGGTTCCACTGGGTACACAAGTGCCCTTCACCCCAACTCCTTGCATTCTGCTGCCCTGCAAGCCTCTTCCTCTTGTATGCTTCCTTTAAGTTTTCTTCCAGTGGTACTGTCAACTTGACAACTAAAACTATCCTGTTCGCCCAGCACCACAGCACCAAGGCAGGCATCAGGTTTGTTTGGTAGATTTCTTTGGCACCTTCTTCCACCTTCCTCCCCTACAACTTCTGACCCTTCTTAACAAAGTGAATGAATTTTGTAGACCCTTGGGGCATTGCTAACCCCTGGCCTCCTCCCAGCTAACTTCCAGTACTACTGCAAACGTCTGCAAACTTGGTTGTGTCACCATGCCTTGCTGGAGAGCCACTCTGCATCTAGAGAGAATATGCTTGAGGTTGGCATCTGGAAGTCCACAGAGGTGGCAACCTTCTTCCTTCTCAAACCACTTATTGATATTACCAGGACTAGGGAGAACATCGTAGACTGCATGCATCAAAATGCTCCATCTGGCTCTTGGAATACTCCACAGATTGCTCCATGTCAGTTGCCTCTCTACTGCTCTATTCCAGTTCAGCCAAGCCCCCTGTTGTGTCTGGGAAATACTGTTACAACAGCATTCCTACCCACTTCCTACCCTCCATCTGCTTCACTTCACCCACTACCATCTTCTCCCCTTTGAAGCATGCCTTCCCCCACCTCTGGGTCCTCTTTCCCCAACTCAGGCATGTTCTTGCAGTCTGTACTGTCCCTATTATGATACCCTCATTGAGTACTCACTGGGCATTCCATTCCCCTGTCTTGGGTGGTTGGTTTCCTAGCCTGATAGAGATATCATTTGACTTCACCACCTCCATCATCAACCCGACTTTCTCTAGCTTGTACCCTTCTGTAATGAAAACCAGTGGCAGTCTAAGTCGGTTCTGTCCATACAAGGTGATACTAGACAGGTTTCTCGGCACACCAAGCCACTTCTGCACCATGGCATGGTGACATGACATTTCTCTCTCGCTGTTTCACAACTGTTAGGAAGATCATTTAAAGTGGATACATCAACCTTAGGAATAGTGCAAAGTGCAGGCACCAATTCTTTTTTTAATATTATGCACCAACAGTTAATTGTGTGCCCAATTCAATGTGGTCATGAGATACTAAAATTGGGCTCTTGAATTTGTAATGTGTTTGCTGAATGTAGGCTATTTTATCCCACCGTTCATTTGCTATTTTGAGTTTTTTGAATGATTTTGAATTAGTAAATGGTGTATAAAGGACAGTTTAAAGGACAAAAACTCATTTGCTATATTACAGCTCACTTTAATTAAATGCAGTTCATAATTTTATTCATATAAATGTATTCGTATCTCTTATCAAGATAAGCATTGCGTCCGATTCAGAAGCCGTCTCCTCCGATCTCCTCACAGTGCTGGACTGCTCCTCTTTTGTGCATTAAAAATAGGCTTAAGTCACGTCTCTGTTTGGGGCAAATCTCCGAGAAGCACATAATTATGTTTGAGGTCTGAATACTGATGCATGGTATCAGTTCCTCATTATGTGTGCTTATTTTTTAAGTGTGAATTGATGAATTTCACACAGTTAGCAAATCTAACATCAGCTAGTTTACATCTACAACTGAAAATTATTTGTCACAGCAAAGACTTAATCCAAGTCTACACACTGTGCATTAGCATCAAGTGAACGGTGAAAAAGCAAACACTTATCCCTAAGCCTGTGGACGAGAATAAAGAGGACTGCTTTTCATTGCTTGTACACGTTATTCCATACGGAAGAAGTTTATCCGAAATGGTTGCTCTCTCTCTCTCATCTCTCTCTCTCTCTCTCTCTCTCTCTCTCTCTCTCTCTCTCTCTCTCTCTCTCTCTCTCTCTCCCTCTCTCCAGTGTAAAACTGAAAAAAACTTCTCCTCATGAAGTTGAATCTCCAATAACTCAGCACAGAGCCACCTGAAGCCCCCCACAGGTAAAGGGCCGGTCTAATTAGTTCCCATCAAATATGTAATTCTTCTTCTCTTTCTGTTGGAATAACGCCGCAAGGGAGGTCAAAAAGCTAAAGCCAAAAGCTAAGCTATCTGAAAAATAATGTATGAAAATAGACACTATCACCCGAAGCCATGGTACATTTATATGCCTGACGTGGCGCTGACATCAATGTTGAGTTGAATTCTAATTGAATTTTGGGGCGAGGAGACGTATGTGTAATGTTACCATTAATATGAATGCCGTCAGCCTAAATATTTCACCAGCCCTCATGGATAGTGGACTCATCATCCTGACCTCTCAAAAAAAAAAAAAAAAAGAGCTAATTAATTGATTTTGGGGTAATTGAATACTAAACATATGCAAGTAAAAAAAAAGGAACTGGTAGCCTGGGTTTTAGCTAAAGGAGCTGTGGTTAGTTTATGCTTTAGCAATGCACTTTGGTTGTTTTTAAGTGAATAAATTAATTAAGACGCTTCATCCTTCAGATGGAGCGTCTCTTTAATTTGGAATCTGTTGTTCATGTTTTGTCACAGCCTCCCATCTTTCCACTTCCTCCTCCTCTTTTAAAAGCTCACGAGTGCTGCTTGTCTCCGGCTGAACAGAAAAGCGAGGAGATATGGGCCGCCTGAATTATTCACGCACCCACAACACATACACTTTTGCTTTTCAAGCATGAGTTATAATTTCATTAGAAACTTCGGGCCGCGTCGCCGGCTAGTTAAATATTAAACTCTTCCGCTGATCACTTTCGATTAGCCATGCCTGTGAAATTCCCTGAGATGTCAGAACTGGTGTTTCCTCCCTCGCTCTTACTTTCTATCGCTCTCACTTTCTCTTTCTCTCTCCTTGTTTGTTCACACAAAAAAGGGATACTCCAGTAATTGCACTCCTCCGTTTAGAATCAACAGAGGAGCCGAGGCTCCTGGGAGGTTTAATGGGGCCACGGCTGCAACGTCAGGATGAGTGGCCTCATTAGGAGACGACTAAAGGGTGGAGTTGAGTGTGTTAGCTCATTATAGAACACCAACAGCCAAGGATTACACTCTCCAACTGGGATAGTGATGGAAAGAGAGAAAGGTTGAAGGAGGAGATAGTGGGATCGAAGATACAGTATTTGTCAGTATTTGGCATTTATCAGACCACAGTACAATAGCTCAAAAGTCCTGGGGTCATGATATTAGGTTTTCGTAAGATGATTTCGAGTCATGAATAGATAAGTGAGTCAATATCAGGTGTTAGATATCTACAACAACTTCACAAATGTCATGAAAATAGGAAATTTCAATATATTGCATCAACTAAAAATAATATTTGACTCACTTTTCAATACTATATCATTAAATAATAGTGACCAACTGACATAAATTATAAAAAAAAAGAAAAAGAAAAAAAAAAAGAAAAGAAAAGAAATTTAGGTACTAGCTAGTTATTTGGCCAAATGAAGCTGTAAAATGTTTTTCAATGTAGATCAGGGCACACAAGGTGAATTTGCAATCTAAGTAGGCAGGCAAGGGTAATAAAGGTGAATGCGATGTCTCCTGGCAGGTTGGGAAATGTCCTGAATTTGTGTTACAGCTTCATTTGGTGGAAACCCATCACTGCTCATCATCCCTACAATGAAGCATGGTGGTGGTAGCATCATGTTGCAAGTTATACTTGGCCCCTTGGTTGTTTTTCTCTCATGAACCATTGAGTTTTGTTTTGCAGGGTTTTTTTTAAATAATGAATTTATTGGTGCTCCATGGGATGTTTAAAGTTTAGGATATTTTTTTAATAACCAAACCCTGATTCCTTTGTCAGACTTTCGTCCCAGACTTTTTTTATAGCTCTTTCAGTCACCTCAAACTTAGCGATTTAGGGGCGATTTAGTGTAGATTCATGACATATAGTCTCAATTAACCCCATTTCAGTTCTAGGTGGCAGGAAGGGGATTTGTCAAAGGTTCATGTTACAGCTTCATTTGGTGGAAACCCAACACTGCTTACCATCCCTACACAGAAGCAGGGTGGTGGAATTGTCATGTTGTGCATTACCCTTGGTGTTCTGGTTGCTTCTTTCACAACCCTCCCCCCCCAACCCCCCCGCCGCCGCCTTTTTTTTTTTTTTAACCTAGTCACTGATTCTTGTTACATAATTTCCTCTAGCCAGAGTCATGGTTGTGGCATATTCTTACAAATTTTTAATAATGGATTAAAAACACACACACACTTCAAAAATAGTGACAGATTTGTGTAGATTCTTGACATATAACTAAACCCCAATTAAGGCGATTTCAGTTCCTCACGGCACGGACAGGAAATGTCCTGAGTTCATTTTACAGCTTCATTTGGCAGAAATCCACCAGTGTTAATCACCAAGAATATTATCCCTAGAGTGCAACATTTTGGTGGTAGCATCATGTTGTGCGTTACCCTTGGCTTCTTGGTTGTTTCTCTCACAAACTCCCTCTTTACCCAGTTACTGATTTTTGTTATATGGCCTTGTCTAGGCCTTAGTCATGGTTGTGCCATATTCTTTCATTATTTTTAAATAATGGATTTAATGATGCTTCATAGGATGTTCAGAATTTTGTCCCAAACATTTATGATAGTTCCTTGCTCTTAATGATGCTGGTTGAAATGACCCCCCCCCCCCCACACACACACACACACACTTCAATATTAAGGACTATTTTGTGTAGATTCATGACATAATCCAAATTAAGTCCAATTCAGTTCCAGGTTGTAATACTACAGATTGTGTAAATGTTCAAGGGGGTGAATACTTATGCTAGCCATGTTTTGCCAGACTAAAGCAGGAGAAAAAAAAATATTTCACCACAACACCAACCATCATGTGTGTGATTATCACTATCTGAACTGTTTTTATAAAATCCTAGCATGTGCAGATGCTTCACATGAACTCAGAGAAAATAGCATTGTTACAGAAAAAAGCTGCTGAGTTGATGGTCTTTCTCGAGATGTGGTGAACTACCGCAGCCTGCTTTTCCAGCTCCCTCTCCATGATTTCCCTCTAATTGAATTTGTGTATTATCTTTAATATTTTAGCAGTGTTTTCAGGTATTGCACGGTGACCGTGTTAGCAATGTGCCCTCTTAAACGCTGCTCCATTTATTTCACTCTCTGATGAGCATGGTTGGAAATTGCCTGAAAAGCTGAAAAGAAGGCATTCTGTACGGCAAGGCACTCTATACAACGCCCACACACACCACGTTATAGACACCAGGGTTCATTTTTAAACCTCTCAAAGAGGTCTATGACCAGATTTTCTTCCTTAATGTGAGATAATTCTGGGTCTGGACCTGTTAGGAGTCAGCCTGCTTTTAAATATTTACACCAGAGGCTTTATGCTTTCTTCACTGTGCCAGCCGTCAGGCCATATTAAACTCTAAAGCTCTACTGTCTCAAGTGGAGTCCGTAAAATTGGACATGTCCCTCAAAGCAGCAGCACAAATAGCTTGCAACTCTTGGTGGGATTTGTGTTTGATGGTCAATATGGGCTAATTTGGTGTCCTCTTTGCTAAAGCTTCACTGAGGCATGTAGAAGGTTAAAGTAGATTAGAAATATATTAGGTTGTGCTTTTATGGCATACATTATGCAAAGAAGAAAAGCACAAGAGAAGAAAACGAATCCTTAGCACTGCCTAGATTAGCATTTTTAAGATTAGCATTTTTAAGTTTACAATAAAGACATAATCTATTTTCATCCATTAGGTAGAGCAGGAAAGTATTTGGGTCATTCTGATTTCTTCTATATTTCACTGCATTATGCTAAAACCCTACAACAGAAGGTGTCCCAGAGCTGCCAACATTGCTAACAAGAAAATCCTACTAAGCAAAGAAAAAAAAAATTACAACAAAAAGTTACCCTAGCATATGATGTTTTTTGTTTTTTGTTGTTTTTTTTAGATGTGCGCCAAGAAACAGTAAGAACAAGACCATTGCCATTGGGAGCAACTTGGGGTTCAGTGTCTTGCCCAAGGACACTTCGGCATGTGGAGTTATGTGGGTCGGGAATCAAACCGCCAACCCTACGATTAGTGGACATCCCACTCTACCGCAGCCGCCCTGTGAATTCACAGTTTAAAGCTGAAGCAAAATAACTGCTACCTGAAGAAAATGAGAAAAGTGTTTTAAGTCCTGTGTCTTTTCTCCTTCTGTGTATTGTCTTTTCTCCTGGATGAAATTTAGTCATGTTTTGTGTCTCATGTATCACCAAAGGCAGAAGTCAAAATAGTAAATGCTACACTGTAGATGTTGGCAGCATACATCATATAGTGTACATAATATTCTGATTACATACTCCAATTTACCAGCAGACTTTATAATTTACTTTTAGGTCTATTTCCCATGCCAGTTCAAACAATTTTTATGACAGAACTTTTAATGTAGATTTACAGTGTCAAATAATTTGCAAATCAACCCTAAATAAGGAAACATAACTATTGGCACCCTTGTATCCGGTGTATCATCGTTCGCACTAAAACACTTCCTGTTTTATAGGTACAATGCAAAAAATTACATTTCAGCAAGTAAAAATATCTTGAATATATATTCAAATTTATGTAGTATTTCCTATTATAAGACTACCATAAACCAAATATAAAATTATTAAACCCGTTTTTAGACATTTTTACTATTTTCAACCCTAAATTGAATAAGCATTTAAAATGAGTAAAATAATCTGCCAATAGACCAAGATTAATTTAAGCTTGAAATTAGTTTTAAAAATGTCTAGAAATAGGTTCAGTAATCTTATACTTATTTATGGTAATCTTATAATAGGAGATACTAGATAAATGTAACTATATTCAAGATATTTGCATTTGCTAAGATGTCATTTTTTGCATGTATAATCATATATACTTTGTATCATGTTTTCAACCAACAAAATGATCCTAGCACATGTCACTGGAGAAGACAGCTAGTAAAGTAATTTTTTTCTGATAATTTTCACTGTGTACCAAGCAGCATATTGACAGAGGCAACCAGGTTTTTAGGGTATTATTTGTTTTTGTTTGTGTTTTATCTAGCTGTATTTACTCTTATAACAACTTATAAGATCCAAGTGAAAGATAGAACACCAACATGTCAGAATTTTTTTTTTTAATAAAAAAAAAAAAAACAGAATCACTGAGTTGGAAAAAGGATCACCCCCCTCCTAAAAATGACATGTAAACTCAATAAGGTGTAGCTAATCACCTTCTCAATGGCACACAAAGCCATTTGACTTTCAACTGTGATCAGCTGTGGTCATTTTGATTAGCTCAGCATGAAAAGAGCTTTCCTGGAGCATTTTGTAGTGCAACTGAAGCAAACAATCAACTATGGGTGGCAAGGCACTGTCAAAAGATCTCTGGGAAAAAGTTGTGGACAGGCACAAGTCAGGAGATGGATACAAAAAATTATCAATGCCTAGAACCACAGTGAAGTCTATTATTAAGAAGTGGAAGGTATTCGGTACAACACAGACCCTCCCTGCATCAGGACGTCGCTCCAAACTGGATGAAAGAACCAGGAGGAAACTGGTCAGAGAGGCTACCAAGAGGCCTACAGCAACTCTGAAGCAGTCGCAGGAATTTATGACAAAGAGTGGTCATTGTGTGCATGTGACAACAATATCACAAATTCTCCAGAAATGTGGCTTGTATGGGAGGGTTGCAAGAAAAAAGCAACCCACGACTGAGCTTTGCCAAAACACACCTTGAAGATTCTGAGGCCACATGGAAAAAGGTGTTATGGTCAGATGAGACTAAAATTGAATTATTTGGCCTCAACACCAAACGATATGTCTGGCAAAAATCCAATAGAGCTCACCATCCAAATAACACCATTCCTACAGCAAAGCATGGAGATGGTAATATCCTGTTATGGGGGTGTTTCTCTGCAGCAGGGACTGGAGCACTTGTCAGGATAGAAGGAAAATGGACGCAGCAAAATACCGTCAACTTCTTGAGGAAAATCTTCTGCCCTCTGCCAGAAAGTTGTCAATGGGAAGAAGGTTTACCTTCCAACATGACAATGACCCAAAGCACACAGCAAAACTGACCACACAGTGGTTGAAGGAGAAAAAGGTGAATGTCCTTGCATGGCCTAGTCAGAGCCCAGACTTAAACCCCATTGAAAATCTGTGGAATGACTTGAAGACTGCAGTCCACAAACGGTCACCATTAAAATTTAACTGAACTTGAGCAGTTCTCCAAAGAAGAGTGGGCAAATATTGCAAAGTCTAGATGTGCAAAGTTAGTAGAGACATATCCCAACAGACTAAAGGCTGTAATTAAAAAATTAAGGCAAGCAAGGGGGTGATCCTTTTTCCAACTCAGTGATTCTGTTTTTTAATTTTTTAATTTTTTTCTGACATGTTGGTGTTATATGTTTCACTTGGATGTTATAAGTTGCACTGAGTAAATACAGCTGGATAAAACAAAAACTGTGTCTGTCATCATTTCAGGCTGAAAAGCAACAAAATGTGATCATTTTAAAGGGGGGTGATTCTTTTCTCTACCTACTATATATATATATATATATATATATATATATATATATATATATATATCCAATCCATAGCCCATCATTTCTTCTTTCTGAGCCATTCCTTGGTGGATTTGCTAGTGTGTTTAGGATCATTATTCTGTTGAAAGGTCCACTTTCGGTTCAACTTCAACTTTCAGCCAGTCCTGGACAAATTGGCAGTCATTTGAAATCTGCATCATTTGCAGATTATTTTCCTCATAGTGGAATGATGTATTTCAAATAGAATTTTCAAATAAATTTGGAGATCTTTTTAAATCCCTTGCCAGACTCATAGGTATCCATGAGGCCTTACAGAACTCTTATATCTTGGCATGATGACCATACACCTCAATAGCAAAGGGAACACCAGACACTAAACATGAGAGGGGTATAAATAAGACTCCCTAAGCAGGTTCTAATCACTGGCACCAAATCTTCAACACCAGATTCTGATTTTGTAGATTTGAAGGTGTGATAAATGTAGAGGTGTACTTACTTTTTCCATGTGACTGATCTGTTTTTTGTTAATTTAAATTGTGAAAATTACTACAAAATGTCAATTTTATGTGTCATGTAGAAACATTTAATTTCATTATCTTCAAGGCATCTTTGCTCTACAGCATTTCTTTGCATGTGCCTAAAACTTTTGCACAGTACTGTGTATATATATATATATATATATATATATTGTCCAATCAAAGTACAAATTGCACAAATGGACAGATAAACATAAGTTTAGTGTAATGCATTGCTCAGTCTTAATAATTTCATTGTCAAGTTCATTGATAGATTTTACATTTTACATCTAAAATCATGACCAGCCATCACTATTCGTATGCTGATGCACTATCAGTAATGTTATTGTTGCAGCCTAGACTAAAGCGGCCAGTGAGATTCTGCCACAAAAGTAAAGCAGCAAAGAAATTTTGAGTTTAGGCAAAATTCAAAGGAGACACAATCAATGCAAATCAATTCATATAAATGTAACCTGTATTCTTTCATTTCCATGCTCCTTTTGCTTGTCTCACAACAACAGTGTCTTTATTCAGACCCATCAGACAGCATAGATGTTCACTTTACATGCCTTGTCAGCTTCGGTTCTCTATTTGCCTCGTAAGCAGAGTGGACCTGAGTGAATTGCTCACTTCGGAGAGCCATCAGACCGCATGACGACGAGGATCCCCGATGCATGCGTGACCACTAAATTATTCAACACACATTACATTAGAAGAATGCTTGTGAGGCATAAGATTTAAAGAAGGAGATAATGTTTCACCATCAAACCACTCCATCCACTCCCAGACCCAAAATATGTATGTATGGAAGAGAGGCTTTGAAAGAGAGGGAGGGCGGCTTTCGTTTGGGACACTCGTTCTGAAAATATCCATTCTTGTCAGCTGAAAGAAGTCAAACCCCATCACAGAGGGAGGAACGAGTCTTCCTTTCGGCTCTCCGTTGCTTTTAAGTGGCTGGTGCATTTTTCATGGGCTTATGGGAAATGAATGTCATCTACATATTAGCTTTGGCCAAGTAGAGAAAGCATATTGTTGAAATATTAATTACACATGCACTCCATTGTTAGTGGAGTAATTAAAAATGCTTATTCAAAAAATTTATATATTATTGACCCACAAGAAAAACCGAGTACTCACTAATTAGCACATTTTGACATGGTTATTGTAATGCAGTCTCACGTAGCAAAATCTCACAAGTAAAATCACACTTCTCTTCAGTGTAATTCACCACAATTAATGATTTTACATCACAGATAGAACAGCTGATTTAGCTGTGCTAATCTACAAAGATCAAAAATGGTGTGTACAGGCATGAGAGTTTATGTAATACCTCCTGATCAGACTAGAAATTAAGCCAGAAAAGGCTGTATAGTATGCAGTCAGTGAGGAGAGCTGTCTTTATGGGTAGTAATTAGCTAGCTTGCTAGTAACAAATACATTAGAAAGGTTAGCAAGCAAGATATATTACCATCAAACCCCCACAGCTCGCGTATAAATAAGATTTGGTCTACACTAAGATTAGTGTCGGAATATTAATTTCGGAAAGTTAGATATACATTTGCAAAGCTGGAGAAACCAGGATTTCCAATTTGAACCAATTTGAGGGCTGCAACAAAAAGTGGAATATTTTTTTTATCACTGCTTTTTTTGTCCCATGTTGGTTGTGTCTGTTTTGCATTAAAAACAAACTGAGTATAGTGAGTGTGGCGTTAAGATAAGGTTAAAGAAAGTTTGGTTCATTTGGTCAAGCGTGAAAGTTCTGTGAGCTCCTGGTGATGGACCTTAAATACTATAACTGATTGAACTTTTTAACCTGTCACATTATGTCATCTTTCAGGTTTGACAATGGTGCAGGAAGGCATGCTGCAGCCTGCAGATGAAATGCAGTGCCTTCTTGATAAAGAAAGCACAAAAATCAGAAGTGACTACAACAACAACAACAACAACAACAACAAAAATCTGTTACAACAACAAAGTTCCGTTTGTTTAGGCTATAAGCAATTGTGGTTAGTACATTTGCCTCACACCGCCGTGGTTAGTGGTTTTAATCCCCCAGGTACTCCGGTTTCCTCGCCCAGTCCAGACATGCGTTGTAGGCTGATTGGCATTCCCAGATTGGCCGTAGTGTGTGAGTGTGTGCGATTGTGCCCCGCAATGGGCTGGCCCCCCGTCCAGGGAGTCCCCCGCCTTCTTCCCCGAGTTCCCTGGAATAGGTTCTCCACGACCCTGTGTAGGATAAGTGGTACAGAAAATGGATGGATAGATGGATAGATGATGTCACAACATTGTTTGGATAGTCTCCTGGTGACACTCTACAAACAGTCAGTAAATCATCTATAGACCATCAACAGTAACCAGCCTAATCAACTAATCAACTAATTCTAAAGAGTTATGAGTATTTTACCAGTCACATCACATGAACTTAAAACAATATGACATGAAAATGTAGCACTCCCACAGCTATAAATATAGAGCTTAATATCAAACAGCATGAAATTTCAAATCCAGAAGCCAAAACTGGGAAAGGGGCAAAGCAAAATTGCAGGCGTCTCTTTAAACATTATCCTTAATTCATGAATATACTTGCTTGATCCGTCTGTGTTTATTAACCTTTATGTTAAATATCTTGAGTATGAGGGCACCATTAAATATTTAAACATGCACTAATCCTATGAAAATTTAACAAAGCTGAGGTTACAATAACCTATAGTAATATATGTAGAAATTTTCCTCTACCACAGGAATATTTTCTTTCTCTGTCTTTCAGCATAAATCGTTCTGTTCTGCATTTTTATTAATAAATGGTAAGAGATTTGCAAAGCCGTTGCATTGATTAACTTTGTTTTAATATAACATTAAGGGTTCCTTAAACTGGCTTTAATCTTAGAATGATGGTTTAAGTCAAGGTGGAGAGAGAGAGAGAGAGAGAGAGAGAGAGAGAGAGAGAGAGAGAGAGAGAGAGAGAGAGAGAGAGAGAGATGGGTAATGAAAAGTTTTGCCTGAAGGTATTAAAATATTATTAGTGAAGAGCCTCTTAATTATTATACCTCAGTTGTTTTATGGGTGATAACGAATGCAAAGTTCCTGCAATACATTTGCATTTCATTTCATTTCAAACTACAGTGCAAAACTTTTTTTTTTTTTTCTCTGTTTGAATACTATCCAACAATCCTATCCAATTTGCTTCTGTTTATCATGTTATATATTTATCTGGCTCATGACATAAAACTATGTCTGTTCTTATGTCTTTAATTTATTATTTGTTTCTTTTTTTTTTCCTCTACTAAAATGAAGTAGAACTGTAAATCATGGTTCAAGTCAATTACATTTTATTTATATAGCGCTTTTAACAACGGACCTCACTAAGCAGCTTTACAGGAATTCGGATATAAAATTAAAATTCACATTTTTAATTTATCCCTAATGAGCAAGCCAGAGGCAACAGTGGCAAGGAAAAACTACCTGAGACGACATGAGGAAGAAACCTTGAGAGGAACCAGACTCAAAAGGGAACCCATCCTCATCTGGATGACACCGGACAGTTAAAAATAATTATAAATTTTATAATTCATAACAAATAATATCTCTTCTATATCTGTATACTAGAAAGTCTAAAAGTGCTAATTGTGTTAACAGGAACTTGAGTATGAGCGTCATTAAAGTTGTAACTTTAAGTCTATCTTCTCACATGTTCACCTGAAATTTGGTACATAGATTCCTAATTATTCATCCTCCCACAACTTAAATTGGGCTGATGATGATGGCTTACGTGCATATATATATATACATATATATATATATATATATATATATATATATATATATATATATATATATATATATATATATATATATATATATATATATATATAGAGAGAGAGAGAGAGAGAGAGAGAGAGAGAGAGAGTATTTCTCACCTCACTGCAGAACCAAAACACCAGAGAGTGGATTCAGACCTCATCCAGCTCCTCCTACATTGGTGGAGATGAACCAAAAAGGGTCTAAAGGATGGAGACAGCTCGGTGTGTGTTTCAGGCTGGATGGGTTTGTTGTTCAGAGTCTCATGGGTTAGAGGTTAAAGACTTTTAGGAGGTGTTGGATTAGGTCCAGCTCCACCCCCTGGACTTTTGTTTTTGAAGTGAGGACTATCTCAGTGTTTTGACTCAAACCAAATTTTCAGGCTTTTTTTTTTAATTAATTTTCAGAATTTTGTGCCTGCTTGCATTTTTATTAAGAGGAAAACTTCACAAATACTTCACAATCCATCAGGAGTTGAATCAGGTCCAGCTCCACCCCCTGGACTTTTGTTTTTGAAGTGAGAACTATCTGAGTGTTTTGCGATACCAAATAAAAAAGCCTTAAGCTCTACCCACTTATATTTGTATAGCACTTAAAACTGTTTCTTTTTCACTGTTCCTCTTACAAGCTTGATACAACATCCATCGAACTTGATTTAGATGATATTGAGACTAAACAAAACGTTTATTCATCTTTAGGAGGCACTTTATCCAGGCCAGGGTCGCAGTATTGATATTTGATATACATATTGTTACAACAAAGGGGTGGCGAGACCAAAGATGTGTTTGTTTAATATATTATTTTAATAAATAGCAGATATTGGCTTCAGAAGCCAACTAAGCCAAAGTAATAAGCAAACCAAAACTAACAATACACCGAATAGAAGACCTTAGATGAAGACCTTAGATTATATTAAAGTGACTGTTTCTCAGTTTACATTTTGTACACTGCAACAGAATACCATTTTAAAACATTCTACCTAGGGGCAACTTTGTTTTAGAAAAGTGGTTTCTGTATTTTCCTTTATGGGCTCTTAGTGCTTGGACCCCAGTGATCGCAGCTTGGGGATTGCAACTATTTTAGCAACTATCACAAGTTGAATTGAAAGCCAAATTTTATTCGACGGGGACATGATGTCTGCAATGGACTGACATCCCATCCAGGGTGTCACACCCAGAGTTCCAGGGATAGACTCTGAATCTAACACGACCCTGACCCAGATAAAGTGGATACTGAAATTGAGTGAGGGACACGATGCATAAAGCAAAGTTCTCTGTGGCTTTAATGAACCTCCTAAACCCAAAGTGTTGAAATGAAAGAGTTAAATGAATGTTAAATAAGTGGAGGGATGTCCTTTGATTTCCTCCTCTTTAAATGCACAGAGAGGGAATCGTTTCATTTGTACCGGAGTCCGAAGGGCTTCCCGACTGCCAGCTGTCTGTTTGCATGTCGTAGGAGAAGGTGATGGATGCGCAGGTGGCATGTGTTGAGTTTTGACAGCTTACACGTCGATGGCAGGATGGGCACCACATTCTGGGGACTAAAATGTTAATGACACTATGCTGTAACACCTGTGTAATCTCCTGAGCATCCTCTCCCACACACAGACTTTAATACATTCACCCATTTTCCTTTCTCCTTTCCTTTCACCATCACATTATCACGCAGAGAAAAAGCAGGATGAGGAAACGACAGAATGGGAAAGTAGAAAAGAGCGAAAGAAGATGAGTGAGGTCCTGGGAGAGAAACTAGGATCTCATAAAAGACGAGCGGAGGTCACAGAGTGGAGGAAGAACAAGGACGAGGTGTAGGAGTGTTAATTTTTGATGCCCCCTGCGAGGTGTTGGGTTCACAAGCGTGCACCCCAGCAGACGGCGGTGATTCATGATTTAGGAAGCAGGCCTTCAGATTGGCTTAGCGTAGCTGCACTCTGATGGCACATGTTACAACTCGTTTCATCACGAAACGCTAATGAGAACTGAGAAGATGCACTCATCAGGCCGAAAGGGAGCAGCGTGGAGACAAGAGAGAGAAATGGAAGACCTGATTTTTTCATATTGAGACTGTTCATCTTAGCAAAGGCATCACACAGGCAGGTCACAGGCTAACACACACACACACACACACACACACACACACACACACACTGTGACAGGTCTTGTGGGAAAGTAAATCCCATGATGTTACTTTTACTCTTGATGCTGTGAGCAGCCATGTTGATCTGATGTCACTTGCTAAACTCAGATTTTTGAAGAGAACATCCCGAGTGTCCAAGTAGGAATCCTGAACTTATGGGGTATTTTCTTTTTTCCCAAGTTGGAGGTCGAAAAATTCCAAGTTACAAGTTTTAATCAAACACAGTGTTGCTCTGTATAGTTTGGGACTGTGGGAGAAAGCGTAGATGTCTGCGTGAGGTAGAGATTTAGTATAGCAGATAACGCAGTGATTATACTATTGAGTGCAAAAGTTAGCATCCCCTATAATTTCTGGGGAAATGGGGAAAAAAAGACTGCACAAAAGAATGAATAAATGAATACAATTTATACACTGTATCTCACCATATCATAGGTTTTCAGTTTTACAGATATTTGCAGGTTGTATTTATTTTAGCCAGTGTAACAAAGCACAAAAAAATAATAATCTGTCCACTTGTTGCCTAATCTGTCCACATCACATTCTGATGTTTGTTGTCCAAGCTTTTGGCCTGTATCTGCATGACTTTACGCATTGCACTCCTTCTACATGATCGGCTTGCCGGATAATTGCATGAATGAGCAGGGGTACATGTGTTCCTGTTAAAGTGGACGGTGAGTGCATGTGTTCGCATGATAAATACGGGCATTACCAATATGCTTTATAATGCAATGTGCAGCCAAAACCCAGAACTAGGCTACTCATTAGTGTTATACAAGCTAGAAATACTGTATGCCACCACAACAGATGCTGGCTAGCTTGATCTTAGTAATTGCTGTACAAAAAAAAAAAAAAAAAAAAAAAAAAAAAACAGCGTATTATCCCACCACCATAATGCACTGACAGCTAATTAAGCACTGCGGCCTATTTCTGGCGGCCATTTTACACCTGGAATAATGACAAATCGAAGCCAAAGAGTCAAGTAGAACAGCAGTTATGGTTACAGACCAGTGATTAGAGACCTGTCTACAGCCCTGGCCTCTGTGCACAGTTGGATAATGATGGTACAGATACAGGCCCGAGCCCTCTGTGTGATACATGATCATTAAACACTAGAGTAGTGTTCATCTCCTCTTTATTCTAATGACATGGGTGGCACCGTTTGACCCTCAATCATAGGGGGCATATCCACACAAGCGGCGCAGAAGAGCTCAGATCCAGAACCAGATTTCTACTGTAAACCCTATGAAACAGCATTGTTACATTAGAACCTTGAAAACACGATCCAGTGATAAATCCAACATTGCCTCATCCTTTCCTGATATCAGGAATTAGTCTGGAAAACTGCACAGCGCGTAGAAATAAATTCCTCCATTGAACATATCATCATCTCTCAGGCACCCAGAACCAGAGAGAACTCTTCCAGCTCTCCGTCTCTAACCGTGACTGTTTCAGGAAGAAGTTCAAAGCTTCCCTGAAATAATGAAGCGAAAAGAAAGCGTTATGTAAACGTTACTTCTCCAGATGCTGGAGCCCAAAGCTAGAGCCCTCATCTGCCCCTCAGCCACACCAATTCAATAAGCACTCAGATAAACCTTTGTACCTCGCTTGCCTATAGGGTGCATTAGGGTTCAGAGGTGGAGAAATCAATAAACTCTGCTGGTCTGAGAGTTAATGAATTTCCCTCACACTTTTTAATGAGCCCCATTTGCATTTGAAAGTGAGATGGTATACGGGTGTGGGTTTGGGGTTTTTTTTGTTTGTTTTGTTTTGTTTTTGTCTTTTTTTTTTTTCTTTTTTTTGTTCCACGAGTTATCCACATTTGGGAAACATCAAAATGAGACAAATGCAATATTTGTCTGTGTGTTTCACTGAATGTGCTGATAGCAGGGGTTGTGCACTGTCTGGAGTGTGTGTGTGTGTGTGTGTGTGTGTGTGTGTGTGTGTGTGTGTGTGTGTGTGTGTGTGTGTGTGTGTGTGTGTGTGGCACAGCAACATGTCTATCGCAAATGACTCCTTTTGAAGGACTGACGAGTTTCATTAACAGTGAAAATTCAAATACAATTACTGTTACAGATTAGTTTCACATTACCAGTGCTTACCAGAGATTCGCTAACCGCAGTGTGTAATATTTCATTTATATGTGTAAGACGACAGGGTGTGCACTCACTGGAAAATAATCACTGAGGCGGAGTTACCGTTACCACGATTATTATTTTCTTACACCTGCAGACCCTGAGCTGCTTTATTCTACTTATACCATGTGAACTGGCAACGATTACAGAATTTTCTTTGTTAAAGAAAAATGTCATAGTTTTTATCTGTTTATTGTTACGTTTAATGTTCAGGAATATTCAAGAAATGGATTTTCACGTTCCAGAAATGCAAAGATTTACTGACAAAGGAGTCTCCTTCTACGATTGCTACATATTTGTTTGTTTGTTTGTTTACCTGGCAACCTGGCAACAATTTCTTTGTTAAAGAACAACAATTTTATGATATGTTAAATACACTGAAGACAATAAATGATACACAGAATTTAACAAAAAAGAAAAAGAAAAGAAAAACGTCATAGTTTTTATCCCCTTATGGTTACATACTGTATAATATTGTGAAATTTCAATGAAATACATTTTCACATGCCAGAAACTTTTCTACTTGTTTCTTTGTTTGTTTGTTTGTTGACTTTTTAACTGATTGGCTGATTGATTGCAGAGATTTTCTAGCAACCTGGCAACAATTTCTTTGTTAAAGAACAACATTTTTATGATGCAATAAATTGTAAAAATAAACTGTACACTTTGGTACAATCACATTTATTCCATAATGGGTCCATTTAAATGGTTGATTTTGCTTGATTTTCTTAAAATAAGAAGGGTGACTTGGTTTTGTCAGGATTTTGTAAGCAGTTCAAAAAGATTTTGTTTTAAAAAATTATAAAAATAAATAAAAAAGACTTTTTTTTAAACCGTTTATTATTAGTCTTAGATTCCGTGGCACGTCTGCAGTACAAGTCCCTGTGTATGAGCTGTTACTATAGAAACCATAATGTTTTAGATTGAGAATCATTCACATTACAGCCAGAACTACTGTCTGAGCCGTGCTGTTATACAGAGATAATGCACACCTTCCGACCAGTCCGGATCGGCAAATGAAATAAGAGCAAATTCAGTTCATGTGACAGATTGTCGTCATTTCATTTCCTCAGTCTGATGTACCAAAAGAGCGACACAACGAGGCCTGGAGGAGAAGCACTTTAAGACGCATGGAAGAAGAAGAAAATGATTACTGCCTGAGTTTTTCTGTAATGGGGAGCATGCTGAATTTCTGGCCTGTGATAATCATACAATATCAACATACTACATACAGTATGTGGTGGATAGAGATTATATTGAACAATGTTGAAGTGTTCCTTTAAACATCCTACAGACAACAACAACAACATAAATAGTACAGAATACAGTTGAGGTCATAAGTTTACACACACCTACAAAATGTTAATAATTAAAAAATGATAATAATAATAAGAGGGATCATAATTTTTTATTTTTTTTAGTACAGGCCTGAATAAGCTGTTTCACATAACAGATGTTTACATATAGTCCACAAGACACAATAATAACTGAATTCACACAAATGAACCAGTTAAAAAGTTTACATACGCTTGATTCTTAACACTGTGTGTTGTTACCTGGATGATCAATGACTGTATTTATGTTTTGTGATAGTTGTTCACGAGTCCCTTGTTTGTCCTGAGCAGTTAAACTGCCCCACTGTTCTTCAGAAAAATCCTCCAGGTCCTGCACATTCTCTGCATTTCCAGCATCTTCTGCATATTTGATCTCTTTCCAACAGAGGACTATATGATGTTCAGATCCATCTTTTCACACTGAGGACGACTGAGGGACTCGTACACAACTATTACAAAAGGTGCAAACATTCACCGATGCTCAAGAAGGCAACACGATACATTAAGATGTTGGTTTGTCATGTTTCATGACCAGGTAGAGATTTGAAGAAGTTTAAGGGGCCGTTAACATATCAGGTCTTTTGCGCGCTCAAGCTCGTTATTTTAAATGTAGATGCACGGAAAGCACGCTCATATAGAGCGACGCCGTCAGGACGCTCATGCGGCGCGACGCGCTCGTTTTTCGAGAGGAAAAAAATCAAAACTTTTCAGAATGCGCAAGTGCACCGCAGGTCACGTGACGAGAGTCAACCAATCAGCTTCACCCTTTGAATGTCCCAACGTCCAGACGGAGCTCTTGGATTAGTCGGTGAAATTCTCTGTGTTTTCTACGTGCTTGAATGATGGGGTGCACCCAAACACGGCGTTTTTTATTTTTCTCTTCTCCACAAATAAATCTAGTAGTAGAGCTACGGCAAGGGATTTGCGGTGCTGTAAATCCATCCTGTGCTAAAACTTCCTCGTCGTCATGGAGAGCGTAGCTCAGGGTCGCTTATCAACGGCAGACACCACGGGAGCGCAAGCTCCCGAGCGCTTCAGAGAGAAGGTGAAAGCGGCGCGGTCGCGTTTGCCAAACGTTTTTAGGCGCGACATGTGAATGGCCCCTAAACCTTTATCATGTGTTCCCATGACTTCTGGGAAGTGCACTGTAGAGTACTCTACAGAAGACTAGTGTAAAGAGTGGAAATCAAGTATCGCTACCTCCAAACTGGCTCCTCCACACACACACAAGTGAAGAAGTAGAAACGGCCCATCATGCATCTCTTTACCTAACACATTACCTTCGACAGGGCAGACATTTGCTTGTGCATTTTGCAAAACAAGCATCAGCAACGTTCTCTACAGCGCCAGATTCTATTCATTGTTAATGGCAAGATTATAAAATCCAGGTATTCTGTGCATCACTCCGAGTTTTCCCAGGGGTCTTCAGGATGGGAATTTCCTGCCACTGTTGCTCAAATCTCCCCCTCGTCGGATAAACGTTCCACGGTGCCACCTGACAAAGGAAGTCAGCTTTTGCCTGCAGCAACACTAAAGTGAGCATGTGAGAAAATGACTTGTTTACTTTGTTTGAAGCGTGGTGGCTCACGCTCTGGGGAGCTGAGGGAGTGCACTTGAAGTTTTCTTTGCACATCTTTTGCTTTCTCAGCCCAATGACAACCAGACAGATGAATAACAATGTCATTTTCTCCCCTTTCCTTGTTCTGTTCCTTTATCCACCTCACGCTGTCCAAATAATTCATCGAGTCGTGTTTGGTTTTCAGTCAGCACGCTGTATCGAACCTGACGTTCGAACCACATTACGTGTTTCTTGCCCCTTTTTTTTTCCTTCTGACTCCTTGTTTTTCTTTCCTCCGCCCAACAAGCGGCTCATTTCTCTTTAATTGAGAAGCAGTGAAGAGATGCATGTGGAGACGTGTGACGAGAGGAAAGTGAATTCTAGATTCAAGTCAAATTGAGGGAACAGCGTTGCGTGAGGCAGGTCGAGTGAGAAGTGTCCCATCTCATCAGCCTCATGGTACGAGAGAGAGATTATGCAGAGAGACGGGCGGAGGAATCCATCTGCCTGCTTCCAGTTTCATCATTCAGCACTCGGGGAAGGCGCAACCTTTTTCCTTAGCAGTGAGGCTTTGAAACAAGGGAAGAGTTCAACTAATTAAGTGCCACAGTTGGTTATTATTGATGACAACTCGAACTTAGTGTCTATAAATATAACAAACTTTGTGCAAGTTAACTCCAGTACATCACAGCTGCCTCAACTCAAACTACCACTGATCACTGTGGCTTTATATATTACTGCCATGGGTTTCCTATTGATTTGGTTTGCTTTATTTCGTTTTGCTTTTACGTTTTTTTTGCTTTGTTTTTGTTTTATGGTGCTTTCCTTTGTTTTGGTGTGATTTGATTTGTTTTGATTTTGCTTTGTTTAGTTTTTATGGTTTTGTTTTATTTTCCTTTGCTTTGGTTCGATTTGATTCGATTTTTATTTATTTACTTTCGCTTCGCTCAGTCCCTCCGGGATCTTGCGATTTTGCAATCGCAGAAATTAACACAAAATCAAGGAAACTCCGCAATACTCGCAGAAACCTGCAATTTTTCAAAATTACCACAGATTTTCTGCAGATTTGGGACAAGACATATCACGTGACATCGTCACAACGTGCCATGTGATGTCATCAGAGCGTGCATTCAGCCAAAGCCCTCTTCGATTCATGTGCGTCGAACACGAGTCCAGCTAAAAGGTCCTCTAAAAGGCTCTAAAAAGACCCTGCAAAACAGTTTCGAGGCAACTGAAATTTCGCCAATTCGAGTAGTTTTCCACAAAAAAAACCTGCAAGTTGCATCGCAATTTTTTTTTTTATAAAAAGCCGCAGCAAAATCAAGAATTTTTGGCCGCAACAATCCCCAAAAAAACTCTGCGATGTCCTGTAAGGACTGTTTGCTTTACATTATTTTGATTTGCTTTGCATTGTTTTGTTTGCTTTTTTATTTATTGTTTTTAATATTTGTTTTGATTTGATTTTATTTGATTTTGGATTTGTTATATTTTGGTTTCGCTTTGCTTTATTTGTATTTGACTTATTTTGCTTTGTTTTGTGATTTGTTTTGCTTTATGTTTTATCTGATTAGATTTTTTTATTTCACTCCATCAGCGACCAATCCGTTTACAGCCCCAACAATGCCATCTTTCTGATGTCTTTTAGCCTTTTCCCCCGACGTCTTCCCCGTTCAAATCCTCATATCTTCTGCTGCTGGTGACCTTCGTATGTGTGGATGGAAACCTTTTTTTAAAAAGGTTCCTTTTTTTTTATTCTTTTCATTTTTCATATTTGGCATTTTACTGTTAAGAATGGAAAACCGTTTGAGGGGGGAAAAAAGCTGAGAATCGGGATTTTATTTAGGATTTTTTTTTTTTAATTTGATATCAAAACAGATATACAGTATATTGAATGGCTGATACACAGACTGGTGTGGTCGCTCAACATACTCAACGCATAATGACTTCGTTGTCACAGTGTTCATTTCCACAGCTTCTGCTTTAGCTGTAGCTCTTTTTCCTTTTCCCTGCAGCAACCAGTCATGTGTAAATAAAAGCCTTCGAGCTCTCCTCATGGAGTCTGTGAAGCTCTGTCACTTTAAGCGGAGACTTTTTTTTGACATGTGCTCCACGCGACGGTGGCCTGACGTAAACTTAACATCTGTGCATAAAAAAAAAACCCTCCATCTCTCAGTGGACGTGCAGTAGTGCAGCCCATAAAGTGCTCCTCCTCATCTCCTCACACTGTGTACTTTTCCCCTAAGCCACCCTCACCGTCTTTCTCTCCATCCGCCACTCTTAGCCAGCGACAAACTGAAGTCTGGGGGAAGAATCCATTTACAGTGTGTGCTTTGGAGCAGCTCCCTGACAATGCATGGCAGATTAGAGCGACATCTGTGATGAATCTTTCATAAACGCTTTCCCCGGCACCGATGCTTCTCCCAGCTCCTCGCCACCGAGCAGAGCGCTTGTTCCCATGTCATCTCGACGGGTTCTCCGACAGGAGGGAGAATGACACGCAGCCCGCAGAGTGGGGCATTAAAATTAATCCAGGACTCACACACTTACACACACACAGCTGCGAAATCACACACACACACACACACACGCACTCACTCCCATCCAAAGCAGTCGTGACACACGACGCAACGCACGTCCACCCGTCCGTTCTGCCGTTCTGCCATCACTCGATTATGTGTCCTCATCAATTCTTCACTCCGAGTCGACGCATTCCACGTAACTTGTCTGTTTTCCCTTGACTGTGAGCTCTAAATGTAATGTAAAAGCAAATTATAGATGTACGTACATAAATATATGATAAAAAAAAAAAAGAGTTGACATGCTGTTTAACATTATTCTGTTTGAAAAGCAGTTGTAATGCGGCTTTCAGGATACTAAAAAAAATAAGCGGTGTGAGCGCAGAGAAACAACACATACATGCCACAGTCTATTCCCACTCACTACACGCCAGCTGTGTCTCCACTTCAGACGTAAAGTGAAACTAGTGATGCTGTTTGGAAAAGATCCAATTCCTTCAGCTGTTTGACCATCTAAAGGTGAAAAAGGATGTTCCATTATATTAAATGTAACTATAAATGGTTAAAAAGCAAGTGAATTTTTTTTTTTTTTAATTACTCATTGGCGGATTGTTGTGGTATAAGAGCAATAACACACATCGGGACATGCTGTAAGGGGGAAATAATCAACGTCAGGGTAGTAACATGGAACCCCCATTATGTTTCTCTTCTTCAGAATACTCAACAAAACATACAGTATACTGTAGTCAGAAAAAAAAAACAGTATTGTTGTTGTACATTTTGGTTTCCCAAGCATTAAAAATAATAGAATGATGTTATAATAATTAAAAGAAAGAAATAATAAAATAAACATTTAGTTAAAAAAATGTTTGGATAAAAAATCACGATTGGATAATGGTTAGCACGTTTGCCTCGCACCTCCAGGGATGGGGGTTTGATTCCCACCTCTGCCTTGTGTGCACGGAGTTTCCATGTTCTCCCCGTGCCTCAGGGGTTTCCTCCAAGCACTCCGGTTTCCGTCCCCAGTCCAAAGACATGCGTTGTAGGCTGATTGGCATCTCTAAATTGCCCGTAGTGTGTGAGTGTGTGAGTGTGTGTGCGATTTTGCCCTGTGATGGGTTCGCACCCTGTCCAAGGTGTCCCCGCCTCGTGCCCCTGGGATTCCCTAGGATAGAATCCAGGCCTATCTTCTTTTTAAAACCGTTGTGTTTCTAAAATCCCAAAAGACTCTTTGGTTGATAATCAAAGTGGAACACATGAAGTAAAACCTCTTTAGGAAGTTAAGAACACTTGACTATTGAAAGAAGCATTGAGGAACCGTTTTAAAGAGTGTATCTAAGAGACACAACACAAAAAGCCACTTTTCCAATGCTTATGATGAACTTAATGCTTGATCAGGATCTCCAGACAGAGTGTGAATAACATTTGCCTATCTACTGTATATCTATAATCTATATCTATCATCTATATCTATATCTATATCTATGTATCTATCTGTCTATATATATATATATATATATATATATATATATATATATATATATATATATATATATATATATATATATATATATATATATATATATATATATATATATATATATATATGTTTTACAAACTTTGTTACAAACTTTGTTATAGATTTTTTAATTTATGACTTCTACATGATCAAGTCAGTACAAGAGCATTTTAGATTCCCAAACATTAGTTTTCTAGCACAAAATTAAATGTTACAGAAAAAATGTTTGTATGTCATTAAAGAAAGCAGCATATTACGTAAGAGACACTTTTCAGACAAAAAAACACAATGAAGGCTGCTGGGTTTTGCTGAAAAAATAAGAAGCGAGTGCGAAAGTCAAAGTCTCCAGAAGAACTGTGTCTGGTTCTGCAAGATGCTCAATAAAACTTACCAGCTCATTTCCTTATAAAACTGCACTAATTGTACCGGAGACTACTATTTTTTATTTTTTATTTTTTTTTGTCACACCAAATATTGACTTTGTTTCATTTACTGCTGTTTACTGCTCGCATTTCTTTGCATGTGCCTAAAACTTTTGTGCAGTACTGTATATATACATAGAATATCACCATTAAATCTCTATTCTTCATTAGAACTTTTCCGACATGCACATAGATGCAGATCAGACAGTAAAGAAACCTTTATGAATTTTTAACAAATAGTGTCTTACTGTAAAAAGCTCAACCAGGACTGCCACTTGTTTCAGTGTGCTCGCCATTCTGATGGGTTTTGTGCATTAGGGTTCCTTTCCTACTTCCAGCACAGAAACTCCATTGTCCATTTTCATGCAGGAAAAAAAAGCAGCATCGGCCGGGATTCGATGCAAATCGTGCCGACTATTAATTATTTATCGCGTTCCATTTCGACTCAAGGTAGGCCTCAAACTCGCGAATACACACTTGTCTCTTTAAATCAGTAAAACTGTCACTTCTGTGGCTGTGTGTTTACTAAATAAGAGACTGAAAATGAGACCTGGTCCCAAAAGGCGACTCTCTTGTTTAAATATGAATAATAAATACGTATTAGATAAATAATTCCGCGTGCTGAAACTGAATTATTGACGAGAAGAAATATTTACTGGTTTGTGAAACCGTGAGCTCTGAAACGTTGATGATGTCCGTAGGTGTCATGTCGGCGATGATGCACTTTCAGACATCCGAGCAATATGGGGGGAAACGGGCTTGGTGACCTTCTGTGATGCCTAAACTCCGGCTCAAGATGTGTTATTGGTGATTTGTTGTGTGGATCATTTCATTAGCGTTCTCTACGTCAGAAGATATGAAAGAGAGAAAGAGAAAAATTAATCACACACAAACTTTGCCAGCCTCTGGAGCCTCTGGAGCAATGGAAATATGACTCGTACACATTTTATGTCTGTTCTCGCTTCAGTTCCAATCCAGTCTCAATCCAGCAACAGAAATAACTATTGTATTGTTTATTTCCATAAACTGAACAAAAACCGCTTCAACTTTCTTCAAATTAGCTGTTTTTTTTCCCAGACAGCAGTCTGAATCCTGATCACAAGCTGACCAGGAATTCTCCGTGACTGGACAGTACTTCCATTCCCCAGGAAAGGGTCACATATAAGCACCCAGGACCAAATAAAAACATACTGCAAACATATTTTAGGGTTTAATAGACGACAACTTTATGGCCATGCACTACCAGACATTATGAATGGATAATAATGAATGTGAACGAGGTGGATTAGTCACTCCATCATCATTTTTTTTTTCCCAGAATGCTTTTGGAGGAGAAACAAAGTAGACAGACTAAGCATACATTGACAAATCAAAGTACAAATGCTTTACAATACAGTTATTAATTAATGCTTACCTTTTTACTAACTTAGCAGTAAGTAATCATGGGTTACCATAGTAGTTCTTCAGTAATTACTAATCACTATAATGAACTACGATCTTCACTAAAATGTGACGATTTAGTAAGTAAAGTAAATAATGCGTCCTATATGTATACAAATACAAATTTCTGTATCGACTGTAGTTGTTTTTTTTGTTGTTGTTGTTTTTTTTCTTTTCACTTCACTTGAGCGAGAGAGC